>CAUYUJ010001433.1:63582-101309 GCA_963575745.1 Prorocentrum cordatum | reverse complement strand
GAGGAAAAAGAGGAGGAGGAGGAGGAGGGAGGAGGAGGAGGAAGTCCGACGCCCCGAACAAGATCGGAGCGGCCGATTCTGGGGGGCCGTCTTCTCGGCGGCGAGCGAGGGGTGAAACGAGAAGGAGACGGCCTTCTCAGAAGACGGCGGGCCTTTCCAGAGGCTCTCGCGCCTTTTCTGAGAGAAGTTGTTGCTTTTGTTTTCGGGGAAGGCTCGGAAACCTTCTCCGAAGGCCGGGGGACTTCCGAACCTTCTGGGAAGGCCTTCTCCTTCTCACTTCCCCCCCTCGCTCGCTGCCGAGTCTTCGGCCTCCGGGGGCCCTCGCCGGGTCTCGAGACCGTCAGAAAACGGCGCGGGACGAAAGACCGGCCCCAGGGACGTGGTCTGGACCTCTGGGGACCACGCGTCGAGCAAGTCGGGGCGGCCAGATGTCTGGGGAGGACCCCGGGCCGAGGAGGACAGGAGAGGACGGAGCATCGCAAGTTGGGCACATCCGCGCGCTCTCTGTATCTCGATGGCTCCAGGCGCTGGGGAATTACTACTGGATCATGTTTGACTCCTCACTCTCCAGTTGCCCTGCTTACCCTGCCCATCTTGTTGTGGCTGTCCTCTCCCGTCCTGCCTCTTCTTGCCTTCCCTTGCCTGCTGCTGCTGCTTCCTCAACCCTCGCCCAGGGAGGCGAGAGAGCGCAGACCGAGAAGGGCATGAGTGGAAGGAACGCGGAGGAATGAGGCAGCCAGAAGGCAGGACGGAGGAGGCGGCATGATGGAGGACCAGGAGGCATGATAGGCAGGGCAGATAGGAGGAGGATCTGAGGGGACGGGGGGCAGGGTAGGCAGGAGTCAGGGAGGAAAGAGGGACGGAGGACGTCACACACCGACGGGAGGGGGGGGGGCGCGGCTCCCATTCGACGCGTCCTCTGGAGATTCTTCCCCTCTTCCTGGCGCGCTCCTTCTGCTTCTGCTCCTGATTCTGCCGCGTCCTCAACTCCCTCATCTTCTCCTCCTCGTGTCTTTCCGCGAATCCTCGGCCCAGTCGCCAGCGTGCCTGGGTTGTGGGTCCTAAGTATTTTGGGGTTCGTTGGGATGTCAGGTAAGGGTTCTCGGGGGCGCTTTGGAGGCAGTTTTGAAGCCTCTTGGGCGATGTGTTGAAGCATCTTGGCGCGTCTTGAGGGGCTCTTGGGCGCCTCTTGGGACATTCGGGGGGCTCCTCGGAGCATCTTGAGGCGGAAATCTCGACTTGTCGGTTCGGGCTCCCGCTCTTGTGCCACTTTGGGGGCAATAGTTGGGCTCTTTTGGGCTCTCTTGGGCGACTCTTGGGCCGTCTTGGGGCTCTCCTGGACTGCCTTGTGGCGTTCTCGGGGGCTTCTTGGGCACATGTACGTGCTCCTCGGGGAATTGGGCAAGTTTGGCGTGCTGGGCGCCTCTTGGGAGTGCTTTTGAAAGTCTCTCGGTGCGTCTTGGGCGGTCTCTTAGCACGTCTTTAGAGGCCTCCTACAAGGGGTGGGAGTAGATGGGCTCGGAGGATCCCGCCGCATCGCCGAGACATCGGCGATGCATCGGCGATGCATCGGCGACGTGTAATGCAACTCGGACTGCACATCGAGACGCATCGGCGATGCATCGGCGATGCGGCGCAATCCTCCGATCCCACCTACTCCGACCCCATCTGGGAGGCCTCGAGTCTTGGGGCCATCTCTGGCATCTTAGAGCGGTTCTTCAACGCCTCGGATCCCTCTTGTGAAGGGGCCCCAAGACACACAAACAAATACACACAAATGAAAGGATTCCCCTTCCCCATATTTTCCCATCATTTCTGGGCTGTTGCCTTCCCCCCATTTCTTCCCATAGTTTCCCATAGTTTCCTGGGAGTCGACGATGAATTGTGTGTCTGTGTGCTTCTTTTCCTCCTGATCTTGGGCCATCGCGGTGGCTTTTGGGCCTCCCCTCGCGCGCCTTGAAGCGACCCGGGGGCCCCGCCGCCGGCATTGAGCTCCAGAGTCTGCCCCTGAGGCCGCCGGCCCTGGACCCCGGGCATGTGTATCTCACTACGCTGAGCTCTGCGCGCTGCTGCGGACCGAGGAGGAGGACAAGGAGGAGGAGGAGGAGGAGGAGGAGGAGCTCTCCGAGCTCTTCGGTCGGTGACTTCGTCATATAGGAGGAGGAGGGGAGGAGGAGGAGGAGGGAGGAGGAGGAGGAGGAGGAGGAGGAGGAGGAGGAGGAGGAGGAGGATCGAGGCGGAGGAGGAGGAGGGAGGAGGAGGAGGAGGAGGAGAGGAGCAGAAGGAGGAGGAGGAGGAGCAGAAGGAGGAGGAGGAGCTCTCCGAGCTCTTCGGTCGGTGACTTCGTCATATAGGAGGAGGAGGAGGAGGAGGAGGAGGAGGAGGAGGAGGAGGAGGAGGATCGAGGCGGAGGAGGAGGAGGAGGAGGAGGAGGAGGAGGAGGAGGAGGAGCAGAAGGAGGAGGAGGAGGAGCAGAAGGAGGAGGAGGAGGAGGAGGAGGCTCGAGAATCGAGGAGGGTCGAGGAGGGAGGAGGGGGAGGATGGCTCAGATCGTTGGGTGCGAGACTTTCTGGCCGCTACCGATTTTGCTTCAAATTCTGGCGTCTGTCGCGACCGATTTGCTGCCGAATAAGTCGCGACCGATTCGGAGTGCCGATCGGTCGCTTCCGATCGCGACCGAAAAATCTGGTACCCCATAATCTGGGAGGGGGGAGTAACAGAACGGAGTCCCCTCTCGTCGGGTGGGAGAACGCGTTGGTGAGATTTTGCGATGTTCGGCCCCTGGGGGCGGCCCTCGCAGGCCCCGGGACCTTCAGGAGGAACGGCTCGAGAGGAGAAACACGTCGGCCTCGGGAAAGGGCCGGGCGGGGGTCCCTCCCGAGATGACCGCGGGAGGTGCTATAGGGACCGGGAGGTTTGAAGCGGAAGCTGAGGTGGGAAGTATCTGGCCTGACCTGGCGAATGATGGATCGTGTTTCAGCGCCTTCCTTATGGGGACTCCACTGACGGGTACGTTGGCCAGTGACCGGGCGAACCCAGTCCTTCCCGATGTGGGCAACGCTGCAACGCCAGAAAGAAGACCTAAAATGGCAACCTTCGGCAATTTTCCAATGTACCCGTTCGTGAGTACCCGTTACGGTGCCGCCGAGTGTTCTCCTGCGGCGGCAGCCAGGGGTTATCTTAGGGGGGAGAGGCGCTGGCCGACGAGCGTTGGGCAGTCCCACGCGTGCCAGCGCGCACCGATACTGCGCACCCCATCCGGACCTGCGCCACTGGCCACGTCTGGTTGGCTTTGGGGGGGAGGGCGGCAGGCGGGCCCGATGACCCAGGTTCTCGCCGGACCCTCTACAGCAAAGCTCTAAGTGGGTTGCACGTGCCCCAGATTTGCCTGGGGGCCGTAGCGGTCCGGGCTGAGGGGGCTCCTCCCACTTAGCGGAGTCTTCTCACCACCCTGAGCCACTCGGGGCAGATGTAGCGCGCATATGAGCCAGGTTAGGCCAGATATACTCACCTTTGCATCCACGTCTGACTTCCATATCTCGCTAGCAACCCAAGCGGTGATCTCAGGACGAATGCAGAACCATCTCCGTTGTGAAAGTTTGGCCGCTGGGAGCCCTTGTCAGCCCACGGGGACCGTTAAAATTATAGCCGGAGTGCAGTATCCCCAAACCGGGTTTTTAGACCCACTGCGGTTTTCAAGGTCGATTGCGTGCCCGTCCAGTGCGGGCTGGCATGCCATGTTAAAACATGCCTCCTCCTCCTCCTCCTCCTCCTCCTCCTCCTCCTCCTCCTCTTCATCCCAACGGCATCTCGGAGCCCAGAGTTGCGAGGATGTCTCCAGCGTACGGGCTGGACCACCTCGCGCGCGGCATTTCGGACTCCAGATGTGCGACGATGTCTCTGGCGAAACGTGCTGCGAGGAAGTCTCAGGCGAAACGGGCCGGACCACCTCGAGCGCGGCGTCTCAGAGCTCCGAGTTGCGGGGGCCTCCTGGGGCCTCCTGGGACTTCCTGGTGACCTCCTGGGGCTTCCTCCTGGGCCTCCTGTGGCCTCCTGGACCCCACCTGGGTCTTCCTGAAGCCTCTTGGGGCTCTCAGGGGGGGATATCTAACATGTGGCCGTCGGGGCCCCCCAAAATGGGGAGGGGGGGGGCACAAGAGCAGAAACAAATCAACGAATCGACACCGGATGTGTATCAACTTGACACGTTCTGATAGGGGGCCTCCTAGGGCCTCCTGGGAGCCTCCTGCGAATCTCCTGCGGACCCCTGGGGCCTGTCCTAAGCGTCCTGCGGCCTCCTGGAGCTCTCTGGGGCCTCCTGGGGCTCCCAGGGTCCCAGGGGGGGATATGTAACATGTGGTCTTCTGGGCCCCCAGGCTGGACCACCTCTTGCGCAGCGTCTGAGAGCTCAGAGTTGCGAGAATGTCTTGTGCGAAACGGGCCAGACCACCTTGCGCACGGCATCTCAGAGCTCAGAGTTGCGAGGATGTCTCAGGCGAGATGGGCCGGACCACTTCGCGCAGGGCATCTCGGAGCCCAGAGTTGCGAGGATGTCTCAGGCGAAACGGGCTGGACCACCTCGCGTGCGGCATCTCGGACTCCAGAGTTGCGACGATGTCTCGGGCGAAACGTGCTGCGAGGAAGTCTCAGGCGAAACGGGCCAGACCACCTCGAGCGCGGCGTCTCAGAGCTCCAAGTTGCGGGGGCCTCCTGGGGCCTCCTGGGGCCTCCTGGGACTTCCTGGTGACCTCCTGGGGCTTCCTCCTGGGCCTCCTGTGGCCTCCTGGACCCCACCTGGGGCTTCCTGAAGCCTCTTGGGGCTCCCAGGGGGGGATCTCTAACATGTGGCCGTCGGGGCCCCCCAAAATAGGGGGGGGCCACAAGAGCAGAAACAAAATCAACGAATCGACACCGGATGTGTATCAACTTGACACGTTCTGATAAGGGGGCCTCCTAGGGCCTCCTGGGAGCCTCCTGCGAATCTCCTGCGGACCCCTGGGGCCTGTTCTGGGCGTCCTGCGGCCTCCTGGAGCTCTGGGGCCTCCTGGGGCTCCCAGGGTCCCAGGGGAGATAATTATGTAACATGTGGTCTTCTGGGCCCCCAGGCTAGACCACCTCTTGCGCGGCATCTGGGAGCTCAGAGTTGCGGGTATGTCTTGTGCGAAACAGGCCGGACCACCTTGCGCACGGCATCTCAGAGCTCAGAGTTGCGAGGATGTCTCAGGCGAGACGGGCAGGTGTCTCGGGCGAAACGTGCTGCGAGGAAGTCTCAGGCGAAACGGGCCGGACCACCTCGAGCGCGGCGTCTCAGAGCTCCGAGTTGCGGGGGCCTCCTGGGGCCTCCTGCGGGACCTCCTGGGGCTTCCTCCTGGGCCTCCTGTGGCCTCCTGAACTCCACCTGGGGTTTCCGCAAGCCTCTTGGGGCTCCCAGGGGGATCTCTAACCTGTGGCCGTTTGGGCCTCTCAAAATGGGGAGGGGGGGCACAAGAGCAGAAACAAAATCAACGAATCGACACCGGATTGTATCTACTTGACACGTTCTGATAGGGAGCCTCCTGGAGCCTCATGGGAGCCTCCTGGGAATCTCCTGCGGACCCCTGGGGCCTGTCCTGGGCGTCCTGCGGCCTCCTGGAGCTCTCTGGGGCCTCCTGGGGCTCCCAGTCCCAGGGAGGATATGTAACATGTAGTCTTCTGGGCCCCCAGGCTAGACCACCTCTCGCGCGGCATCTGGGAGCTCAGAGTTGCGAGAATGTCTTGTGCGAAACAGGCCAGACCACCTTGCGCACGGCATCTCAGAGCTCAGAGTTGCGAGGATGTCTCAGGCGAGACGGGCCGGACCACTTCGCGCAGGGCATCTCAGAGCTCAGAAGTTCGAGGATGGCTCAGGCGGGCTCAGGGTCCAGGGAGGATATGTAACATGTGGTCTTCTGGGCCCCCAGCTGGACCACCTCTTGCGCGGCATCTGGGAGCTCAGAGTTGCGAGAATGTCTTGTGCGAAACAGGCCAGACCACCTTGCGCACGGCATCTCAGAGCTCAGAGTTGCGAGGATGTCTCAGGCGAGACGGGCCGGACCACCTCTCGAAGGGCATCTCAGAGCTCAGAAGTTCGAAGATGTCTCAGGCGGGCTCCCAGGGTCCCAGGGAGGATATGTAACATGTGGTCTTCTGGGCCCCCAGGCTGGACCACCTCTTGCGCGGCATCTGGGAGCTCAGAGTTGCGAGAATGTCTTGTGCGAAACAGGCCGGACCACCTTGCGCACGGCATCTCAGAGCTCAGAGTTGCGAGGATGTCTCAGGCGAGACGGGCCGGACCACCTCGCGCAGTGCATCTCAGAGCTCAGAAGGTCGAGGATGTCTCAGGCGAAACGGGCCGGACCACCTCTCGCGCGGCATCTCCGAGGTCAGAGTTTCGAGGATGTCTCAGGCGAAACGGGCCCGACCACCTCGCGCAGGACATCTCAGAGCTCAGAGTTTCGAGGATGTCTCAGGCGAAACGGCCCAGACCACCTCTCGCCCGGCACCTCGGGGCTCAGAGTTTCGAGGATGTCTCAAGCGAAACGGCCCGGACAAACCTCTCGAGCGGCGTCCCGGAGCGCAACTGTTCGAGGATGTCTCAGGCGAAACGGCCAATCCCGGCCAACTCAGAAACGAGAGTTGTGAGGATGTGTCAAGCGAAACGGCCCGGACCATCAAATTTTTGTGAGGATGTCTCTGCTCCGACTTCCCTCGGCGGAAGTTAGCTTCTATCACAACAGCACCCCGTTCAGCAAGCTGTTTGGGGAATAAAACTCCAGCACATGGACAAATTATTCGAACACTCGTAAACTTGAGAGGGATGTTCATTACCCCCCTTGCCCCCGAAATCAATGTTGATTTTAGCATGGGTGGTGGTTTGGGGGTTGGAATATTTCTGTCCACCCATGCCCTCGCAATATGAAAGTCGGGGGTCTCGCGGGGTCTCTTGTGCCGCGGGGTTCGAACGTATTTGTCCACGTGCGGTCAGGACGAAACGTTGGTCCCAGGGAGTGGGCCGAGGGCTCCGCGCTGGGGGCCTGTGGTACAAATCACGGCGTCGGGGGCCTGGGGAGGCAGGGGGAGCAGCAGGAGGGGGGAAGAGATGGGAGAAGGGGGAGCAGGAGGAGGCGACTAATTACCCACCAGACCACCCCAAGCCAGCCCGAAGACCCGAATGTCAGGGTGAGGGTGTGGGGGGGGGATTGGGCGTCATTTTTTTTGTTTTTTTATATTATTTGTTACTCAAAATGTTCCAGGAGGAGGAGGAGGAGGAGGAGGAGGAGGAGGAGGAGGAGGAGGAGGAGGAGGCGGAAGAGGAGGAGGAGGAGGGAGGAGGAGAGGAGGAGGGGAGGAGAGGAGAGGAGGAGGAGGAGAGGAGGAGGAGAGGAGGAGGAGGAGGAGGGGGGAGGAGAGGGGGGGGGAGGAGGAGGAGGAGGAGGAGGAGGAGGAGGAGGAGAGGGAGGAGGAGGAGGAGGAGGAGGAGGGAGGAGGAGGAGGGGAGGAGGAGGAGGAGGAGGAGGAGGAGGAGGAGGAGGAGGAGGAGGAGGAGGAGGAGGAGGAGGAGGAGGGGGGGGGGGGGGGGGGGGCAAATCGGGACATTCGGGTTGGGCTTGGAGTGGTGTTGGTGGGCGGTGGGGAGGCCTCGTGGCCCAGGAGGAGCCGTCCAGGGGCCGAGGGGGGATGCTCCTCGGCGGAGGCTCGACGGCCAACGCCAGCAGAACGAAGCCCCCCAAGGAGGGAGCAGCAGGGGGACCAGGAGGAGGGACGAGCGGGGAGTTCGAGGGGTAGGCAGGAAACGAGGGAGCCTTCATATGTTCTCCCCGCCTCATCGTCCTCCTCCGTCAGTGCCCTCCCTCGCCTTCTCTGACGTTCCCTCCGCCTCGTCCTCCATTCGTTTCCCTCCCTCCTCCTCCTCCTCCTCCTCCTCCTCCTCCTCCTCGTCCTCGTCCTCGTCCTCGTCCTCCTCCTCCTCGTCCTCCTCGTTCTCCTCGTTCCACGCCCTCCCTCCCAATGCCTCGCTTGGGGAGGGGTGGGGGAGGACGTCTGGTCAGAACGCGCCCGCAGGATGGTCCCTGCGGTTGAACCTCGAGGACTTTGCAGAGCCTTCGCGTACGTGGCGGGCCTCGAGACGTGCTCTCGATTCACCCACAAACGATGCTGCGGAGACGTCGCCCAAATTCCTGAGGAACGAAGCCTCCGCTCGAGAATTCCTCGAGATTAACCCTTTCAAATGTCACCAAACCTGTGTTGTTTTACAGGGTGCGCCGATGACCGCCTCGGATTCAAGACATGAAGTGCGGGCCCATAGGGAGAGGGCGCCCGCTGGAGACTTCTTTTGTGATTCGCTCACAGACGAGGCTCCAGCTTGAGACATCCTCCCAATTTCCTATGGAACGACGCTCCCGCTCGAGACTTCCCTGAAATCCAAATTCCCATATGTTGCCAAACCTGCGTGCGTTTTTACAAAGTACGCCGACGGCCGCCTCGGGTCATAAACATGCGGCGGGGGCCCAATAGGGAGGGGGCTCCCGCTAGAGACTTCCTTGCAACTCACTCACGGACGAGGCTCCCGCTCGAGGCTTTCTCAAGATGACTGTGTGTTCGTGCGTGCGTGAATGTGCGTCGGTGTGGGAGTGTGCGAATGACTGCGCGAGCGAGTGTTTGAGTGTCTGTGTGTGTGATGTGGATGTGTGAGACGATGACAACGATGATGACGATAGTGATGATGCTGTTGATGGCAATGGGCGCGTTTGAATATTCGCGGCCATAGCGCGCGCTATGGGGGGAGGGGGCCTGGGGGGGGGATAACACAACGTCCCACCCCCCGCCGTGTGGCTCCAGCACCGTAGCGCCTGTGCGTACCACAGCAAGCACCGCAGTGCGCAGCACAATATGCGCCGCTGCAGCCACGTGCACCACATCCCCATCTGTTGTGCGCAGCGCGTAAATACATCATCGTGCAGCTCCAGAGTGGTTGCATCTTCCACACTGTCCTTCAAGCATTATTTGTTGTTTGTGTTTGCTGACGCTGTGCTGCATCTGCGTTGCTTGCAAAATAAAGGATGCTACAAGACTCTGCTGCTACCGCCTCCAGAGCCGAGGCACAACACGAAAATTGTCTCAAATCTGTATCGTTCTGCTTTGTTACGATGCGTGCTGCACGCGAACCACAACGCTTGCGTGCACCACAACGCCTGCGTGCACCACAACAGCCGCGTTCACGGCAACGCCTGTGCGGATTTCTTGGATCTGCGCTGAGCCCCCTCCCTGCCGCGCGGGGCGCGCCTGGGGCGGCGCCAAAGGCGCCGCCAGGGGAACCGAGCGCCGATACCAGACATCCACAATTATTCTTCGACCCTGAGACAATCTCCTGCCTCAGGGCCTTGAGGTACAAGCGTGCAGAATGCTTCAAGAATGCACCCACCCACGATCTATAACTACGACGGCGACAGCTACTACAACGATCGTGGCAACGACGGCGCCGACAACGAGGACCACACTCAGGAAGCCAACGCCAACCAAGACGACTACAACGACTCCGATCCCGACGACATCACGACGACGACAACGATGACGACCGTGACGACGATCATGACGACTATGACGACGATTACGAATACTACGACAACCGCGACTGTCACGACGACGGTCACACGACGACCACGCGCCGACGACGACTATCGCTACGACAAAGTTGAACACGACGACCATAGTGATTTCAACGACGACGACGACAAAAACAACAAGTACGACAAACACAACCGATCACCACGACCACAAGACAACCACGACGACGATTACAAGGACAACCCCTTCCCCCCGAACTCCTTCTCCTCCTCCTCTTCCTCCTCCTCCTCCTTCCTCCTGACATCACTTTCACTGCTGCGACTGTTGCCACTAATTCTGCTACCAATGCCACTACCACAACTCTCGCGGACCTGCCAACACCAGAATACCGGGTGAAACCTGCGTGTGTGACAATAGCCTGCATGTGTGACAATAGCCTAAACTTGCGTGCATGCGCAAAAACTTCATGACCCTGCATGTGTGACAAGAGTCTGCATGTGTGAAACCTGCGTGCGTGGGCAAAAACTTCTGGACCCTGCATGTGTGACAGTAGCCTGAGCGCAGCACCATGTCTGCGAGCACGGGCAATGGGCCTGTCATCGCCACGCTAGGCCGTGAACGTTTAAGCAGCCTGCAAGCACCACAGTAGCCTGCGAGCATCCGAATGGCAGTGCCGGAGGTGCACTACGGAAGGGGGAGCGTTAATTTATGGGGGGGACGGGGAACATAACGCGCGTTATGCCCACAGAATTAAAAAAAGACGCTCGACGGTGGCGGTGACGGTGATGATGATTCAGACGGGAGGCGAGAGATGAGGAGGACGATGAGGAGAAGGTTCCCGCGCGGGCGTTTGAGGGAAGGAAGCCCGCTTGGGATGTGGGACGACCATGCCCAGAAGCTCGTAGCGTGATGCTGAGTGGTGACGAGGGTGTTGTGATTGTGTTGACAGGGCGTGTGGGGTGTTAGCATGTGGATTGATCATGCTCAGATGGCCAAGGCGTGATGCTGTGTGATCACGAAGATGTTGCGTGAGAGTGCGTGCGCTTGTGTGCGAGACGCGACGTGAGGACCGCGTGGGGTGTCCAGGGAAACCAAGAACCCCACTTCAGACGTGGGTTCACTGATAGGAAAGAGAGGCCATGCAATCGAAGAGAATTCATGGCCTGGGCCGTGACATCCGCCCCCCACACACACACTCACACTCACGCCTTTTTGGCGGTCGCGGCCTCGCGCGCAGCGTCGAGGCGGGGAAAGGCCAAGTACAACGGCCGGGGCCCCGCGTGCGCTGGGCTCAGAGGGAACACGCACGCACTCTCTCTCACACACACATACACTTTTGTTCGGCGGCCGCGGCATCGCGCGCGGCGAGGGGCCGAGGTAGACTCACGCACGCAGACACATGGTCATCATCATTCCCCTCGTCGACGCTCGTAGGGGCAAGTTGCAATTCCACAAAGACAACGAACCGTTTCGGCATGTTGCGAACTCGCGTCATAGACACAGGTTTTCGAACACACAATACATCTCGGTGTTTATATACATATATAAATAGAGAGAGACAGATAGAGAGAGAACGACAGAGAGAGAGAGAGAGAGCGAGCGCCCCTTCCTCAATGTCACCATCAACGTCATCATCATTAAAATGAACGACGCTGCTCTTGTCAACGTCACCATTCTGAGGACAAACCTCTCCAGTACAAACGGTGTTTCCCAACCGTTCGTGTGCAGGGCCTTCTGCAGTTCACTTGGTGATTCCTCACTCTCGAGGGAAGCTTGATGCACGATCATGCTCATCCTGCCTCTGCCTGCAGAATTGAAGAGCAGCCTCTGATTGACGTCGTCTCGTGGCATCCTGGGCGGTCTGTGAGACTGCAGCACTCGAGCGCAAGAACTCGAACGAGAAAACCAGACAGAGAAAGTGCGTTTGCTGGAATAGTGCTGCGAATGCCAGACTGCAGTGCGACGGGGCGACCAAGCGGTTGCCATGTCGGGCGATCCCCCAACGAACACTGGAAGGGTATCCGCCACCGCGCTTGCAGCAGTGCGTGTATTTGTGCATGTGTGTCCGCATATGTGTGTGTGTGTGTGCAGCCCTTGCTGTTCAACAGTTTCGCTTCTGCCAAGGAAACTCAGGGCCCCTCCCCGCCGAGCCAGCACGCCCAGTGTGCATCCATTCGCTTGCCCTCTGAGCAAAAATAAGTGGCCCCCAAATCGAATTCATTGGGGTCACGGTGCCGTGGCACCTACCCCCTCTCGTGCCCCTTCCTGCCATGCCTCCCCCCCCCGACCTCATACTCCAGACGACGACACAGACGTGGTGGCACAATCGCGCGGCAGCGAAACACTGGATCAAGAAACGCTGCTGCATGCTTGCTCGACGCGCGCCGGAAACACAAATCCTGAACAAGCATCGGCGCACCAACGCAACTCCGTTTTGGCGGCGAGCCTGGGGGGGAAATGAGAAGGGGCGGGCCTTCTCGGAAGGCTCGGAAATCCTCCCGCCTTTTGAGAGATTGTCGAAGCAGTCCCCGGAGACACGGAACACTTCTCGGGAGGCGCGAGGGCTTCTGAGAAGTCCCGACGCCTTCTGAGAAGTCCTTCTCCTTCTCACTTCCTCCCCTCGTTCGCCGCCGATCCGTTCCCAGGGCGAACAAACACGGATCGCACTTCTGAGAGGCAGAGGCCCAGCAAGCGAGACGCGTGCTGCGGCACACCTGCCCGACATGCCTCGGGACCGACACTTCCGAGGGCAAGCTCGATCGTTGGCGGCAACTTGCCATTACCTCTGAAGAGCAGATTCGCTCCTATACAAGCACGCAGTTTCGTAGGGTGATCGCCTTTGTTGCCACCCCTGCGACCTCCTAAGCAGTCGTGTCTCGCCTGGTAACGTCCTGTTTTTCGGTGCCACTGCAACAGGGGCTTGTTTTGCCATGACACTGGCAATCCATGAATTGAAGAGCGCAAGACAAATCAATCCACAATGCAGTATCATTGGCGACGCGGACTCGCTCTGGGGAGACATATCCTTGACCAAGACAATACCCTGCACATTAAATCAGAAAACAACAACGCAACACTTCTGCCATGCAATTGCTACAGGTTATGTCAGCAGGTGCTGGCAACTCCCGAACCATGCAGTTTCTTGTAAGGATGGTGAGAGCAAGGCCACGTAATATAAAGAAGCAGGTCCTCGGCAATAAACAGTGCCACGTGGAAACCTCCCCTCTGCAACTTTAACATACGACGATGAATGCAATCACGATTGGTCCAACCCCTGGATGTTCGGAGAGACTCCGAGATTAGGGCAACGATCAAAGCTAGACTTCACGTGGGACGCCCTGAACCGTGATCCTCGACAACGTTGCGCTCGAGTATGCTCGCAACTGCAAGACTGTGCCACCGAAAATTGTCTAGCCAGAACATGCATTCGAGAATATGTTTCTGCGGCGCCGGTTCTTTTGTGAAACGGCGTGCTCGCCATATGCTCAGCAGGGTCCCTGGTGATCGATCCTCCTCAACCACTTCCTCCCTCCTCCTTGCATTGTTGAAGCAGGATGGAACAGGAGGGGCGAGGAGTACCTCAAGATTGCAAAATCTCCAAAGATCCAAAGATGCAATGCTTGGTTTACGGCGCAAGCGATGGAGCCCAGAGGAGGCATCCAGAAGCAGCTCGAGCATCGACAAGGGGAGAGAGGAAGATGCGAGAGGAGAGACTCGGAGAGAATAAATAAAGAAACATATTCAGGCGTCTGTAAGTCAACGCGGATCCTTGGATCCGCGTCCCTTCTTTTCCATCCTGCTTCCAACCTACAGACGCCTGTAAGTTCCTCCTTGGTTAAGAAGAAGGAGCAGGAATGCAGGAGGAAGAAGGAGCAGAAGCGTCTGTGAGTCCGCGCGGATCTCTTGGATCCGCGCCAGACCGCGCCGGGGGCCCCGTCGGGGGCGTCGCCGGGGGCGGGGCCCGGCGCCGAGCCGAGAGATCGTGGGCGGACCTCTGCAAGTTTGTGCTCAGGCAGAGATGCGTCTTAGTGATTGCTCCACTTCGGTTCGGGTCGGACGAACCGGGGGGGTTGGGCAACCAGCATTAGGCCTGGCATATCGTCCTACAGGCGGATTTTTTGAAAGAAAAGAACAAAACCAGCCAAAACACGTCCAACGATAGACAAAACAAATCGCAAAGTCGTCCCCAGACCATTTTTGTAAAAGGTTCTTCCATCTTCCTCCTGTAGAGGGGCGTGCCCGACTCAAACCTAGCAAGAGGGAGATCGGCGAAGCGGCTCACGTATGAGCAGGGTCTCCTGGCGCCTCCCGTGCGCAGGAGGCTCCAGGGCGTCGAGGCAGTGCGGGGCCGAAACCGGCTGCGCGCCTTCTGTCGGGCGTGTCCCCCTACAGGGGGATTCTCGTCGAAGAATGAAAAATACCCCAAACATGCCCCCAACCAAGGCCAAACAATAGTCAAAAAATAGTCCCCAGACTATTTTTTTTCGTATTTTTTTGCTATTTTGGAGTATTTTCTATTTTTCGTCGAACATCCCGCTGTAGGGGGACAGGCCCGACTTAATGCGCGCCGCAGATTTCGCCCCCCCCCCTCCCCCCCTGTTCCCATACCCCCCTCGCGCTGCAAAGAAATCGCTCGCAACAGCTTTTGTTTCTCCCATCTCTCGTCGGCCTCCGGAAGCCCCTACCGGGCCACGCGAGCGTCAACAAAACGACTCGGGATGGAAAGCCGGTCCCGGGGAATCCGTCCAGCCGCTCAGGTCGGGCACGTCCCCGAACAGGTGGATTTTGGTGGAAGAATTAAAAATAGTGAAACAGTGCTCCAAAATGGTCCATGGCCAAGAGCTCGCCTCCAGACTGTTTTTTGACTGTCTTTGAAGATCCCTCCTGTCGAGAGGGACGCGCCCGACTTAACTCTGGGGGTCGACGTCGTGAAAAAAACACGACGTCGGGGGCCTGGGCGTGTCGGCGTGTCGGAGGAGGGGAAAGAGAAGGAAGGGAGAGGGGGAGAGGCGATGGGAACCGAGGGGTGAGAAGGCGGAGGGCGGAGGAGGAGGAGAGAGGAGGAGGAGAGAGGAGGAGGAGGAGGAGGAGGAGGAGGAGGAGGAGGAGGAGGAGAGGAAGGAGGAGCACGAGTCGTGGGGGGGAGCGAGAAGAAGGCCGGGCCCTTCGTCTGGGGCTTCTTCATAGGAAGGAGCCGCCCCTGCCTCGGAGGAGGCCCGGGGGGGCTCTCCCGGAGGCCAGAGGGGCCTCCCCGAGAGCCCTCTGAGGAGGCCCGCCCCTCTCATCCTACTCCTCCTTCTCCTCCTCTCCTCCTCCTCCTCCTCCTCCTCCTCCTCCTCCTCCTCCTCCTCCTCCTCCTCCTCCCCCAAGTCGGACAGCGCCGGGTAGAGTTATGTTGCTCCCGTCCGACTCAAGGACCGCATCCCAGAAGCAATTTCGAGCACCAAGAAACGTGTCGCAAGAGCGTCGAGAAGATGTCGAAAGAGTGTCGAAAGAGTGTCTCCCCGACGCGTGAAAAACCCTCGATTTTTGGGGCGGTGCTCGAAATTCATTCTGGTGATCAAGGCTAAAGTAAGTTGGAACGCCAAAACTCTAGAGGGCAGAAAATCCACCCCGATAACAGCCACCCCGACACGCGAAGCCGTTTAGTAAACGCACCCAAAGAAGGAATCAAACAGGGCAGGGCTGTTCAGTGAACGCCCAGGGCCGTTCAAATGCCAATTGTCCGGTCCGGGTGGTTTTTCCTCCCTTGTTTCTCGCTTCCCCCCCTGGGCTCGCCGCCCAAACTAGCAAAAAGGAGGTCGGCGCAGCAGCGCCAGAGTCGGGGAAACGTAAGACTCGGGCGGGCCTGACGGGGCCATCAGGAAAATGGTGAGACCCAATCTGAAAATTGGCGCCAAATCCCACTGCAAACATCCCACGAAAACTAAACCGTCAGAATCCAGGACGTCAAAAAGCGTCGGCAAACCCGAGTTACGGCGTACTCCCAGACATCCAGCCGCAAACAATTGTTCGATGCGTGGGCCCCTAAGGCCAGTTTTTCGTCTTGAGTCATTTTTTGACGGACCGAGGCCCGACGAGGGCCGCCAGAGGCAGGAAATAGCTCAGAGCCCGCCGCTCCAATTTTTTCGAAGCTCGAGTCTTACGCTTCCCCGATAGAGGCTGTCATGCCTCGCGACAACCCGGAGATCCGACGTTGCGAAAATCTGCAACATGGCAAAAATTACGACCGGACCCCCGATCCCATCTTTCTGCCTCATGTTTCGAGCCGGATCGATATGTGAGGTTCCTGGGGCTATCGGGGAGCTTCTGAGCCGGGTCAATCCAGACCAGGGTCAGTCAGGCCTTGCAGAATCCTGCAGCAGGATCCTGCACCCAAGCCCGGGTCAATGCGACCCTGGCCGTGCAGGATCCTGCAAGGTCGGGCGCTCTGGCTGACCCCCGTTTGCATTGACCCCTGTCCTGCAATCCTCGATCCGAGGGGGGGGGCTCCTCCTCCTCTTTCTCCTCCCTCTCCTCCTCCTCCTCCTCCTCCTCCTCCTCCTCCTCCTCCTCCTCCTCCTCCTCCCACGTAGATTGCCCGCCCTATGTTGCCATCCGTCCGACCAAAACGCAAGCGATTCTGGTCTCATCGGAGGAAGCTCCTGGGAGGTCTTCGTGGGAACGATGCTAAGCTGCTCAAGCCCAATGGATCAACAAAAATACGGCATACGTAACCATCAACGTTGAGAGGTCCGCTCGGATCTCTTGCGTCGGCACTGGGTCTGACCCTGGCGCGCGGAACGAGCCAGAGTCGGCGGTGGAGGCGTAGCCAAAGGATACTGGTGCAAACAGACATCGGAAAGCCTTTCGTCCCAATGTTTCCACGACGCGCGCATCCCTCCCCCCTCCTCCCTCCTCCCTCCTCCCTCCACAATTACACAATATGAAAATACTCTCCCACTTCCCCTGATGGCGTCCCGAAGATATCCGACCCCCCCCCGCGTATTGTTTTTTACACACAGGATTCCCGGGAAAAGGGTTTTCGCCTGCGTTTGTTTTCAAAATGCTGCTCTCGCTGAGGCGCCGGCCTCATTTCTGCTCCCGAATCGTTCCGAATCGTGCTCCCGCTGCAGCGTGGGCCTCATTTTCGGATCGGTGTTTGGCCTCCGTCGTTCAGGATGGCGTTCTCGCCCCAGCGCGGGCCTCTTTCTCGCGCGCCCATCCGCCCGCCACCACCGCGCCGCACCACCACCACCACCACCACCACCACCACCACCACCACCACCACCACCCCACCACCACCACACCAGCACCAGCACCACACCACCACCAGCACCACCACCACACCACCACACAACCACGCACACACGCACGCACGCACGCACGCGCACCACCACCCACTACGCACGCGCGCGCGGAGCCACAGGTCCGCTACGACACGCGTCCGCGGATAGAGAAAATCAGCGCCATGGTAAGGGATGGGAGGGAGGGGTAGGACGTCAGATATGACGCGAGCGCACCTAGCTTGCCCCTCCCCCCTCCCCTCTCCCCCCTCGCCCCTCCCCCCCTCCTCCCTCCCCCCTCCTCCCTCTTCCCTCCTGCCTGGGTGCCCCCCCCCCTTTCAGCCACAGTCTGCGTGCCGAGGGTCTCTTGCCGGTCCTTCGGGGGGGGGGGGGGGGGGGGGGGGGGGCGAGCGCGGCCACGCAAGGCCGCGCCTGCGAGAAGCGGCCGAGGCCTCCCGCGGCACTCGCCGTGCGGACTGCAGGGTCTCTCGCCTTTAGCGGCCCCGTTGGTGGGCCATGCGCGCACGACGGGCAGACAGTCTGGTGCGGAGCTCTCCAGGCGCGGGGCCCACGCGCCAGACCCGCAAGGCTTCCAACAGCTTATAGTCGCCCGCTCCTCTGGACGCATGGTGCGGAGAGTTCGAGAACAGGAAGACTCCACCCAAGAACGTGTCACCACCAAGCACTGCGGTGCAAAACCTGCAACAACAACAACAACAAACCTTCTCTGCCGATACTGGACGCCCTTACCAAATCGCTGCCTGGCATCTTTCAGAATCTGGTGCAATGGAACGTTGGCCGACTTAAGCATTGTTCGTTCGCTTTCAACGCATGCGACTGCTTTTTTGTTTGTTTTGTTTGCTGCGCAAAGGCAATGCGAGGTGCAGTACCAGCAGTGGTCTGACTGATGGGGTAACGTAGTGCCACACATCTTCAAGGCAAGGACAACGAAGTACAGTCTCTCCAAGCTGTAGACGGTGCGACAGATGGCATTAATGCGTATTCCAAACGAAAGCGCACTTACACCCCAAATCCGCCGACCCCAGAGGCGTACGAGGGAAAGCGACCAACATCGAGGAAGGGCGGAGGAAAAGGAAAGGGTGAGAGGGGAGAGGGGGCAGGAAAAGGCAGCCTCACGCGGCGTCGACCAACCTGTCCCACGCGGCGTTGACCAACCTGCCCTCTCCCTCATGTGGCCACATCGGACGCCACCACACTCAACGACCCTCGGAGACCCGGAGTCCACGTAGAGAAGCGACCTCGCACCCCGACTTTTCCAGTGCCTTGACGTAGGGCTGCGGCCAGTAAGGTGTGGACTCGACAGAGTAATACGCAACGCGGATGTCCTCGTCCGACATGTTGATTGATGGCCTAAAACCGGCGTTCACCTTGGGAGTCGCCTGGGCCCGCTTGTAGATATGGCGCGCAAGTTGGGACGAGTTCTCTACCTTCAAGCCCCACGAGTTCTCTACCTTCAAGCCACTCTGCGGAAGGCAGGCTAGCACGTTGTCAATTGCGTCGTAGTCGAACATAAATGTGTGAAAAGCTCGACTGCGAACCATCCACTCTTTTATCCAAATGTGAGGGCCCTGTCCCAATTCGACTGTGTGATTGCGCAGGGCCATTTCCAGCCACGTGAAATTCCCGCACGCGTCGGGGCAGGCCTCTTCCTCACATCTATTTTTGCCCGCCTCCACCCAACACACTTGCTGGAGCGCAGACCTTAACCACGACATTTCCTCACGAATAGGCAATAAGAAAAGCGTGTTCCGCGCGCACGGACTTTTCAGAAGGCGACCCAGACCATCGAACAAGTGGGAGCCTGTAACGGCCCACTCACATTGATGCCGCTGCGCTGAGATGGCAAGTTTGTCGCGTTCGTGGAGTTCGAGGTTCCCAAAGAAGAAATACTTCACTGAACTCCCTGCAGTTTTAGCGGAAGCTCCAACGAAAATGTGAGTCAAACCGTTCAGACGGACATAGTCCCGTATACTGCGACATAGCCCAGTGGCCTTCCAGCACAATTGCGAAAAACTGCGAACAACCGAAGACTCTTTACTCCGATCCCTGCTGGGAATAGACTTCGCCTTAGGCGAATACATCTGCAGGTCATCGTTGCTGGGAGTCCAGCTTCCGATCCTGTGCGAACCATGAGGACCAAATGGCACAACGATGCCTTTCAAGATAGCCAGCTTGCACGTGAGCAGAGAAGCCGAAACAACGGCGCAGGCTAGCAGCACGTGGCGCGCATAATACACTCTGCTCCTGTTGCCTATCGCTTGACCATGCTTAACAGCTGATGTGGCTTTGGCTGGCTCGTGCTCGAACGGCTTGAGCCAAAATGGCTACGGACAACGCATGCGACTGCTTGAAGTTAGAGGATCACTGTCATTAAACACTGCGCCCTCCGAGAGGCGTCCCAAGAGGGCCTCCAGATGCAAAAATCGCCCAATTCCCCTCGGAAGACGTACATGTTTAGCACACTCCGCTTCTCGGGCGTTCACAACGTCCAAGACGGCTCAAGAGGCCTTCAACATCGCCCCAAGGGGCCCCCAAGAGGGCTCGAATACGACCCAAGCGGCCCGGAAGACGGCCCAAAAAGCCCCCAAGACGGCCCAGGAGGGCCCCAAGACAGCCCCACGAGGGACCCCAGAAGGGGGAGCCCGAACGGACATTCCGAGCCTTCGACCAGAAGACGCCCCCCCGTTGCCCCGAGAAGCCCCCAGCAGGCCCCCAGGGACCCCCAAGAGGGCAGCAAAAACATTCCACAAGGTCCACAGGAGGCCCCCGAGAATATTGAAAACTGCCTCCCAGACGCCCCCGAGACGCCTCCCACGAGACCCCGTCAGTCATCCGAGTGGCCTCAAGCCCGCAACCCAGGGACGGTGACGGGATGTGCCCGGGTGTTTCTTGACAGATGGGTTCGCTTTGCAGTGCCCCTGCATCGCTGCCACGCTGGAGCGGATCGCCCCGCCTCGCCGACGACGGGACGACAAAAAGTCCTGACGGATGCCCGCCGCCGTCTGTAGACGTGGGTCCTCGCCCGCTTGGGGGGGCGGGGGCCGAGGTCGGCCCCGGGAGGCTCGAGCTCCCGAGCGCACCCCGAGGGCCTCCGGACCAAAGATGGTCACCCCGACCAAGCTCTCGAGACGAGCTCAGCTCCTGCGGCGCAGGCCCCCATCGCGGCCCACACGAGTCAAGAAAGACCGGCGCCCAGCAACAGGCTCCCACCGGCCCTCTGGGCGCCTGTGGGCTAGGGGGCCTCTCTTCCAAACCCCGTCTTCCTTTTGGAGACTGGTTTGCCTCTGCTCCGTCATAAAAGGCCCCCCCCCACTCGACCGGCGGCCGACCCGAAGCAAAGACACCCCCCAACACTATCCCTCTCAATGCTTCAGGCAGTGCGCTTTGCGACAAGATCTAGATCATCTTCGGGCGTCCCACGATCACTGTGCATTGTTCTTTTGCAAGCAGGCGGGGGGGAATCAGATTGCCCCATGTGTGCAGGCCGACCATCCCTCTCAAATAGCAATTCGATGCGCACGTGGCGGCAAAATCCGCCGACCCCTTGGGGTGCCTTCGGGGTGTGAGATAAATCCCCCCTCCCCCAACCCCTCCCCCTGGAGCCCAGTACGGTCGATTTGGAGGGGTACTCAGTAGGGGCGCGCCCGAATCCCCTGGGCCCAGCTCGAACGCATCGTGGGAGGATAGAAGGCTCCAAAACTAGCCAAGAGGGCTCCAAGAGGCCTCCAAGACGGACAGGGCCCCAGATCGCCGAAAGATCCTCCAGAACGGATGCGATGGCCTCCAGACGGCCCATGAGGCCCCCAGGCACCCCAAGAGGCCTCCAAGAGGCCTCCCATGAGCACCCCAAGGGGCAAAAGTCATAGGTTTCCATAGGGCGTGCGCGAAAAATTTTAGCGTCCTCGCCTTTTCGGTTCCCCAACGCTCCAGGACGGCCCAAAAGGCTCCCAAGATCCACCAAGACGGCCCCAGAGGCCCCCAGGAGGGCTCCTAAGTGGCCCAAGGAAGCCCCCAGACGGCGGCCCCAAAGACGGCCTGCGAGGCCTCCAACACGGTCCGAAGGGTTCCAAGACCGGCCCGCGAAGGGCCCCGAAGGGGAGTCCCGAGTCCGAGCCCACGTTTCGAGCCCTCGGCCCCGCAAGGCCCCTAAGAAGCTTCCAAGAAACCCCGAAAGGCCCCCAGGAAGCCCCAAAAGGGCTCCAAGAAGCCCCCACGAGGCGCCCAAGAGGCCCTCAGGAGCAGCACGCAAGAACCGCCAGTCCCCCAAGGAGTCGGCGGTGTGGCGTAAGCCTAGGATCATCGATGTCACGAAAGTGTTGGACCCATGTTGGTCGCTGGTGGGGGGGGCTACTTCACAACGGCCCCTCCTGTGGTCGATCTCCTTCAAAATGGTCCCAAGATGGCCCCCGATGCTACTAAAGGTGCCCCAAGACGGCACCAAGAGGTGCCCAGGAGGCCCCAAGAGGCCCCTAAGAGGCCCCAAAGATGCCCCCAAGAGGCTCCCAAGAGAACCCCCCCCAGAGGTCCTCCAGAGGTACGCATGACGCCACACGAGGCCCTTGGGACTGCCAAGACACCCCCAAGACGCCCCAAGAGGACTCTAAGAAAATGTCGAAAGACATCCGAGGAGGCTCCGAGAGGCATCCAAGAGGCCTCTGCCCTTTCTGCTCGTCCTCCTCCTCCTCCTGCTCCTCCTCCTCCTCCTCCTCCTCCTATTCCTTTTCCTCTTCCTCATCCGCCTATTCCTCTTCCTTCCTCCTCCTCCCTCCTGACCCTCCCCTCTCCCTCCTCGTCCTCCTCCTCCTCCTCCTCCTCCTCCTCCTCCTCCTCCGCCTGCTCCTCCTCCTCCTCCTCCTGCTTCTCCTCCTCCTCCTCCTCCCTCCTCCCCTTTTTGGGGTATGACGTTTGCCCCAGCCTAATCATTTCACTGCATGCTCCTCCACATCCCTGATCAAAGGCAATCCGCCCGGGCATCGTGTCTGGATGTGCAGGTGGGTTTGTGCGAAGCGTCTAGAATGACAACGCTTGCCCTTGGACATTGCAAGCTCTGGAGCTTCCATATCAGCACTGCGGGCCCTGATGCCAAACCAGCAACGAGGCCCACACGGCCAGCACCTGCCGAGAACATGCACGCATGTCTTGGCATGGTCCCCGTTGCCACATGAAGGTGTGATTCCACATGTGCGCTCAAGATCATAACCTCGCCCTGTCGATTGTGAGGCGACGGCAACAAAACCCGTTCATACAGAGAGTATCCCATCCTGGCAAGAAGATCACACAGGTCTCTAGCGGCAATCACTGCGCATAATTGGAATATTTAACTGCAAACATCGGAAACCGCGCTCCTCGAGTGGAACGTGCATGACGTACGGTGCTGCCCCAGGGAACTCTCTGTCCTTCGCTGGGATCGCAAGCGACAACAAAACTCACATGAAGTAGAATGCAACACCACCGTACCAATGTATTACACTCGAGAACGTTGTCTGAATTCCCATCATGGTTGCCGATCATACGCGAACACCAAGACCAAACAGCCAGATTGGACGAGCGCCTGTCGATGAGCTACCCAATCTCATTTCGAAACACTGCGAGATCAACTAACATGTATGGAAGAACACCCAAATGACCGCAATACACATGGACGACACGGAACGGGGACGAGCATACTGCCAACAACATCAAAATGCCATACCTCTCGCAATCCACAGCCAAAGCGCACAGAGTGCAACTCTATCAAACATATCCGTTGGAATACGTCCCGCCAGAGCTACCACCGTTCAACGCTACCGCTGCCGAACCTCAACCGTCCCATACGGATAGGGAGGTCGGGGAAGCGGTGCTTGGAATATTTCAGTCGAGATAACATTCATCGCAGGCTCGATGCTGCAGTGGACATTACAACGCACAAGGAGCCGAACTCTATACACCGACGCTTTTTCCTGGCCCCGCACTGAAATTCTCACAGGGAATTCTGGTGTATACGGGATCCTGGTGTATACATGTTTCATTGCTTCCCAAGGAAAGCGGGGAGACAAGCATACGCCACACCACCCCGACGTCGCCCCGACCCTCAAGAAGTCCTGGGATTGAGAAGCAGCCCGCCACTGGTGATGTGTATGTGCCAGTTTCCGAACACATTCACGCTTCCTCCACCCCCTCGGTCCTGGAGGAGGAAGAGGAGGAGGAGGCGGAGGAGGAGGAGGCTAGGAGGAGGAGGAGGAGAAGGAGGCTAGGAGGCTAGGAGGCTAGGAGGCTAGGAGGAGGAGGGAGGCGGAGGAGGAGGAGGCTAGGAGGAGGAGGAGGAGAAGGAGGCTAGGAGGCTAGGAGGCTAGGAGGCTAGGAGGAGGATGAGGTGGAAGGGGGAGGAGGAGTATGAAGGAGTGAGGAGTCTGTATGAGGAAGGAGGGATGCTTATAAGGGAGGCGGAGACAGTATGAGGATCATAGCGTGAGGAGCATTAGGAGGAGCATAGGTGGATGAGGATTGGAGGTCTATTGTCGGATCAGCAAGCTTGAGGAGTACGAGTGCGAAGGTATTAATAAGGAGGTGAGGAGGAGGAGGAGAGGCTAGTAGGCAGGATGCAAGGAGGCAATGATGCAATGTAAGTTACGGAGGTAGGAGTGCAGTTAGGAGAAGGATGGAGGAGGCGAAGGCAGGAGGAGGAGCTAAAGGCAACCCATCTTCCTGCCGCACTCCTCGAGCCAGACCCATCCCCAGGGGCCCCGGGCCCCGAGGCCGGGCGACGAGCCGATTGCCAATTGCCACGCCTGCTGCGACGAAGACCGCAGCGCCGGGCCACGAGCCTGCCCTCCCCCCCTGGGCTTCGTGGTGCGAGGAGGAGGAGAAGGAGGAGGAGGAGGAGGAGGAGGAGGAGGAGGAGGAGGGAGAAAGGAGTGAGAAAGGAGGAAGAGGAGAGGACGAGGGAAGAAGGAAAGGAGAAGGAGAAGAGAGAAGAAGAAAATCATCCTCCATAAGGAGAAGGAGAAGAAGAAGAGGAGGGAAGGGGAGGACAGCAGGAGCGGAGGCGGGAGAGGGAGGGAGGAGGAGGGAGGAGGAGGAAAGTAAGGGAAAGGGAGTTAGGAGGGGAGGAGGGGAGGAGGAGGGAGGAGGAGGAGGAGGAGGAAGAGGGGAGGAGGAGGAGGAGGATTCGGAGCGAGGAGGAGGAGGAGGAGGAGGAGGAGGAGGAGGAAGGAGGGAGGAGGAAGGGGAGGAGGAGAGGAGGGTGAGGGGGAGGAGGAGGAGGAGGAGGAGGAGGTGGAGGAGGGAGGGAGGAGGAGGGGAGGAGGAGGAGGAGGGGCGGGGGCTGGGCGTCCGGGTTAAGAGGGCGCGCTCGGAAGGACGGCGCCCGGCGGCCGTGCTTGCGTCGCCGCTTGTCCGGACCCGTCCGCGGCGTTGCAGACCTCGCGCGGCTCCGCGCGCGAGGTCTCCTCGAGGTCCTCCCCCCCTCCTCCCCTCCTCGCCTTCCCTTCCTTCTCATCTCTCCTCTGTTCCTCCTCCTATCCTTCCTCTCCCTCCTTTCTCCTCCTCCTCCTCCTGCTCCTCCTGCTCCTCCTGCTCCTCCTGCTCCTCCTGCTCCTCCTCCTCCTCCTCCTCCTCCTCCGGCTCCTCCTGCTCCTCCTCCTCCTTCTCCCCTCCACTGCGCTGCGCCCCCTTTGGAGTCCTCGCAGATCCTCACGACCTGGGCCCGGGACTCGGGGCACGCCTTCTGTGCAGGCCACCTGGCCGCGAAGGATTTTCACTTTTGCCCCCTCCCCGTTTCTCTTCGCGGTGAAACGGACTGGTCCTACAACCTCCTCGTCGCGGGGGATCTGAATTTCCCTCTATGGGTGGGCGGGCTGGACAATGTTGGGGGGGCTCTTCCTCCCAGGGAAGAGTGCCCCCTGGGAGACCCTGCAGGAAAGAGGACTCTTGAGCACGCCTGCAAGAGGATTGCTACCTAACATTTGCCGAGGGCGCTGCTCGCCATCTCCTCCTTCATCTCGTCGTGTTCGTACGAAGATTGCACCATGCGCTCATGCGCACAGAGAGAAATACGCGCTGCAGGTGCATCTTCAGCGTCAGCGCCAGCGGCGCGGCCCGCCGATTGTTTACCCTGTCTTGTTCGGTGGGCGGGGTGATGTTGGAGGGTGAAAGTGGGGGTCGGGCGCAGGGTCCCGGCAAAGGTGTTTTTTAAAGTCGTGAATGGGCGATGCATCCTCGATTGCTGTGTTCGGCGGGGGAACTAATTCAAGCCCCCCGCCTGCGCCCGCGCGCGAGACTTGAGGGGAAAGGAAGCAAGGGGGCGGGGGGCTCGGGAAAGGCGACGAAGGCAACGTGCGCTAAGGGCGCAACAAGAACAGGCTAGAACACACAAAAGCGGTCAGGTGAGTGTCGAAATCTGCCCAGCCAATCTGGCATGCGGAACACTGCGCCTCAGCATTGGGGATCTTGAAGGCCAGGGCAAAATGTGAATTCACATTGTGGGGAAAAGCAAAATGTGAATTCACATTTTGGGAAAAAGGAAAATGTGAATTCACATTTTGGGGAAAAGCAAAATGTGAATTCACAGTTTGGAATTTTGTGTAGGATTCTTTATGAAGGGGCCAGAATGTGAATTCACAGTTTGGGAAAAAGGAAAATGTGAATTCACATTTTGGGAAAAAGGAAAATGTGAATTCACATTTTGGGAGAATCGCGGGGCCCATCCCAAATCTGTCTTGGGGGTCGAGAAGTCATCGTTTGGGAACATACGCGATCATCAACCGCACAATCAAGACACACTTGCACTCCACTTCGCCGACCCACACGCAATATGCAAGAACGCCCGCACGCATGAACGATACTGGATGGACGGCGCGTGTGCCCGCGCGGGCAACGCGCGGGCACGAATGACTGGCCATCAATGACCGCCAGCATTGGATGCCAATCGTACCCGATCACATACATGAGCGATACATTGAGCATACATGGGCCATTCAGCCCCCATTGAAGACCCCCTGTTGCAGACCCCCTCTTTCACCCTCCAATGATGCCAGGGCGTCACTCTCCCGGTGAACAGCGATGCTCTCTGGGCTACCCTGCACGACAGAGGGCCTCGGGAAACTTCTGAGCATGAAGCCTCAGAGGATGAAACCTCTGCGGGAAGAGCTTCTGAGGACGGAGTTTCTGAGGTGGAGCTTCTGAGGATATAGCTTCTGAGGGCCCGCGCGGGGCCTGAGCTTCAGCAGTCCTTCTCAGGATGGAAACTTCAGGATACAGTTCCTGCGGGCCCAGTATCTGAAACAAGATTTTCCAATGGAGCGCTCCTGAGGCATAATGGCTAGTAGTCGTCGTGTCGTCGTAGCTAAATGTCCGCGTCGTTGTTGCACGGCGGGTGCCGCGGGGAAACAATACTTAGATTCCCTTATTGGCCGGACACCAATCAATGAATAAGGGCGCCGACAAAATAATTAATTACACCTTATTGGAGAGTGGTTCTGAAGACCCTTCCCGGTTAAAACCTATTCCTGAGCATCGCCACGTGCGCCGTGCCACTGTACGGACAATACGTGGTCGAAACGCCCAATGTACGTTAAAAAAAACCCTTGTCTTAAACCGACATTGGCTGGATGGTCGTTGTGTCTGAACGCACGCGTTGACACAACAAGGAAAGCACAGGCGTGAAAACAAAATCATTACGCAGCGCGTGCACCACAAGAACAGGAAGGGTAGAGAGAGGCGGAAAGGTGGAAGAGTCCGCGAGGGCATAAAAGAGCGCACAACGGCAAGCTACCCCACCACCCCTACCTCGACGCCTCATCTTTACATCCCACGCCACCCTTTCCCTCTTGGGTCGGTGCCCTCAATCACCCTCATCGTCCTCCTCCTCCTCCTTATCCCCCCCTCCTCATCCCCTCCTCCTCCTCCTTCCTCATCCTCCTCCTCCGATGACGACGACGACGATGACGACATAAGCATTCACCATCGGAGTCTCGCGCGGATTTCTCGGATCGGCGCTGGACCCTCCGGGCTTGGAGCTCGAGGCGCGCCAGAGGCGGCGCTGGAGGCGCCGCCACGTGGGGCCAACCAACATCAGCCAGCGCAGCTCCACCACTGTCGTCCTCCTCCCCCCTCTACTCCTCCTCCTCCTCCCTCCTTCCTCCTCCTCCTCCTCCTCCCTCCTCCTCCTCCTCCTCCTCCTCTCCTCCTCCTCCTCCTTCCTCCTCCTCTCTCCTCCTCCTCATCTCCTCTCCTCTCCTCCTCCTCCTCCTCCTCCTCCTCCTCCTCCTCCTCTCCTCCTCCTCCTCCTCCTCCTCCTCCTCCTCCTCCCCTCTCGTCCCATTCCCCTCATGTCTGTGATTTCTGCATTGGGCGGACACGATGGCCAGTGTTGTTGCGCTCTCCCCCTCCTCATTCTCGTCCTCCTCGTGCTCCTCGTGCTCCTCCTCCTCCTCCTCCTCCTCCTCCTCCTCCTCCTGCTCCTCCTCCTCCTCCGTCGGTCGAAAGTCGACCCGTGGAATCCTGGACCCAGCCTGGGGTGCGATCGGAGCACGAATTTCAGGAGGGATCCAGCCGTGGCGACGAGAAGCCTCCGGGAACTTGAGGGCGACGCTCGTCCCGAAACCCCGAATCTGGAAGTGCGCCCCCTTCCTCCATCCTGATGGGCCGATTTTCCAACACTACTACCACAGGTAGCAGAGGGAGGAGGAGGGGGAGGAGGAGGAGCAGCAGCAGCAGGAGGAGCAGGAGGAGGAGGAGGAGGAGGAGGAGGAGGAGGAGGAGGAGTACCTCCCCATCCTCCCTTCTCCCCCGCCCTACCCATGGTTGTGGTGGTGGGAAGCTGGCCCATCACATCCCTCCCCTCGCCTCCCAAATGGGGCCCGAACAGATGAGCCTGGAGGATCGCGCCGCGTCGCCGATACAACGCCGATGCATCGGCGATGCCTTAGCGGCGGCGGTGATGCATCTGCGGCGTCGGCGAGGCGAAACTCGGGCTCAACATCGAGCCGAACAGCCGATGCATCGGCGATGCGGCGCGATCCTCCGACCCTATCTGCTCGGACATCGGTTGGGAACCCTGGATTTTCGACAGCGCGGGTCGTTCGATATCGGCCCGGTCCGGGCGGCTGGCGGCGCTCAACCTTGGAACGCCCGCGCCTGGGGCCGCCGCCGCGTCCTCACGCGGCGCGGGCTTGCGAGCTTGCCGTGCCTTCGAGCTCTGCGCCGCGCGAAGAACGATCCCATTTGGGAGACCTTGGTCCCCCTCCTCCCTCTTCGAGGCCCCAAAGCCATGTGGTGACGGACCGCGTAGTGACATCGGCATCCTCGACAACCTCACCGCGCGGTCCGTCACCGCACGGTCATGGGACCAGGGAGGCCCTGGCCGCCCGAGACGTCCTCGGAGAACGACCCGAGTCCCAAACCTGTGCGGTGACCCAGAATTCTCAATGACTAACCACGCGGTGTGGTCGCCGCACGGTTTGGGAGCCCCCTTCTCGTCGTCCTCCTCCTCCTCCTCCTCCGCCCCCTCCTCCTCCTCCTCCTCCTCCTCCTCCTCCTCCTCCTCCTCCTCCTTTTTGGATACCTTACCCTGTTACAGGAGACATGTACACGATGCCCGCCAACAATTGTTTTCCAACACCGACAGCGGCCGCCGGTGGGCAGGCGGCCTTCTGTCTCAGATGGACAGCGTCCGCGGCGACACCGACAGCGAGTCCTCCAGACGAAGCCAGAACGAGGACAACATCGGGTGAGGATGAATCGTGAATCTCTGAGATTCGGCGGCTCTGGGGAATGTCACGGGCGCCGCGGCCTTCTCAGAGCGATCCAGAACGCTCTAAGAGCGATCCGGAACGTAGGACGCTCTGGAATGCATCGATCCTCGTCGTAAGCCCGTCCGAGTCCTGTTCCAAATGGACAGGGACTGCTGCCAGTCTTCGTACCCATTCTTTCCGTACACTGATCCCTCCCTTTGGGCGTCGCTTAAATGAGGGGCGAGATAAATGGGGGGGCGAGAAAAGTGCACTTCTCGGCCCCCCATTGCAGCCCTCGCTGCCCCCCAATTATCGCCCCCCATTTGCGCGACGCCCGATCCTCCCTCCGCGGTCCTCGGCTGGGGCCGCCTCGAGGGGACCTACTGACCTGGGTCCATCCAACGCCGGGCCAGTCGGGCTCTGCAGGATCCTGCAAGATCTTACAGGACACTGCGTCCAAGCCCAGGTCTGCGTGCACCCCTGGGCTCGGCCGCATGCTGCAAGAGCTGGCGCTCTGGCGGGCCCCCGTTGGCCTGGACCCTCTGCCCTCGAGGCTCCCAGCTGGGCCGCCTTCTGACGGCCCTGGGACCCGTGAAGGGCACCGAGAGCCCGAAGACGGCAAACACCCACGGACACGCTTCCGCCTCCTACCCCATACCCCCGACGTCATGACTTTGCTCGTGACGTCAACCCCCCCGAGGCCTGGTCTGGACCCACTCCCCGGGACCGGTTTCTCTCCTCCTGAGCCCTGCCCTGACGGCCCCGAGGCACGGCAGGGGCCCCCGGAGGCCGAAAAAGATAGCGAAAGGCCTCCCGCCCTGACTTCTTCACGACTCGACGGGTCTGGGCGGAGGAGGAGAGGGAGGAGGAGCAGAGGAGAAGAGCAGAAGAGGAGGAGGGAGGAGGGAGGGGGGGCGGGAGGGAGGGAGGGAGGTAGGGAGGGAGGAAGAGGAGGAGGAGGGGAGGAGGAGGAGGAGGAGGAGGAGGAGGAGGCGGAGGAGGAGGAGGTAGGAGGGGTAGGAGGAGGAGGATCTCCCCGCCCGCCCTCCGCGGCCCTCGGCCAGGGGGCCGCCGCGAGGGCCCCGCGCCGCGCTCCGCCGCGGGGCCCGCGACGCCCACCGCGGCTATCGGCCGAGGCCGCCGCCGCCGAGCGGCGCGCCCTGGGCGAGGGGGGCGGCGAGGGGCCCCACGCTCTCGACCTCGTCCTCGACCTCGACCTCGTCCGCCTCTTCGTCCTCCTCCGCCTCCTCCTCCTCCTCCTCCTCCTCCTCCTCCTCGTCCTCGTCCTCCTCGTCCTCGTCCTCGTCCTCCTCCTTGAGAGCTGGCGCGGTCTGTCACTCACGTTGGCTCTCTCCCTGGGCAGGTGGCGAGAGGGGGCGAGGGGTCCCTTGCCCTCGTGGTCCTCTTCCCACTCCCCTGTTCCCTCCTGTTACATGACACCGACGTGAGTCGAATCGATCGCCGCGTCAGAGAACATGCTCCTCCTCATCCTCCTTTTCCTTCTACTCCCCCTTTTCCTCCAAATCCTCCTCATCATCAGCAGAATCGTCGTCATCATCATCATCATCATCATCATCATCATCATCATCATCATCATCATCATCATCGTCATCGTCATCGTCATCGTCATCGTCATCGTCATCATCATCATCATCATCATCATCATCATCATCATCAGCATCAGCATCATCATCATCATCATCATCATCATCATCATTATCATCACCATATCATCATCACCACCATCGCCATCATCAGCATCATCAGCAGCATCATCAGCATCAGCATCATCATATTCATCAGCATCATTACCATTATCACCATCACCATCATCATCAACACCATCATCATCAGTAGCACCATCATCATCATCATCATCATCATCATCATCATCATCATCATCATCATCATCATCATCATCGGCATCGTCACCATCAGCATTTGCAGCATGGTCATCATCATTAGCATCACCATTATCGTCATCGTTATCATCATCATCATCATCAGCATCATCATCATCATCATCATCATCATCATCATCGTCATCAGCATCATCACTGTCATTACCATCATCATTGTCAGCAGCAGCACCATCATCATCATCAGCAGCAGCATCAGCATCATCAGCATCAGCATCATCAGCATCAGCATCATCAGTATCATCAGCATCATCAGCATCATCAGCATCAGCATCAGCAGCATCAGCATCAGCATCGTCACCATCAGCATCATCATTAGCATCATCATCATCAGCATCATCATCAGCATCATCATCATCATCATCATCACCATCGTCATCATCGTCATCATCCTCATCATCCTCATCATCCTCATCATCATCAGCATCATCATCATCATCATCATCATCATCCTTCCCCTCCTCCTGATCCCCCTCGTCCTTCTCCCTCTCGTCGGCAGGGGGAGGGGGAGTGTCCTCGTCCTCCTCGCATTACGCTGCGTTGCCCAAACATGGGCTGCCACTGGCGGTTGCGTCTAACACGCGCCCACAACACACATTAGCCTGGCGAAACGCCCAACCATACGAAGCTGTGATTACCGTCGTTGTCGCACCGCATTTAGAGGAGTTTTCTATAGGACCACGAAACGTGTGAGGGGGGTGCCAAACATGGGTGCGGTGGGCGCATGTGTTCAGCCACTGGGGCGGCGCCGGCGCCTCCCATGGGGCCAGGAAGCGTGTGAGGAGTGTGCCAGACTTGGGTGCGGTGGGCGCATGCGAACACAACCAGTAGGGCCGTAAGTAAATGAAGCTCCCGAGAGGGGGCCACGAAATTTGTGAGAGGGGGTGCCCAAACTGAGCGCGGTGGGCGCATGCGAACGCAACCGCTTGGGCCGTCGGTGGATTTCCGCATGGGGCCACGAAGCGTGTGAGAGGGCGCATGCGAACGCGGCCACTAGGGCCGTCGGTGGAGCTCCCAAATGGAGCCACCAAGCGTGTGAGGGGGACGCCAAAAAGGGTGAGGTGGGCGGGTGCGAACGCAATCGCTGGGGCTCTCGGTGGAGCTGCCTATGGGGCCACGACTCGCTGGAGGGGTGTGCAAAACTGGGTGCGGTGGGCGCATGCGAACGCAGCCATTGGGGCCGTTGGTGGAGCTCCCTATGGGGGCACGACGCGTGCGAAATGTGTTTGGTGGGCGCGTGCGAACGCAGCCAGTCGGCTAGTCGGTGGATCTTTTATTGGGCCACGAAGCGTGTGAGAGGTGTGCCAAAATGAGCGCGGTGGGCGCGTGCGAACGCAGCTACTGGGGCCGTCGGTGGAGCTCCCACGGAGCCACGAAACGTACGAAAGGTTCGCCAACATGGGTGCGGTGGGCGCATGCGAACGCTGGCGTTTGGGCCTTCGGTGGGGCTGCCAATGGAACCACGAAGCGTGTGGGTGTGTGCCAATATTGGTGTTGTGGGCGCACGCGATCGCACCCTCTGGGGCCGTCGGTGGGCTTCACTGTGGGGCCGGGAAACGTGTGAGCGGGGGTGCCAGAATGGGGTGCACTGGGCGCATGCGAAGGTAACCTGTGGGGCCGCCGGTGCCCCTTATTGGGCCACGTAACGTGTGAGATGTGCGCCAACGTTGGTGCGGTGGGCGCGTGCGAACGCAGCCGCTGGGGCCGTCGGTGGGGCTCCCCACGGGGCCACGAAACGCGTGAAGTGTGTGTGTCTGTGCCAAAATGGGTGCGGTGGGCGTACGATAACGCAACCACTTTGGCCATTGGTGGAGCTCCGTATGGGGCTGCGACATGTGTGAAAGGGTATACCAAACTGGGTGCGGTGGGCGCATGCTGGGGCCGTCTGTGGAGCTCTCTGTGGGGCCACAGTGCGTGTAAGGGGTGTGCCAAAATGGGCGCGGCGGGCACACGCGAACGCAACCAGTGGGGGCAGTCGGTGGCGCTCTTTATGGGGTCACGGAGCATGGAACCACGAAGAGTGTGAACGGTGCGTGTGTGTGTGTGTGTGTGTCAAAATGGGTGCGGTGGGCGCGTGCGAGCGCAGCCGCTGGGGCCGCCGGTGGGGGTCTCCACGGGGCCACGAAGCGCGTGAAGGGTGTGTGCCACACTGGGCGCGGCGGGCGTATGATGACACAACCGCGTTGGCCAATGGTGGAGCTCTGCATGGGGCTACGATTTGTGTGAAGGGTGTACCACACTGGGTGCGGTGGGCGCATGCGAACGCAGCCATTTGAGCCGTATGTGGGGTTCTCTATGGGGCCACAAAGTGTGTGAGGGGTGTGCCAAAATGACCGCGGCGGGCACATGCGAAAGCAACCGATGGGGCGGTCGGTCGCGTTCCTACGGGGCCACGCTTCCAATCAACCGCGAAGAGTGTGAAGGGTGTGTGCCAACATGGCCACGGTGGGCGCATGCGAACGCAGCCATTCGGGGCCGTCGATGGAATTCCCTATATGGGGCCGCAAAGCGTGTCAGTCGTGTGCCAATATGGGAGCGGTGGGCACATGCGAACGCAACCGGTGGGGCGCCACGAATCGTATGAAGGGGTGTGCACACATGGGTCATGCGGACGTACGTAAGCCTTGCCACGGGGGTTTTCGGTGGAGCCCCTTTTTATGGGGCCACGCAGCGTGTGAACGGCGTGCCGGAAGACACCTGCGGATGGTAGCAGGCATGGGAGGAGAGAGGGGGCAACGGGAGGATGGATGGGTGGATGGATGGACTCGGCATTGCGCTGTGAGTCTGAAGACACTCACCCCTCGAGCTCACGAAACGAGAGATCGCTCGGGGACACCTCTGAGCAGTCGTGCGATCTCCTCGGACCGAACGAGGTCAGGCGTGTGGGCGCGCCGTGCAGCTGTGATCACCTTTGATCAGAGCCGAGCAGGACAGGAAACAGGAATACGCCCGCGGGCGGAGGGCGATACCCCTCTGGCCCCTGGGGGCCGAGCTCGACGGCGCGGAGAGCACCGAGCAGGCTCCCTGGACACCCAGAGGCCCCGAGAAGGAAAAACAAAAAAAAAACGGCCGAAGAAAAGAGCCGACGGCGCGCCCTAGAGACCAGGGGCGGCGAGAGCGACTAGAGGGGCCTGGTGCCACAGCGAAGCTGCTAGAGGGACTCACGTCGTCACGTAGTGTGCTGGTCGCCCATCTCTTTCCGTAGGATCCGCCACCCATGTCAGCCCTGCTGGCCGTAGTGGATCTGGCGGTTCTTGTCTAGCAGTTTCTGGGCCATCGATTCCAGGTGGCCCAGAGGGGCCGCCCCCATCTTGTGGCGGCCGCCCAGAACGTCGAGGCATGTCTCCCGAAGGCCGTCTGGGTTGACGCTCTTCAGTGTGATCTGGTCCGCGTTAGCGAACTGCATCCTGGTGTACTGGTCGTTGTGGCGCGTGCGCAGCCTGAGGTGGAGCAGAGCTCCGAGCCCGTCCCCATGCACACGAACTGCTGGTAGAAGTTACGCGGGAGCACGTGCCCCTGCGGGGCCTCCTGCTCCACGACGGGTACTTGAACTCGGCGTGAGCGATGTGCAAAAGTGGTGAGTTGGGGCTTCGCCTCGGGGACCTGCGCCGCCTCTGCGTACATCTTGCCCGCTTCCCGAGCTGCGACGATCGAAGTAGCCGTGGGCGGGGTCACGATGCTGATCCATTCCGAGGCCGCGAGGTCCCTGAGCTGCTGGGCGTGCTGGCGCGCCATCTTGGGGAGGAACGTGACCGCCTGCTGCAGGTCGCGCAACTTCAGGGCGCCCTCCAGACGAAGCATGATCGCGTCGTAGTCCCAGGTGTGCTGCGCGTGGGCCTCGAAGATGTCGCCCGCGTAGACAGAGCGGTGGTCTCGATCGTACCATGTGTAGAAGCGGCGTCCTGCTCCCATGGGGGCCTTGCACTTGCGCGGGGCGTGGGGGAAGTCGATCCTGCGTGACCGTCCGTGCGCCCCGATGAAGGTGTCCCCGCTGACAAAGAAGGTGCCGTGGTCCGAGAGAAACCGTTGCCAGAGACGTCCAGAAAAAAAAGGCCCTTCAGCTCCAGGAAGGGGCCCATGGCGCTGTCGACCTCGCTCCACAAGTCGGGCTCGAGCAGGGACGGGGGGCCGAGAAACGTCTCGTCCACGGAGTCGCCGAGCTGATGTCCGCCCCGCTGAAGGGCGTGCGTCGACTGCCCACAGACTCCAGCGTGGTGCGTGCCCACGAGATAATAGCCTGGGTCACCTGGCGGCATGAGTTGCGGCTGGAGCAGGACTCGGATGGCACGGAAAGGTGCCGAACCATGAGGAGCACGTCCGAGGAGCGGCACTGTCGCGCCGCAGCGGCCCGAGAGCGCCGCGGGCGGAGGGTAGATCCGACGTAGGTGTGCCTGCGGAAACCGCGGATGTAGGAAGATGCTCCCCCCGCGACTCTTGTTGGTCCAGCCGAAGGAGAGCTCCCAGTGGTAGTCGTGCTGAAAGTGGCTGTGGCGGCCGTCCAGTGTCGGGCGGCGGCTCGTCCCAGGGAAGAGGATCACGCCCATGTAATGCTCGCAGGTGATCTCCTGCGCGGGTGCTGCCCGTCAGGTAGAGAGGGCTGTACACGTAGAGCCTGGTGTACTGAGCAGGTTGAGGCTCTCGCTCCTGAGTGCGTCCAGGGGCGCGGCAAGCGCCTGTCGACATGTCGGCGGCCGCCCGCGGCGAGAAGCCGACGGCCGCGAGCAAGAGGAGAGCCTCCATCATGGGCCTCTTGGGCCCCGCGGGCGCGTGGGCATCGCGCGCTGCTCCCCTGGCGGGCGATGGAACAGGGTGGGAGGGCCGCGTGTCCCTCGACCTTCAGCCGTGGCGGCGGCTGCAACGGGAGGAGGACGAGGAGGATGAAAGAGATCACGGGGCGCTGTTGCGACGCAGCTGTGGCAACCGTCGTTATATGCACTGAATCAGGAAGAACAGACCACGAAATGCGCGAGGGGGGTGCCAGAATGGGCGCGCTGGGCGCATGCGAGCGCAACCGCTGGGGCCGTTGGTCGAGCTCCCTCTGCGGCCACGAAACGTGTAAACACTGAACCGAACGCATGCGAACGCAACCACTGGGACCGTCGGTGGAGCCCCTTTTTATGAGGCCACGAAACGCGCGAGTGGTGTGCCAGTATGGATGCTGTGGGCGCGTGCGAACGCAGCTACTGGGGCCGTCGGTGGACGTCTCTGTGGAGCCACGAGCCATGTGAGCGTGTAAGGGATGTGCCAGAATGGGCGCGGCGGACGCATGCGAACGCAACCACTGGGGCCGTCGGTGAAGCTCCCTGTGGAGCCACGAAGAACGAGGACTGTGCCAACATGGGCGCGTTGGGCGCATGCGAACGCAGCCACTGGGGCCGCCGGTGGAACTCCCAAATGGAGCCACGAACCGTGTGAGAATTACACCCACATGGGCGCGGTGGGCGCATGCGAACGCAGCCATTGGGGCAGCCGGTGGATGTACCAACGTGTGCGGGGTGGGCGCATGCGAGCGCATTCACCGGGGCCGTCGGTGGAGCTGTTTACGGAGCCACGAAACGTGTGAGGGGTGTGCCAACATGGATGCGGTGGGCGCACGCGAACGCAACCATTCGGGGCCGTCGATGGAGCTCCCCATATCGGGCCACGAAACGTGTAAGGATATGCAAAAATGGACGCGCTGGGCGCATGCCAGCCACTGGGGCCGTCGGTGGAACTCCATGTGGGGCACGAACTGCGTGACGGGTGTTCCAAAATGAGCGCGGTGGGCGCGTGCGAACGCAGCCACGGGGCCGTCGGTGGAGCTCCCTATGGGGCCACGCAACGGGTGACGGGTGTGATACATGGATGCGGCGGGCGCATGCGAACGGTAGCATGTGCTCCTTCGGTGGGGCTCCCGATGGGGGCCACGAAACGTGTGAGGGGTGTGCGCCGAAACAGAAACATGCGGAAGGCAAAAGCAAAAACGAGAGTGGGAGCAGGGGGAAGAGGTAGGAAGGAAGGAGCGCGGGGCGCCGTTTGACCAAAACGAGGACACGACACCACAGGATGGCTGGGAAAAGCGAGGACCCAACACTGCACGACAATTGGGAAATACGACGGGATCGGTATCGCCTCCCCGTCCTCGTCCTCAGCTTCGTCTGCGCCACAGGTGGCCACGCGCAAGGGCGGCCCTGCGTGACACTGGGCGAAGCGCAATGGGAATTGGGCGGGCGGGCGGTGGGATGAGAGCGCACGCGGCTGCCCGGAAGGGGGTGGAGGGCAAGCAGAGCGGGGGAAGCTGGAGGCTGCGACGGGGCATTGAGCACTGAGCACTGAGCACTCCCACGCATGTGCACCGTCTAGGGCGCTGCGCGTGCGGCACCGGAGCGCTGGGGTTCTAGACAGGTCGCGCGGCTCACTAATTTCTCATGTGTTTTGCGTTGCGTATTCATTTCCAATCATATTCCAATGCTTCGTTGATGCGACGAGGGGACACAAAAATATTAGCCCACGGCGGCAACAGAGCTGCAAGCCGACCCCAACCGCCCGCGGCCACGATCCGTCGCACATGACTGAAAAGAGGCTCGCGCCCCAGAGGCCACCCTCTACTTGTTGTAACATGCGTAAGGCGCGCGCCCCCGAGGCCACGCTCCTTCGCAAATTGCGGAAGGCGGCTCACCGCGGACAAAAACGCTGCGACGCAACGGCCGACCGAGCCGCACCGACCGCGACGCGGAGACGACCGAACCCGAGGCGCGGACACACCTGGAGGGCGAGGGAAGGCGCGAGGGCCCGAGTGCACGGTCTCAAGCAGTAGGTCCTGAGTCGTTGTCGGTACTACCTGCTCAGAGCGGAATTGGGCAATGCAACGACCGACTCTGCTCGAAACCGAGCAGTTTCACGACCTGCTCAGGTCGAAGCGATTTGACAACGTGCTCTGGCCGGAGCAGTGTATACGACCTGTTCATGTCGAGGCAGTGTCATGACCTGCTCAGGCCAATGCAGCTTTACGAGTGCGCCGCCTCCTCCTCCTCCTTCTCCTTCTTCTCCTGCTCCTCCTCCTCCTCCTGCGAGCGGCGACGCGGTCTGCCCCGCGCCCGCTCTGATCAGCAGGAGCTCCGCGGCGAACCGATAGCCGACAACAGCCACGCCCAGCAGTTGCAGCAGCGGCCCGGCGGCGCCGCCCGGCAGGCTAGCCAGCGAGCCCCCCCCCCCTCCTCGTGCTCCTCGGAGGTCTGCATATTCGTCCT
>CAUYUJ010001433.1:55169-63482 GCA_963575745.1 Prorocentrum cordatum | reverse complement strand
TCTTCCTCCTCCTCCTCCTCCTCCTCCTCCTCCTCCTCGATGCTTCCGGTTTACGGCAAGGCCAAGGTGGACGACAAGGGCTGGGGCAAAGCTCAGCGTTCCGACCCATGGCAGCAGGGTCGTGATCCTCGGAGCGCTTCCGCCACCGCCGCGGGAGATGTGCAGCCTCATGAGCGCGGTGCTCCTGGTGATGAGGTGCGTCCTGTGGGTGCAGGGCGTCTGGCTCATCGTACTGCTCTCGCCGATCTCCGTGCTGCACGTTTCGGTGTGCCAGACATTGTCAGCAAGAGCATCAAGGCTATAAACAGGACGTCCGGCAGTGGCGCAGGAGATCTTGTGCCTGGCGTTCCTGAATGCATCGCCTGTGTGAGGGCGCACCGGTTCGGCGCGATGGCCTGCCGAGCGTGCGCGGCCGGCTAGTTGTAGCCTGCGCGGGACAATGTTGCAGACGGCGGTGTTCTCTGTAGGTCGGTCCTGCTGGCATGTTGGTTGGAAGACGGGCCCAGTGCCGCTGAGCGGCGCCGGGTCTGCTCTCCAACCTTCGTTGCTGGAAGGCCCAGCCTTGTCCCTCGAAGTGTCCAATCCAATCCACCACCCCCCTCCACCTCCTCCTCCCCTCCTCCTCCTCCTCCTCCTCCTCCTCCTCCTCCTCCTCCCTCCCCCTCCTCCTCCTCTCTCTCCTCCCCCTCCTACCACCCCTCCTCCCCACTCCCTCCTCCCTCCTCCTCATCCCCTCCTCCTCCTCCCGCCCCCTCCCCTCCTCCTCCTCCCCCCCACCTCGCTCCTCCATCTACCTCCTCCTCCTCCTCCTCCTCCTCCTCCTCCTCGTGCTCCCCCGCCCTCCCCGGACGGGCGCAGCGCAGGGGAGCCTCCGCGCCAGCCGCGCTCGCCCGGCGCTCGGCCTCCAGGCGGGCGGCCCGCTCGGCGCGCAGGGCCGCGTCCAGCGTCGCGAGCGTGGCCTGCGCCTGGGCCAGGCCGTCCTCCGTTGGGGCAGCCCCTGGATAGAGGAAAAAGAACTATGCACATGCACCGATTCTGGCCAGGCCCATCCTGAGCCCAAGATCGGTGCATACGCCCTCCTACCTTGGCCAGGAAGGCATATGCACCGATCCTGGGTCAAGGATGGGCCTTGCCAGGATCGGTGCATGTGCATAGTTCTCTTCGCCCGACCTGGACTCGGGGACGGACAGACCCCCTTTTCGCAAAACGTGGTCTGGCGAAAACGACCTGAGGCCCAGACCTGGCGGGCGCAGGCCTGGACAATGACGGCCACGGCGCCCTCTCGAGCCCCGAAAACGGACGACTCACGAATCGACGCGTCACTGTTGGGGGTGCTGTCCCGCCCCGACAGGCCTCCGAGGGCACGAGCTCTCCAATCCGGCAGTTCTTCGTCGATCTAGGCCTCTGGGGCCTGCTCTCGAGCCCGGGGACCATCGACAAAAGGATCCGGGACGAATAAAAAAAAATCTGGGAAGGGGTCGGGACCTCTGGGGCCGAGGGGCCAAACACATCACCTCGCTAGGTCGAGCATGTGCAGGGAAAGTCGGAGTTTCGACGACATTGGAAATAGTTAAAACAATACTCCGACGGAAGAACCCCGCATGGTAATCTGTTTAGCATGCCCTTACCTTTTTCTTCCTCGCCCTGACGATCACTCTAAAAGCGCGCCGTTCTGCCCTCACCTACTCCGGAGTAATTACAGGTTGCCGATGACCTGCTCGGATTACCAACATGAAGTGCGGGACCCATAGGGAGGGGGCTCCCGCCTGAGACTTCCTCACAATTCACTCACAGACGAGGCTCCCGCTTGATACTTCCTCCAAATTCAAGCCTGGTGAGCCCAAACATGACGACAGTTACAGGTTGCCGATGATCCGCTCGGATTACCAACATGGAATGCAAGACCCATAGGGAGGGGGGTCCCGCCTGAGACTTCCGCACACTTCACTCACAGACAAGGCTCCCCCTTGATACTTCCTCCAAGCTCAACCCTGGTGCGCCCAAAAGTGGTGACAGTTACAGGTTGCCGATGACCCGCTCGGATTACCAACGTGAAATGCAGGACCCATAGGGAGGGGGCTCCCGCCTGAGACTTCCGCACAATTCACTCACAGACGAGGCTCCCGCTTGATACTTCCTCAAATTCGACACTGGGAACCCAAAAACTGACGACAGTTACAGGTTGCCGATGACTCGCTCGGATTACTCCATAAGTGCGGGACCCATGGTCGGGGGGGTTGCCGCTGGACTTCCTCACAATTCACAATCACAGACGAGGCTCCCGCTGATAACTTTCCTCCCAAAATCAAGCCCTGGGTGAGCACCAAAAGTTGCGACAGGATTACAGCGTTTCGATTGACCCGCTTCGGATTACCAACATGAAGTCGGGGACCCATAGGGAGGTGGGCTCCCGCCTGATACTTCCTCACAATTCACTCCACAGACAGCCACAAAGCGCATTCCCTCTTATAACGTCCCACCAACTTCAAAGCCTACTGAGACAAATAAAGTCCAAAAGGAAGACAAATACAAGTATCCGATGACCGCCCCTCGGATAACCCCAAAACCCATGAAGTGCGGACCCATAGGGCGGGGTTCCACTACTGAGACTTCCCTCAACTATTCACTCACAGACGAGGCTCCCGCTTGATACTTCCTCCAAATTCAAGCCTGGTGCGCCCAAAAGTGACGACAGTTGCAGGTTGCCGATGACCCGACGAGTGAGTGATGATGATGGGTGAGTGACTAATGATGCAAATGATGAGTGAGTCAGTGAGTGAGTGATCGAGTGATGATGATGGTGAGGAAGATGAATGAGGATAATGAGTGATCGTGCGATGCTGATGGTGACTGGTGGTGGTGATGATGATGATGATGACGAAGTGATGAGTGGGCGTGTAGTGATGATGATGCTGATGATGATGATGATGATGATGGTGATCGTGCGATGCTGATGATGATGAGTGATCGTGCGATGCTGATGGTGATGCTGATGGTGATGCTGATGGTGATGATGATGGTGATGATGATGGGAATGATGATGATGACGATGCTGATGATGATGATGATGCTGATGCTGATGATGATGATGATGCTGATGATGATGATGATGATGATGAGTGGGGAGTGATGGTGATGGTGATGATGATGATGATGATGACGATGATGATGATGATGATGATGAGGAGGAGGAGGAAGCAAGGAGGAGGAGAGGAGAGGGAGGAGGAGGAGGAGGAGGAGGAGGAGGAGGAGGAGGAGAGATCCTGCGCGGAGGGTGTGCAGAGAAAACAATAACCCCATTTAGGATGTGGGGAACAATCAATAATCATTTAACAAATCCCAGAAGAATCGTCCCACGACTATGTTTTGACGATTTCTCCTGTAGAGGGACATGCCCGACTTAATCTTATCGAGGGATGTCTGGGTCTGAGCGTGGCAGTCCACAGGCCTGGCGGCGCGCAGAGAGGGGCCGGGGTCGGGGGGGGGGGCCCAGGATGTACAACTCGGCCGCCACAGGCCCACGCCTTCGCACGGAGAAGCAAGTGGCCCTTCCTCGCACGGGTCACCAAAAACGTCGCCGACGCCGTGAACAAAGCACGACGTCGCGAAAACATCTCAGGACCGAGCTCCCGACCCCGTCGTCAGGCGTTCCCTCCCCAGAAGTGGCGGCGCGCAGGGGGTGCCAGGGGGGGGGGGAAGGCTTCTGGGAGTGAGGCTGCTTCTTAGAGAGCGCGGGCCTTACATCTGCAGACAAGGCCCGCGCCTTCTAAGAAGCAGCCTCCTGCTCAGAAGCCTTCCCTCCTCCCCCTGCACCCCTCTGTGCGTGGCCGACAGGCCCCCTCGGGCCAGGAAAAAAACACGACTGGCGTCTTTGTCATTGCCTTCGGCCTCTGGGGGCCCTTGCTGGGCTCCAGGACCAGCACACAACGCCTCGGGATGAGAAGCTGGTCCCAGAAAATGGGTCGATACCTCTGGGGGACGACGCTATGCTAAAATCATGCCGTTGGGGGGCTGGGGCTCTTGTGAGAAAAACCCTGGAGACCTTGCACGGCAACCTGGTCCTCCTCCTCCTCCTCCTCCTCTGCTTCCTCCTCCTCCTCCTCCTCCTCCTCCTCCTCCTCCTCCTCCTCCCCTGCTTCCTCCTCCTCCTCCTCCTCCTCCTCAGTTCACGTCGGAACCGCGTCAGATTTATGTCGGGACCACGTCGGGTTACGTCGGATGTGCATCGGATTCACCGTGGCCGTCCTCCAGGACAGTATGAGTATGGTAAGAGGAGGCTTCCTTCAGACTCAAGCGCTCAAGGGGCCCACCAGCAGAAGCGCAAACGAGGCGCAAGCGGCCTGCTGGCGATGCGCACCTGCCCGCGCTCGAGGCAGCGGCGCAGATGCCCGCGGCACGGCTGCCAGAGGGGACAGGCGACGACCTCAGCGCGGACGCGGACGACACAAAGATGATGAAGTGCAGCACTGCCGGCAGAGCTGCCAAAGCCGTCGGAGGAGCCGCGCCCGGCGAGGCAGCGAGAGCCCCCAGAGGCAGCACGGGGTGGCGACCCGCAGGCGGGCCGGTCACGCGGTGCTGCCCGACGCCACGATGCATGGCGAGACGGCGGGCGAGGCCGAGGCCGCGACACCTGCGCTGAGCGTGGCCGAGCCCGCGCCCCCAGCCAAGGCAGCTCCTTCCTCCTCCCCTCCTGTGCCGCCTGCTGATGCCGTCGTGCTGCCCGACGCCACGATGCATGACGAGGAGGCGGGCGAGGCGGGGGCCGCGACACCTGCGCTGAGCGTGGCCGAGCTCGCGGCCCCAGCCAATGCGTTTCCCTCCTCCTCCCCTCCTGTGCCGCCTGCTGATGCTGTCGTGGATGGTGGTCGGAGGCTTGAGGTGGGGCGAGCGGGGGGGAGGCGTTACCCCGGACCAAGGCCATGAGCTCGCGACGCGGGGCCAATCCTCATCCTGTGCCGAAGGTGCGGGGCACACGTCTCTGCCGCCAGAGGCGCGACGAGCCTCGCGAACGCGTGCCCCAGACCCCCTGCCGCCGCTGCAGGCGCGCGCCTGCCCGCTCAGAGCAAGGCAAGCACACTCGGTGGACCCGTTTGCTGGATGGCCTCGATAGGCCCTTGCGGGCTCTCGGGTGCCCTGGTCTGGGATCCGCGTGACCACGCTAGCGGCGGGGGTGCCTCGGGGCCCGGGCGTGGGCTCGCACCTGGGGTCTGGGCAGGCTCCAGTAGGCCTCGTCCCGGGGGGCGGTGCGTCCCCATCTTGGCGTCGGCCCCTGGGCCGCATCTGAGGTCGCTCCTGGCGGGGATTCCGCGCGGCGTCGTGGTGCACCCTGTAGGGATATCGGTGCACATATAACCGGCCTACGCTTCGTAGCCAGCGCGCTGCCTACGGAGCGTTGCGCGTCAGCGGGTGCGACACACACACACACACACCACACAAACATATCTATATATATATATATATATGTATACACATACATAGACACATATACAAACATACACACACACACAGCACTCACGCGCGCGCGATGCTGCGAGAGAAAGAGGGCCTCGCTCGAACAGGACCCATGGGAAGACGAGAAGGAGGAGAGATAACAACCAGAGTGAGTACTCAAAAAGTTAGAATCAATGGGACGGGTTCACATTTCTCTCAAGCGAACAGTTGTAGACCCCCCAAAAAAAAACAGCCACGGGCGGCCGCTTGCCCAGACCTCGCGGGAACCCTCCAAGATAGTTCAAAACAGCCCCCCCAAGAAATCAGACCACCACCGATTCATCTGGAAAACCAGCGTCATCGTACGGGGCAGGTCTGCGAAGCGTGGAGGGGAAGAAAGCTTTGTGTTTGACGGTTGGCTGGGGGCGGAGGCTCCATGGTGCCAGATATCACATCATCACCGCCACTGGCGTCAGCGTCAGGAGGAGCAGAACACGGAGGAGGTTCGAACTTCGAGGATCGACCTGCGAAGTTCTCGACGTGGGAGGATGAGGAAGAACACGACGAGGAGGACAACGAGAACGCGAAGGAGGAGGGTGGGGAAGAGCCAAGGAGGAAGACAGAGGACGAGGATCGAACTGCGAGGATCGAGGCATTGGTGCGCGTCGGCAAATTAAGAAGGCCTTCAAGGGTACGTTTCGCCTGCGCGGCTGCATCGGCCCCGAAGGCTTGGTCAGAGCGCAACTCTGGAGTGGCCGCGGCGCTGTGACATGATTCGGAGAATGTAGAGTGGAAAGGAGGAGGAGGAGGAGGAGGAAAAGGAGGAGGAGGAGGACAGGACAAGACAGGACAGGACAGGACAGGACAGGACAGGACATCCGCATGAGAGGGGTCTCGACGTCAATGCGCCCGCTAAGGTGCAGTGTGGAGCGTCTGCGTAACTCCCCTGCGTGAGGAATATGCAATCAGGACCCGACAGCCCTTCGACATCAAATCGAAAGAACTGCCAAGGCCTGCGCAGAGACCGGTGGACACCGGCCACTAAGCGTGCACGCTGCCCTCCTCACCCCGACCCCTCACTCCCCCCCGCCTCCACTACAGGCGATCGTGCAGGCCCGTTCGCAGGGAGCCCTGGATTACCAGTCAGTAGCTCTGTTGCGAGCCAATGGGTGCGGCACCGCCGGCACGTTCTGCCAGGGCCTACGCCGATGGCACGTGCGCGCGGACCTGCACAAGAGGAAGACGGGTTCCCTATGCCCCTCCCTGCGCCGAGATAGGAGGGGGAGGAGGACGAGGAGGAGGAGGCGGAGGCGGAGGCGGAGGAGGAGGACGAGGCAAAGTGGGATAATCACCGAGAGTGCGGCAGGTGTGGAGAGAAAGTGCCCTAGCAGTCTTTGACCTGTGGTGGCGGGGGGAGGCTTGGTATATGGTGGCGGGGGGGGGGATCAGGGAGGAAGGGGCGGAGGAGGAGTTGGACGCTAAGAAACGAAGAACAGCAGACGGAGGACGAGGTGGAGACGTTGATGATGGCGAGGGGTGGTCTGTTTCACAATACCCTCTGGTCCTCCACTCTCGCGGCGGCCGCCACCTTCTGCTCCGCCTGCGGGAAAAGGAAAGACAGAAGACAGCGGAGGGGTTAGACGCCAAAAGACCCTCACAACGGCTGTTGCCCGAAGCAGCCATGGACCAAGGCACGCCCAAGCTGTTACCAGGGAGGTGCAGGATGGCCCCAATAACACCCATCACAAGACTCAAAGGACCCCACAAGGCCCCCAGTTGTGGGAAACCGAAGAATCCCGATACCACTCCGTGCACCGCTCTTGGGGTGAGTGGCGAGCTCTTAACAAAATTTCCGAACGAATCCAACCGTGGCGGTGCGAGCACTTCTTGACGAACAACAAGATCTGTAATCACAAAAAACCATTCATTGATATCCAGGCTCAACACAGAATAACCTTCCCGGGGTAAACTTGAGAGTTATAAGCACCCATCAATGCCCGGCACATGATTCTTCCGTCATCGCCACCGTCTTCGTCGCCGCCGTCGCCGTCGTCACCCTACAACTACAACAACTACTACTACTACTGCTACTGCTACTGCTACTACTACTACTACTACTACTACTATTACTACTACTACTACTACTACTACTACTACTACTACTACTACTACTACTACTACTACTACTGCTACTACTGCTACGACTACGACTACGACTACTACTACTGCTACTGCTACTACTACTACGACTATTACTACCGCTACGACGACTGCGACTGCGACTACGACTACGACTGAGAGTACGGCAACTACTGCTACCGCTACTACTACGACGAGTAATACTACGACTGCCACTACTACTGCTACTACTCACACGAAGACGACGACTACAACTGTTACTACGACCCTTACGACGACCCTTACTACGACTACTACTACTACTACTACTACTACTACTACGACTACGGCTACGGCTACTATTACTACTACTACTACTACTGCTACTACTACTACTACTACTACTACTACGACTACTACTACTACTACCACTACTACTACTACTACTACTACCACTACTACTACTACTACTACTACTACTACTACTACGGTTACTACTACTACTACCACTACTACTACTACAACTGCTACTACTACTACTACTACTACTAGTATTACGACTACTCCTGCTACGACGACGGCTACTACTACTGCTGCTACTGCGACCACCACTACAACTACTACGAGTACTACTCTTACTACACTACTACAACTACTACCACTACTACTACTACTACTACTACTACTACTACTACTACTACTACTACTACGACCACTACTACTACTACTACTACTACTACTACTACTACTACTACTACTATTACT
>CAUYUJ010001433.1:35169-50169 GCA_963575745.1 Prorocentrum cordatum | reverse complement strand
GCTTTGGATGGTGAAGGGCTTAACTATGGTGCCCTCCGATGCCCACCCCGTCCGCCCGTCCTCAGGGACTCCGCACCCCTTCCCTATGGTGGGGAGGTGCGTGGACGGGCCGCCGCCCCCTGGCGACACACGCACTATGCCGGGGGGGGGATTTGAAACAAGGTGATCCCTCGCTCCCCTTCCCTCCCACGTGGCTTAAAGTTCCCCTTTCAAAGGGGCATCAGGTCCCCACCCCCTAGCCAACATTCATCTTGCTGCTGGCGCGCATGCTGCTCACCGGCAGATTGACAGTCCCCATCGCACACACCCACCGCAGACGGTGCCGACGGGACGAGAGACACGACGACGGACGGCGCCGACATGACGACCGCGAGCAGCCCAGCAAGCAGCACGACGAGATGCAGCAGGGGGGGAGGAGGAGGAGGAGGAGGAGGAGGAGGAGGAGGAGGAGGAGGAGGAGGAGGAGGAGGAGGAGGAAAGAGAGGAGGAGGGAGGAGGGAGGAGGAGGAGGGAGGAGGGAGGAGGGAGCACCAGGGGGGGGGGGGGCGTGCTCTCGGAGTGGGCGGCGCGCCCGCGGGGCTCGGCTCGGCTCGCTCTCGCTCGCTCGTCTCGCGCGTCCCGTCCGGCCGGAGGGGCGGCTCGCGCGCAGGCGCCCTTGCTGCAGGGGGAGGAGGGGGGGGCCCCCGGCTGTCGCAGCGAGGGGGGGGGAGGAGGGAGAGGAGGAGGACGAAGAGGGGAGGGAGAGGAGGACGAGGAGCGGGGAGGAGAGGAGGAGGAGGAGGAAGAGGAGAGGAGGAGGAGAGAGAGGAGGGGGGAGGAGAGGAGGAGAGGAGGACGAGGAGGAGGAGGAGAGGAGGACGAGGAGAGGAGGACGAGGAGAGAGGGAGAGGAGGAGGACGAGGAGGGGAGGGAGAGGAGGAGGACGAGGAGGAGGAGGAGGAGGAGGAGAGGAGGAAGAGGAGCGGGGAGGAGAGGAGGAAGAGGAAGAGGCGCGGCCGAGGGCCCCGCCGCCCCAGAACGACAAGTACGGGCATGCCCATCGTTGTCGTTCGGGCGTTCGGGAGAAAGACAGAAAACAGTGAAGGGGCCCCATAAAAAAAAACGATTCCCCAGATTTCCCTATATTTTTAGGGCTTGTTGTCTTCCCCCCCACGTCCCATATTTTCCTGCATTTTCTGGGGAATCGACGATTAATTGTGTCTGTGTGCTTCCTTCCCTCCTGAAACAAGAGTTTCACTCAATTCGCGAACTCCGTTCACACATAACAGACGTCTGCGAACAAACGTCTGCGGGGAGCGAGGGGGGATGTGAGAAGGAGAAGGCAGTCTCAGGAGGTGGCGGGACTTCTAGGAAGCCCTCGCGCCGTTTGAGAAAGCTTCTGCGTCTTCGAGGAAAGCTTAGAACACTTCTCGGAAGGCTGGGGGACTTCCAAGCCTTCTGATAAGGTCTTCTCCTTCTCACTTCGCCCCGGGATCGCCGTCGAACACGTTCGCAGGACCGCCCAAAGCTCGTCCTCGTTGAACATGTTCTACGACCAGCTGTCAAGAGCGAGCTGTGGGTAGTTGTGTATACCCCAGCCTCACTTTCTGCCTGCGCCTTACGAGGGCCCCAAGGGGTGCCTTTGGTTCTTCTGCGTGCTCACCCACTTCCCTGATCACCTCAACTCCCCTGGACATGGTTTCTGCATGGGCTGGTGTTAGGTCGGGCATGTCCTCCTACAGGCGGATTTTGGACGAGAAATCAAACCTACCCCAAAACATGCTCAACCATAGTCAAACATAGTCAAACATAGGAGCGCCGCCCCCCCAGGCCCCGGGCGCGCGCGACATGAAAGAGAGCGCAGCCCCTCTTGCTGAAGTCCCGTTCCCAGTCGCATCACTGTATCCCCCACTGTCGCGGGGCTACCACGGTAACGCCCACAGAGCGTCCCCACTCCTCCTCCCAACCTGGTTGCCAGCAGGAGGAGGAGCGAACGCAGGAGCAGGAGCAGGAGCACGAGGAGGAGGAGGAGGAGGAGCAACAGCAGCAGGAGCAGGAGGAGAAGGAGGACGAGGAGGGGAAGAAGGAGGAGGAGGAGGACAATAAGGAGGAGGAGGAGGAGGAGGAGAAGGAGGAGGAGGAGGAGGAGGAGGAGGACAATAAGGAGGAAGGAGGAGGAGGGGGAGGAGGAGGAGGAGGAGGAGAGGAGGACAATAAGGAGGAGGAGGAGGAGGAGGAGGAGGAGGAGGAGGGGAAGAGGAGGACGAGAGGAGGACGAGGAGGAGCAGGAGGAGGGGGAGGAGGACGAGGAGGAGTAGGAGGAAGAGGAACTCAACAAGCCCGTGCTTCAGCTCCGAGCAACGTCAAAAAGGAGGAGGAGGAGGAGGAGGAGGAGGAGGAGGAGGAGGAGGAGGAGGGGAGGGGGAGGGGGAGGAGGAGGAGGAGGAGGAGGAGGAGGAGGAGGAGGAGGAAGAGGAGGAGGAGGGTAAGGGGCGAGGTGGGATGGGCAGGCCCGCCTCGAGCCGAGCGGCCTGCTCAGACTGCAGCATCTTCTCCAGCCTCGCCTCGGGGGGCCGGCGGCGCCGCGGGCGAGGGCGTCCCCGCCGAGAGCTGGGGCGCTCCAGTCCCGTGGGGCGCTGCAGGGCGAGCATAACATCCAGGGCGAGGATAACATCCAGGGCGAGGGTAACATCCAGGGCGCTCCGTGGGGCGCTCCAGGGCGACCTGGGTGCCGAGGTGCAGTCGCTCCGATCAAGACGAAGCCAGGACGAGGGTGACATCGGGCGAGCATATACATCGAGCAGCTCTGCGAGCCGGCGGCTCTGGATGATACGGCGAGGCCAGGACGAGGATAAAGATCGGGCGAGGCGAAATCGAGAATCTCTGAGATCCGGCGGCTCTGGAGGACGCATCGGGCGCCGCGGCCTTCCTCAGAGCGTTCCAGGGCGCTCTGAAAGCGCGCTCTGGAACGCTCTGTAACGGATTTGTCCGTGTCCTAGCCCCGTCCGACCGGTGCCCTCCTCCGTTCTCTCTTAGGTCGGGCGTGTCCCCCCACAGGCGGATTTTGGACGAACATTCTCAAAACATTCAAACAACATTTCAAAGCATAATCAAACATACGAAAAAAAAACTTGTTCTACTCTCTGTGAATTTTCTTCCTGTAGAGGGGCATGCCCGACTTCAATTTTCCCTCGGGCGCGTGATAAAGTGGATGGGAGGTCCGAGAATGTGGCGCGCGGGCGCCAGGTCCGCCGATCGGGGAGGGCGCCCCCCGAGACATGAGGCCAATGCCGCCGCACGGTGCCCCTCCGGTGGGTGGACCAAAAGTGTCCTCACGTGCCTCGCCAGGACCTTGGAGTCATTAGAGGACATCGGACCAACATGTATACACCCCCCTTCCACTACATTCGAAGATGACGGGTTTAGGCGGCAGGCCAGAGGCCAGGGGCAACATGTGGATGGACACTTCAACTTTGGGTTTGGGGGGCAAGGATGCGAAGCAAGGACATCTCGCACTTGTGGTCGTTATCGTGCTGCACCGCCTTCCCGCCATGGCTGCGGACACTTCTTGGCCGGGCACCCTCGTTTGGCGATGCGGCGCGCCGGCTTCGTGTGGAGGCGGGACCCGTCGCCAATCCGCGCGCGACCAAAAAACGACACACACACACATACACAGACACACAGAAACGTCCAATGCTCCGCGCGGCTCTCCTGGATCGGCGCCGGGTCCGCCCTGCCCTGGCGCGCGGAGCGCTCCGGGGGCGGCACCGGAGGCGCCGCCACGGGGGCCCAGCGCCACTTTGAGAGAACCGCGCGGATCCCCGAACACTTTCTGTCTATGTTTTGTTTTTTCCCTATTTTACTAGATCCTCAGGGGGCCACATGTGAACCCTACCCCTACCCCCCACAATTTCTGAGGGGGAGGGTGGGGTTCACTTCGCTCGGGAGCTCCCGAACGAAGTGAATCCCACCCTCCCCCGCAGAAATCGTGGGGGTAGGGGTAGGGTTCGCATGTGACTCCCTATAGAGGGGAACAAACACAGTGGACAAGAAGACCTTCCCTACTCCCCCTGGCCCCGCTCCTTCAGGACATCTCCCTCCTCCCCCATCCCACTTCTTCCCCCCCCTCGGGGGTCGGCAACGGGGGCTGATCTGGTACTCCTCGTGTTCCTCCCCACCCCCTCCTGCCAGTACGGCTGCTGCGGCCACAACTGCGACCACGCCTACGCGTCCCACGTCGACGGGTTACGAGTGCGACGAGGCCCAGCGCCGTCCCAAGAGCCTCGCCCGGAACTCCCACAGCCTGTGCCCACTCATCACGCTGCTTGTCGTCTGACAGACGCTGCAGAGGGGGGGGAGGGGGAGAGCGGGGCCGAGGTCGAGGGGAGCAGGGAGGCACGCGACTGCCCTTCCTGGAGGAGCCTGCGCGAGCACGGCTCGCCGAGGAGGGGGGGCGTGCCAACACCGAGGGCCGAGCCGGCGGCAGGGAGGCCCGGGATCGACGGGCGGGGCGGGCGAGGCGCGAGGCCGGCGGGGGGGCCGCGGGCACGGACGGAACACGCAGGGAGGGGGGGAGGGGGGGGGGGGGCGTGCCGGGAGGCGCGGCGCGCCCCGCCCCCCCCCCCCTCGGGCCTCCGAGGCGCGCCCCGCCCCCCCCCCCCTCGGGCCTCTGAGGAGGAGCACCTCGCCAGCGCGGGCGGCGGGGGCGGACGAGGACGGGGCGTGCACACCCGGCGCCCCCCCCCCCCTGCATGCCACCACCCTCCCGCGCTCTATGTTTGTTTGTTTGTTTTCCTCCTCCTTGTCTGTTTTTTTTTGCCCGCGCCTTTTGCTGTGTTGTTGTTTGATTCGTTTGTTTGTTCTGTTTGTTGTCCTTCTTCTTCGTTCGTTCTGTTTGCTCTCCTTCTTACAAGCACAGTGGCGGTATTCACAGCTGCATCTGCTTGGGCCCTTCGCCAGGCTACTTGTTTTTTTTTTGCCCGCGCCCAGGGCCGGGCACGCTCGCCCTGCGGGGCGCCGCACGATGCCGCCGCCGCCGCCCGCGCCGCTCCCTCCGCCCCCCGCCGGGGCCTCGGGCCTCCCCGGGGCTCCCGCCGGGAGGGGGGCCCCTCTCGGCGCGGTGCCTCCTGGCAGGTCCGCCGCGGCCTCGGCAAGCCGCCGCCCCGCGTCTCGCGCAGGGCACCGCCTGCATACTTGACTTGATTACCCTCGTCCTCGTCCTCGTCCTCGTCGTCGTCGTCCTCCTCCTCCGAGGACGAAGAGGAGGAGGAGGAGGAGGAGGAGGAGGAGGAGGAGGAGGAGGAGGAGGAGGAGGAGGCCGAGATTTTCACCGAGTCTGCGAGGAAGGCGCAGGATGCTCCGTAGGTCCAAGGGGGCATCCTGCGCTTTTCTCGTCGCCACGACGGAGAGATCAATTTCGGGGTACATCCATTCTGTAGTCGATCCCCTGTTCGAGCTCTGCCTGGTTCTCAGCCCAGTCCCCTGGCGAGTCTGCTCTCCACCTGCGCTGTCGGTCGGCGAGCTTCGGCACTGCAGCTCGACTGTCCTCTCGTGCAGCGGATGGGGGGCCACCTCCTGTGTGCAGCCGAAGAAAGGGCGGCACGCGACCGAGCGCGGGGGCCATCCCCACCTCCCCAGCCCAACCCTCCTCCAATCCCAGAAGGAGCTGGCATCGAACCGCGAAATCGGATCGGATCAGGACGCGCGAAAGATCGTGCCGCATCGGTACGGAGCCAGAAGCGAAACGCATGGGCCCAGACAGGATGCGCCAGCATCGAACCGCATCGGATGACTGAACTGATTACCGGGATCGAGTCAGATCGAGCTGGCCGAAAACGACATCGAAACGGATCAATATCCACGCCCTCGCAGTATGGATTCTGGGGCGCGACCCCGCGGACACCTGGTCGCACGGATACGTTCCGCGCGGGGCATTCACGAGGAAACGCCCTGACACGGGATCGCGGCCCAGGGGCCCAGCCCGCGAAACCGTGGATCCGGACATGCTTCCCGTTCACGGGGAATCGACCGTGTGGTGGTGTGTATGGGGGATCCCCAATGGTACCGGTACCGCAACGCCCCGGATCTCTCCTGGGGTGCGTTCTGACCCTGAAACAATGGTGCGATTCCACCCGTGACGACCAGGGACTCCCAGGAGGACCACAAAGGCGAACGCGAGGGGGTAGCGGCATCCGTGCCTGTTCCGCTTCTTTTCATCCGCCATGCCCCTCCTCTTCCTGCTCCTCGCCCACCTGCTCGCCTCTGCACTGCGTCGTGGCCATCGGGGATATAATTACTGGCCCTGTTCAACGCGCAACCCGGGTCAGTCAGGCTTTGCAAGATCCTGCGCCCTGACCCGGGTCAGTGCACCCCTGGCCCTGCGAGACCCTGCAGGGCCCAGCGCTCCGGCTGACCCCCGCCTGCGTTTTGACCCCCGTCTCAGGGCTCCCGAGGCCTGGCGGCCAGGCAGCGCGAAGGCGGCCGGGAGCGACTCGCAGAGGCCCGCTCTTCCCTCGGTCTGGGTCGGGGGCTGCGGCCCGCAGGGCGGAGGGGCGTTCTGTGGCGCTTTGTGCTAACCAGAGAAGCATCTCACGTGTGATTTCTTCGGGCTTCTGCTCAGGCTACAGCTCGATGAAATAGTAACCTCATCGTAGCTGGGATAGCGACCTTGCCGGGCACGCTCCTGCTCCATGATGCCCATACGGTGCAGTTTTAGGCATACCGCACTCCGATTGCTGCGCATTCGCGCTGCGTCTACTGAGGACACTGCTCATTGAAGCAATCATCTCTGGGGGAACCACCAGAAGTTACCGATACCGCTACTCCTTGGGCCTCCCCCAGGGTGCGTTCTGACCACGATTTCGGGGCGCATCCAGCGCCGGCGACGAGGGCCTCCCAGGAGGCCCCCACAAGGCGAAAGCACGAGGGGCAAGGGCAGTGCTGTGGGTGCCCTCTCCTCCTCCAACCCAGACATCCGACGACATGCTTTCTCCACTCCGCGGCCCCAGAGGTCTCGACCCCTCCCCCAGGGGTGTTTTTTCCGTCGCGGATCCTTTCTTGATGGCCCCTGGGCCCGATGCCGGGCACCCGAAGCCGAACTCAACGAAACACACCGACGGCTTGACAAAAATCACATGCCCTCGGAGGTCTGGGGCAGGCGGCTGCTTCTGCGCGCGGCCCGGGCCGTTCGGCGCCCCCCGTGGCTCGCCAGCAGCAGCTCGGCCTCCACCATCTCGCGCTGCACGCCGGCGGCGATGGCCGCCCTGCGCTCCGCCTCGGCCCGGGCGGCCCTCTCCGCGCCGAGCGCCTCCGACAGCCTGGCCACGTGGGCCTCCGCCTTTCGCACAGGCCCACATCGAGGACGGGGGGCGGAATAAAGTCTGCGACGACGACGACGACGATGACGACGACGACGACGACCACGACCACGACCACGACAACAGTAACGTTGACGTTGACGTTGACGTTGACATTGACGTTGGCGGCGGCGACACCGACACAGACGACGACGACGACGACGACCACGGCGACGACCACGACCACGACGACGGAGGTTCCCTCCATGCCTGGTGCCGGGGTAGGAGAGCTGGTGGCAGCCTTCGGGGTTCCACCGTGCAGGGAAGACCCTGCCCGCGCCCAATTCCAGTAGTCGGAAGGCGGCAAGCGACTGAGCGCATGGGCCGCCCACTCCCAAAGATCGGCCAACATGTCTGGATCAAACCCTGAGTTTCCCCCCGCTAGCGCTGCCACTCGGCGATCGTCGTCGTCCTCGTTGTCGTTTTCGTCGTCGTCGCCTCCGTCATCGCCGTCGACGTCGCCGCCGTCGTCCCCGTCGCCGTCGTCATCGTCGTCGCCGCCGCCGCCGTCGTCGTGGTTCGCCGCCACCGCCGTCGTCGTCGTCGTCGCCGTCGCCGTCCAGCCCCGGCCTCGCCGCGCGCTTCGCCCTGCGCGGCGCTCGCCCGCCGTTCCGCGTCCAGGCGCGCGGCGCGCTCGGCGGCCAGCGCCCCCTCCAGCTCGGCCAGCCTCTGGGGGGAGACCACTGAGATCCCCGCTGGGGTTGCTGAGGAGATCGGGGGCTTAGAAGCGGATGCTGGTTCAGATCTGGTCAGACCTGGCTTTATGGTGGGTTGCTGGTGCCCTAGGTGGTTCGGGGGGGTTAGCGATCTGGCCCACTTGGCGGAGTCATCGGAGCCACTTGAAGCAACTATGGCGCCCGTGACCCACTGAGTGTCAGCTTGTGATTGACACATCCTAGGGGGATGCGCGTTAAAAAAAAGAGAGGTTTCCCTGCTCGAACCGCGGGGTGAGGCCCACCATATTGAAAATCAACGGCGTCGGCGCTGGTGAGTAGCGCCGACGCCCAGCCGCCAGCGGGAATGGCAGAAGCAGGGACCGTGAGCCAGGGCGACACCTATTCGAAATGCAGAAAAGAGCTGTCAGCGCTCGCCCCGCACTTTCCATGCTGTGTCCTGTCGAGCCGATGCGTTCCTTTGCCCTGGCCGCAGCCAGAGCGGGCGCCAACTGCCTGGCGGGCACGCAAGCAAGATGGGCTGGACGAAACGGAAACGTCGCCAAGCGGGGATTTGCCCAGCAACTCACATTGTTGATTTTCCGAGCGCCCCCTGGCGCCGAAAGCGGCCATGCATCGAGGACTGGCCCCTCGGCGGGGCGACCGAAACCAGCTGCGAACAGCAAGTTCCGCATACCCCCCTGTCCTTCCCCAGCCTTTTGTCCGACATGAGCAAGGCGGGCAGTCCTCCTTCCCCCCTCTGTCGTGGTCTCTGTAGTCGTGGACGACGACGACGACAACGGACGACGACGACGACGATGACCGACGACGACGACGAAGACGAGGACGGGGACGAGAACGAGGACAAGGACGACGGACGGCGGCGGACGGCAGACGGCGACGGCGGCGACAACGACGACGCAATGCGGATGCCCTATGGGGGGGCTGGGGGGGCTGCGCAGGCCCGGTGTAGTCGACGACGACGACTACGATGACGACGAAGACGACGACGAAGACGACGACGACGCGACGACGACGACGACGGCGACGACGACGAGGACGACGACGCTCTGCGGATGCCGTGGGGGGGGAAGGGGCATTGTAGTCGACGACGACGACGACGACAAGGACGACGACGAGGACGACGACGACGAAGATGAAGACGGCGACGACAAGGACGACGAAGAAGACGACGACGACGACGACTACGACGGCGGCGACGACGACGACGACGCCTGAGAGGGGAAGACCCATTCGCGTCGGATGCGTACAACCCCTTTTATAACAACTTCTACAAGGAAAAAAGCAATCGTTTTGAGGCTGTCATGCAGGGGGTTACAGGATCCCCTGGCGCGCGTGATGAAAAAAATGGTTCACGCCCCGCGGGGTCTATTCATTAGCCCAGGGGGGGGTACCCATTTGTTAATCACAAACTGACATTCTGAGCTAGGTTCCGCCAGATATAACCCGCCTTTTCATCCGCTTCTTAACCCATTATCCCCCTAGGAGCCGCTGCGAACATCTATCTCAGCAGGCCTCCTCTCGCTGTGAGGTTCGGGGCTCCCTGACATCGTGGGACCGAAGAACCAACAATGACATAAACACAATCTTTCGGAAGCCTGAGCTGATTTCTTGGATCGGCGCTAGACCCTCCTCCCTGGCACGCAGTACGCGCCATGGGCGGCTCCCCTTTTGACCATGGCTGGTGACTTGTCCGTACCGACGTAGATCTCGGCGCGTGTCCGGTTGAGGTCTACCCCGACGTGCCATTCACACCCGCCACTGGGATGACAAAATGCGGCGATCGCCTGGGCAACATTCCGCTGAGCGTAGGTAGCGTCGCCTCGAACCCAGAAAAATAAACTTGTCGGCAGGATCTGAGGTGGGCCGGTAGTCGTTCTTCTCAATCTGGGCTCGCTGGAATCAGGGCTCGAGAACGCTCTGATTCTCCCCCTTCGTGATGACAGTCCCACTCGCACCAGGCCGCGCTGATGCAAGGCTCACTGTTAAGCTTGAACGTGGAGCCCACGACCGCGGTAGTCGGTTCCTCGGCCTTGATACAATGGAGTAGTCCATGGAGTTTTGCCATCTGCTTCTCAATCTGAGTGATGCGCTTGCCCGCTAGCTGCTGGTTCAAGTTGACCTCTCCAAGACGGTGTCCCATCTTCTTGTTGAGCTAGTCACAATTGGTGCCGGCGGCCTTGCCGAACATGACGACGGACTGCTGCATCTCGTCGAGCGTTTGCATGAGCTCCGCTGTAGTGTCGTCGACGATCCCCCGAAGCTGTTGCACAGCAGACGTAGCATCATGATCCTGTGCCCGAGTTTTCTTCTCGGGCTTCTCGCTGCCGCCCATGTCACCTCGTCATCCGCGACTGCCTTGTGCGGGCAGCGTGGCACCAGCGCCGACTTCCGCCGCCATCCCCTCCCTGAAAGAGTTCCCACCACCACGGGTCATCTGGTGCGGGAGCGACGCCGGAATTACTCCACAGCACCTGGAGCTCGCGTGGAGGTCCGCAGCGGACACCTGCAGGGACTCGAGCCAGCCCCTCGCCTGCGTCCAAGCTGAAGCCCTCCCCCATCCTCCTCCTCCTCCTCCTCCTCATCCTCCTCCTCCTCCTCCTCCTCCTCCTCCTCCCCCTCCTCCGTTCCCTTCTTGCTGCATAACGCTTCCCTGTCGCACCTCGAGGCCAGTCGGAAGGGCGGGCTGGGCGTTTCGCCTCGATCTTCCTTACAATTTATGGGCGTCAACTGGAAAAACTGGCAACAATTGCAAAGAAGGAGGGCGGGGGGCCGCTTCCAAAAGTTACCTCTCGCCGCAACGCCGCGCGCAGTCGTTTCAAACCTGTTCAACAGTTCCACGTATTAAGAACGGGCAATTTTCAAAACGTGGCTCTCGCCTCAGCGCCGCGCACATTCGTTCTAAAACGTTGCAAGAGCTTCACGGATTGAGGGCGGCTCGATTTCAGAATGTGGCTCTCGCTTCAACGCCGCGCGCATTCGTTTTAAAGTTGCAGCAGCTTTGCGGATGGAGGCCGGCTCATTTTCAAAATGTGGCTCTCGCGTTCGCGCCGCGCACATTCGTTTGTTAAAGATGTACCGGAGTTGCACTGATTCTCCTGGCTAATGTACCTGGCGTTCTGGAGCAATTCCGGCGCAATAATTACGCTGATTCGCGGTGTCAAGATCCCAGAAACGGTATTCTGGCTCGACTCTGTATCGTCAAACCGCACCAGTCAGGTTGACTCGTGGCGTTGAAGTCATGAGAATGGTGTTCTGTCAAGCTTCAGGATCTTCAAACGGTTGTCTCAGTGGAGATGAGTCCTTGCAGGGGCCTATGAAGAGGGAGCTTGCGTGAGGGTATATTCCAACATCGTTGATGAGTCTTGGGTTCATCACACTGGTCCTCCTCCTCTTCCTCCTCCTCCTCCTCCTCCTCCTCCTCCTCCTCCTCCTCCTCCTCTCAGGTCGGACCGGAGTACGTAGCAAAATGGGGGTTGACGAATCCACTCACGTAGCCGGTCTCCCTGGCGCCTACCGGCGTCGGGGGCGCTCATGCGTCGAGACAAGCCCCCAGCGGCGGGGCCGAAACCAGCTGCACGCAACATACTTCATGCACACACACACGCATGCGTACGTTTGCCATGCCACCCCCTGCCGAGCGACGTCGCCTGCCTTCTCGTCTCCAGCAGCTGCGCCGGGCCTCCTGTCGGCCAGGCGCGGCTGCTGAAGAACATCTGACGGGCGGAATCCCAGACAACCGACGTCGTGCTCCGGAGTCACTACACGGCTCCCAGACACGATGGAGTGAGAACGTGTCGCCGCGCCGAGTGTTCTCGACGCGCCCGGGTGGACGACGCCGGTGCCACGGCAAACCCACAGCAAGCCCTGCACCCCGCGCCCAAGTAGACGACCGCAGCACCGCGCCAAGGCCACGAGCCCACCGCGTCCGAGGCGGCGTTTTTTTCCCAAGTGGCAGAGGCGTCCTTCCCGAGACGGAGGGGGCCACGCGTCGGTCGGGACCAACGGCGCGGCGACACGTGGCGCCCCGGAGGCCTGGCCCCCTTGCTCGGGACCAGACCTCCGTCCTGAGTCGTTCCTTGCTGCCTGGCAATCGCTCGAGATCTCGAGCCTCAGTGGCCGAGCAGCGATTCGTCGGGATGGTCTACGGGGCAACTGTCGTGGGGATGGTTTGCGGGGTACACCCTGCGAAATGCTTAAGAAATCATGGGTTAAGAAATTCAGAATCTCAGAAATTGAATAAAACCCAGAACTTCTATCAAAATCTTGGGATTTACATTGAAAAGTTAAGAATAATCGAGACTCTGGACGAAAACTTAGGTTTTCTTAAGCATCGCCTAGGGTGTACTTCGCCCCTGCCTATGCCAGCCCCAGGGCCAGGTGGGGCCCCCCCCCGGGGAGGCCGAGGACCTTTCAGAGAGCACAGCCGCCGTGGTGCTTCCCGGCGGGGACGAAGCCGTCGGGGGGACGGAGAAACCCGCCGAGAAGCCACGAGGCCGTCCGCAAACCCGTCGGCCGACTCGATCTTCGGCAGGGCCCGAGGCTGGGGGGACCAAAAGATATACCCCTATACCGCTGCTCCCTGGACCTCTCCTGGGGCGCGCTCTGACCAGAACAATTCCGAGACGAATCCAGCGGTGGCGACGAGGGCCTCTTGGCGGCGCGCAGAGGGGGGTAGGGGAGGGGGGAAGGCTTCTTAGAAGGAGGCTGCTTCTTAGAAGGCGCAGGCCTTACATCTACAGACAACGCCCGCCGCTTCTAAGAAGCAGGGGGGCTTCTAAGACGCCTTCCTCCCTCCCCGTGCCCCCCTCTGCGCGTGGCCGAGCCTCCTGGGAGAGCGACCAGCGGGGAAAGCGGAGCGAGGGCAGCGGACGGGTACCTCCTCCTCCTCCTCCTCCTCCTCCTCCTCCTCCTCCTCCTCCTCCTCCTCGGATCGGCCGACCCGATCTTCGGCCGACCCGAGAAGGAGGAGGAGGAGGAGGAGGAGGGGGAGGAGGAGGAGGAGGAGGAGGAGGAGGAGGAGAAGGAGGAGGAGGAGGAGGAGGAGATCCCTGGCCAGGCCCGGGCCCCCCCCACCCGAGGCGTGCGCGGCCGCCTGCTCAGCGCCGCGGCCACGCCGCGCTCCACGTCCGCCGCGGCCGCCGCCCCGCGCTCCGCCTCCCGCCGGGCGGCACGCTCCGCCTGGGCTCGGCGCGGGCCGCGGCGAAAGCCCGCTCGAAGCGGACCCGAGTCTGGGTGGCGACGCGCGGTCGCCACCCGCGTTGGGTCCACCGCGTCCGCGCGCGCGCGCCACGCGCGCAACGCGCGCCGCGCGCGCCGCGCGCGCCGCGCGCGCCGCGCGCGCCGACGCCCCCGCCGCGGCCGCCGCCCTGGCGGTCGGGGGTCGGTCGCGTCCGTCGGTCGGTCGCGTCGGTCGGTCGGTCGATCGCGACGACGACGACGACGACGACGACGACGACGACGACGACGACGACGACGACAGTCGACCCGTATACTAAGGACGCACGGTAAGGATGCAAGGGCCTCGGAAGGCCATGTCGGCACTCTGTGAGCGGGGCGCGGCCAGCGAAAGCGGCCGAGGATGGGCCGCGGGGGAAGGATTCTCAAGGGGAACCTTGGAGAGTCGCTCTCATCCTTACTGTGCGGGATGACTGCCGGTGGCGCCAAAATCAGCTCGCCTGAGACCCTCGGCAGCGATGTCCGAGCCCTGCGCCCACCAGCCACCCGGTGCTTGAGGAGGAGGAGGAGGAGGAGGAGGAGGAGGAGGAGGAGGAGGAGGAGGAGGAGGAGGAGGAGGAGGCAGGGTTCGGACCCGACCAGCGAGAGCGGGCCCGGGGCGGAGAACCGCCCCCCACGGAGAGCCCTGGGCAGCCGATGGACCTGGACGCCCGAGAGGGGCACAGAACAGGTCGGCACAGTGCCACCCCCTCCTCCTCCTCCTCCTCCTCCTCCTCCTCCTCCTCCTCCTCCTCCTTTTTTGCCACCTTAAGTGGGCACGGGAGAAAAGTACACCATGCCAACCAACAAATGAAGTCCCAAACCAACAGCGGCCGCTGTCAGGCAAGCGGCCATCTGTCTCGAATCGGCAACGTCCGCGGCGACACCGACAACGAATCCTGTTCAAATGAGCTCGACATGCTGTCGTCAGTTGTGCCCGTCCTTTCCGTGCCCATTCCGGTCGCCCCGAATGGAAGAAATCGCACCAGCAGATGTCAAGGTACGTTGTGGTAATGTGTGCACGTCGTTCATTTCTAATCGTGCTCATTTCTAATTGTGCTCGTTTCTAATTGTTCCTGGCCCCCCAGTGGCCAGGAAGAGTCCCAGGATAGAAGAATTAGAAATGAAAGGATCTTGGCCCAAAAAAATCAAAGAAACTTCGAAGAATTAGACATGAACAATGATGTGTATGCCTGCTGCGGGTCATGCTAGAGCAACAGGAGTCGTGAACACAAGTCTTCGCAGGTGCGCTCGGAGTTCCTGCGTCGGCGCTCGCCCCACCCCCTTCGATGGCAACTCACGGGGGCCTCCCATACCATCTTGTCAGATCTCTCCGGTCGACGCTCATCGATGCTAATTCCACGCTGATCGATAGGAACATGGAAAGGCGACACCAACACCATCAGGGCGAGGAGATGCGAGGAGCAAGGGGGGTCACCCTGGTGGTGTGGTCCCCCCTCTCGCTCAAGACATCCCCAGCCTCCAGCTCGGGGAGGCATCATGGCCCTCCTCGTTGGAGGTGGGCCCCCTGGTGGTCTTGGTGTCGCTTCTCCTCCCTCCGAGATCGACGCCAGCACAGTCAACCCGCATCATAACGAAGCACGGTAAGGACGCAAGGGCCTTGGAGGGCCACGTTGGCGTTCTCCCAACGAGGCTGGCCGGCGAAAGCCGCTGAGGATGGGAAGTATTGGCCGAATGGGAAAGAATGCTATGGCAGCTCTGGAGAATGCTTCATCCATGCCATCCGGGTTGACCGTAGACGCAAATCGCAGAGG
>CAUYUJ010001433.1:27669-30169 GCA_963575745.1 Prorocentrum cordatum | reverse complement strand
GCGACGACTACTTCCGAACTCCGTCCACTGCTGCCGCGGCTGATTTCGACTTGCACACCGCCGAGTCCATTCAGGACTGCATTGGCCAGGTGGCGTCGATTTATATCGGACCGCGCCCGCCAGGGAGAAGTCGCGTGGAGGAGGCCCGCAAGATCCATGGGTGGAAATACGACGAGCACGGAATCTTGGACGACCCATACGTTCTCCAATTATTCACGCTTCGCGCATCCCCACCAGCATATCCAAACGCAGTCACCAGGCGAGTTGCGTTGATCAGCGGCGACAAGGCGAGAATGCCATCAACAAAAACATAGGAGAAAAGAAAAAAAAAAACGGTTTTGAACCAAGTGGGGCAATTTTGGGGCCTCCCACGTTTTGTTAGGAGAACGTTCTCCTAACCAGTGGCGGAAAATCACCCGCGCACCGAATCCGTGAGATTTGTTTTCCGACACGTAGCCGTATACTTGCCGGGTAGTCTGTTCCTCCCCCGAGCCCGGGGCCATTGCACGATTTCGCTTTCGGTGACTTGCAGTCGCCAAAAAAATATTTGGAACCCCCCTGGGCGGATCGGAACGCACTTCGAGCCGTCCTGGGGCGGTCTTCAGGGCCCTTAAAGGCATGCTGGAAGCTATCTTGACCGCGTTGGGTAATCTCGAGAGATCTTTGAGGCGATGTTGGCTTTTCAGAGGCGGAAACAATTGGCGGAGCAACTGAAACCACCCCAGTTGCAACTGAGACCGCCCCCGGTGGCGCATAGGGGGCCGGGGGGCGGGCGGAGCAACTGAGACGGGTGGGCGGAGCAACTGGGCCAGCAACTGACCCAACTGACCCAACTGACCCAACTGACCCAGACTGCCCCACACTGCCCCAGACCGCCCCAACTGCCCCACTGTCCCAGACTGCCCCAGACTGCCCCAGACTGGCCCAGACTGCCCCAGAGTGCCCCAGACTGCCCCAGACTGCCCCAGACTGCCCCAGACTGTCCCAGACTGCCCCAGACTGTCCCAGACTGCCCCAGACTGCCAAGGGGGCCGGGGGCGGGCGGAGCAACTGAGACGGGTGGGCGGAGCAACTGGGCCAGCAACTGACCCAACTGACCCAACTGACCCAACTGACCCAGACTGCCCCAGACTGCCCCACACTGCCCCAGACTGCCCCAGGCTGCCCCAGAGTGCCCCAACTGGCCCAGACTGCCCCAGACTGCCCCAGACTGCCTCAGACTGCCCCAGACTGCCCCAGACTGCCCCAGACAGGCCCCAGACTGCCCCAGACTGCCCCAGACTGCCCCAGACTGCCAAGGGGGCCGGGGGGCGGGCGGAGCAACTGAGACGGGTGGGCGGAGCAACTGGGCCAGCAACTGACCCAACTGACCCAACTGACCCAACTGACCCAACGGACCCAGACTGCCCCAGACTGCCCTACACTGCCCCAGACTGCCCCAGGCTGCCTCAGAGTGCCCCAACTGGCCCAGACTGCCCCAGACTGCCCCAGACTGCCTCGGACTGCCCCAGACTGCCCCAGACTGCCCCAGACAGGCCCCAGACTGCCCCAGACTGCCCCAGACTGCCCCAGACTGCCAAGGGGGCCGGGGGGCGGGCGGAGCAACTGAAACGGGTGGGCGGAGCAACTGGGCCAGCAACTGACCCAACTAACCCAACTGACCCAACTGACCCAACTGACCCAGACTGACCCAGACTGCCCCAGGCTGCCCCATGCGCCAAGAGGGCTTCCGCGAAGGGCCCGAGAGAGGCCCTCCTGGACCCTTGCAGGGAGCAACGTTCCGGTCCCAGCTGCACCCGGGGCCGCGCGTGCCGCGGGGGGCCTCGACGGAGGGCGGGGGGCTCCCAGAGCCTTCCGACGGGCCCAAAGGCGGCCCCAAGACAGGCCCGAGACGTTCGGAGCCTGCCCAGGGCGTTCGGAGGGGCCCAAAGGCGCCCCAAGACAGGCCCAAGAGGGCACCAGGGCAGCTTATAAAAACAGATTGTTTTATAACGTACTCCTGGGCCCTCTTGGGGGCCTCTCGGAGCCCCCTTGGGGGCCTCTGGGAGCCCTCTAGGGGCCCTCTTGGACCCTTCCCAGAAGGTTCGGGGGGGGCTCAAAGGCGCCCCAAGACGGGCCCAACAGGGCACCAGGCCAGCTTATAGAAACACCTTGTTTTATAACGTACTCCTGGGCCCTCTTCGGGGCCTCTTGGAGCCCCCCTGGGGGCCTCTGGGAGCCCTCTAGGGGCCCTCTTGGACCCTTCCCAGGGCCCTCGGAGGGGCCCACAGGCGCCCCAACACGGGCCCAAGTGAGCCCCAGGACAGCTTATAAAAACAGCTTGTTTTATAACGCACTCCTGGGCCCTCTTCGGGTCCTCTTGGAGCCCCCTCTGGGGGCCTCTGGGAGCCCTCTAGGGGCCCTCTTGGACCCTTCCCAGGGCCCTCGGAGGGGCCCAGAGGCGCCCCAAGACGGGCCCAAGAGGGCCCCAGGACAGCTTATAAAAAACAGCTTGTTTTAT
>CAUYUJ010001433.1:0-27569 GCA_963575745.1 Prorocentrum cordatum | reverse complement strand
GTCGCCCCTGCGTTTTGTGGCCCCATTGGGAGGTAGTTCAAGCGAAGACAATACTCACCACTGCGGTTGTCACAACGGCGGCAATCACAACAGCACAGGCTGATCATCGTCATCATCGCCACTATCCCCTCGCACGTTTCGCGGACCCATGCATCGGTTGCACCGAAGGCCTCAGTGGTTGCGCCCGCATGGCGGCCCCGCCTCATTTCGGCGCACGCCTCAAACGTTTTGTGGCCCAGTAAAGGGGGCTGGAAGTCAGGCCTCAGTGGCAGCGACCGCATGGCGGCCCCTCCCCATTTCGGCACACCGTTGAGCCCTGGGGATGGCCCCCGATAGCGTTTAACAGTTTTAACGCCGAACCCCGCCGGACGCCAGCATGTGTAGCCCCATGGGGAGCCCCACCGAAACTCCCACTACCACCGCCCGCTTTCGACAGCCACGTTATTTTCGGCACACTTGTCACACGTTTCGCGTTTCCAATGGCGGAGGAGGATGAGGAGGAAATGGAAGAGGAGGAGGAGGAGGAGAAGGTGTTCCTCGCCTTTCTCGCTTGGATATTTGATTTCGCGGGGCGCCCGAGCTTCTCCCCATTTGCACAACCCGCCCATTGCAGCCCGTCTGGCTCAAGACATTTTCGTGCTTGCAAACACCTCAGGCCGCGACTGCCCGCGACGCTTGCCAGCGACACCTGCCCGCGATGCCGGGGGTTGCGTCCAAAGCTGCGCGGAGCGCGAAGGTGCCCCAGCTCGTGGCCAGCACGCCCGCGCCGCTGTCGGGGTACCGCAACGCGCGGCCAGGAGTGGTCCCTCCGTTGGGCCGCCCGCTCGTCGTGGCCGTCCCTTGCTGCGGCATTGACGGCTGCGGCTTCGCCTTGAAAGACATGGAGGTGCCGCACTCGGCCGCTCACGTCTTCGACCTCGAACAAGGGTACGCAGATCTGTTGCAGCACCACTTGGGCGAGTTCGTTGTCGGCGGCTTGCGCGTGGGAAAGGAGAAAGGCGACGTCCTTCGCCCGAGCCTGGCGTCCTTCAAAGGACCATGCGACGGCCTGGTCTCGGGCCCGCCCTGCCCGCCATGGTCGGCGCAGGGGTCGAGGGGGGGCGCCGCCGACCCACGTGCGGACGTGTTCTTACGCGTCCTAGAGCTCGTGATCAAATTCATCAAGGAGGCATCCTTGCAGTTCACCGTGCTCGAGAACGTGGTCGGCATCCTGCACAAAATCGCTGGGGAGTCCGAGTCTTTCGGTGAAAAGGTGCTGCTGGTGTTGGGGCAGGAAGCACCGGAGTTCTCTTGGAGTTTCCGCGTGCTCGAGTCCCAGGACTATGGACTCCCGACTCTCCGCAAGAGATGTTTCCTGGTCGGTTTCCGCGCGCCGACGGGGGCCGCCAATTATTCTGTGCCCCCACCGCTGCCGCACTTCCCCGCCACGCGCCTCGAGGAGTCCTTGGGCGACTTCCCGCCCACCCCGCTGGACTCGCTCACGCATGCTCTGCGGAAGAATTTGTCGCACTACGAGGGCCGCGTCCGGGCCCTTCTCCTGGCGAAGCAGGTCGAACCCCACGACGTCATCAGTTTCTCGTTGGACCGCGGGCCGGGCAAGGTGTACGCGGCCCCTGTTCACGTCAACGTCGTGCCCACCTTCACCACGCACAACAAGTACATCTTCGTGATGCGGTGGCAGGGATGGAATTTAATACTACTGCCTGGCTGTGCCACAGAAGCTTTTGCACTTGTCCTGGCGAAGGGCCGAACCAAATACAATAGGTGTTTTCCCAGCCATCCTGTGGTGTTGGGTCCTCGTTTTGAAGACACGGCGCCCCAGGTCTCCTCCTCATCATTCCTCCTCCCTCCTCCCATCATCATCAGAAGCATCATCATCATCGTCGTCATCGCCATCACCATCGTCATCGTCATCATCATCGCCGCCATCGTCATTAGCATCGCCACACATTTCGGCACACCCCTCACACGTTTCGGGGCCCCATAGGGAGCTCCACCGAAGGCCCCAGTGTGAAAGTTCGCATGGCACCACCGCGCCATTTCGGCACACCTCTCTCAACTTTCGTGGCTCCATGGGGAACCCCAGCTAATGCCCCCAGGCGGGAACCCCAGGCTAATGCCCCCAGAACTTTCGTGACCCCGAAGGCGGAGGAGGATGAGGAGGAAATGGAGGAGGAGGAGAAGGAGGTGTTCCTCGCCCTTCTCGCCCTCGCTGTGCCCCCCCCCGGAGCCCCCCCCCCCCCGCCCCGAGCGACATTTGAATGTTTTGGGGCGCGCACCCAAACGTGTGACATTGTCCCCCGAGGTGCGGCGAGGTTGCCATCCCGCAGTCGCAGAGGAAGCTGTCCCGCTACCTTGCACCGACAGAACGCCTGACGCTCCAAGGTTTCCCGAAGGAGATCGCCGGCAAGGTGGCGGACGAAGCCCTCTGCGTGCAGGCCGCCGGGAACAGCTACCCCACGGCGCTGCTGGCCGCTAATTTGGATCCGCTTTTCCGAGTGTTGGCCCAGAGGCACGGGAACAATTAGTCGGCTTCGCCACCCATTCCTCCGGGCCTTTTCAGCAATACTTGGATGATCGGCAACGCAGATTGCACATGGGGGTCAATGGTGGGCGCATCGTCGCCGCCTCGCCGCCGCCCCCGATCCCACGAAAGGCGCTCGGCTGAGACAACGGACCAGGCGGTGCCGCCAGGCCCGCTGTCTCGTCTGGGTTCAGACGAGCCTCGCCACAGCTAGGGCGCCTTGCCGTACTCGAGCAACAACCGCGCTTCACTGGAGGGGCCGGCGGACTTGCCCGTTGCACCCGCCCCTTCGGCAGCGCAGCAAACGGCTGCGCTCGAGTCGGCCAAGCGCGTGACGGCGCTCCTCCTCAAAAAAACCAAGATGGGTGGCAGCGCCAAGAAGAGGCCCGCCGCGATGAAGAAACCTTCGAAGGCCAGCGCCGCTACCAGGAAGCGGCCCAAGGTGACTCTCAAGGATTATTTCGCGCGCGCGGACTGAGGCGGGCGCAACATTGGGAGACGCATGGGGGAGGGGAAGGGCAACGACAACGCCATGGGGGGGCCCGACTGAACTGGAACAAGAGGACGAGGGGGGATCAGGGAGGGAGGAGGCAGAGGAGGGGACAGTGAACATGGGGGAAGGGAGAGGGAACTCAACAACGCCGCCGTTTGACGTCGGCCGCAGCAGGGGCCGCATACACGTAGTTTGCCATCAACCTGCGCATGGGCGCGGGGCCCGTTTGTTTTCTGTTTCGCCGCGAGGATGCAGCCTGGGTGGAGTCGCTATAGGGCGCGTAGCCGTGGGGTTCTCTCCCCCACTTGCTGTGCTTTATCCTGCTGCGCCGAAGACGGGGCGCAGACGAAGTATGCACCACTTTACTCAGTGGCTGGAGTATAGTTTTGTAGTTTGAGAATATTGTCAAATATTGCAACTCACCATTACCATTGCGATGCAATGCAAAATCATCCTCATTCGTCCTCCTCCTTCCTCTCATTTCCCCATCCTTTTTCCTCTCACTTCATTGTCCTCCTCTCCGCCCCCCCCCCTCTCCCCTTATCTTCCTTCTCCTGTCCCACTTCGTGCCCCACGAGGCCCCGCAGGGTTAAAACTGAGACAAGGTTTCCGCCCTTCCTCCAAATGGCAATGCCCACGGGGCAACATCAACTACATCAGAGGCGTGCTCCCGCCTCGCCTCCATCGTCGTGCATTTCTGCAAATACATATTTGCATGTCTGGGAGGGCCCACGCTGCATTGCCGCAGTCTTGGCCGCCCACTCCACCTCCTTCTTTCCCACCTATGCTCCCTCTCGCAGCCGTTTTGGCCCAGCGCGTCAGGCGCGCTGCTTTTCTCGTTGCCTGGATTCTCCTCTCACCGCGGGATGTCTGCATCCAACCCCGCTCTCGACGCCATTCGCGTCGCTGAGGGCCTTTTCGATGCGAACGTGCGCGCGGGCGCGGCCCCGGACGTTCTTGCTGCGTGTTATGCGCAGCAGTGCGGCGTCGTCCGCCAGGCTCTCTCGCAAGTCTCGAGCTTTTCGGCGCAGAGGGCTGGGGAGTTGCTCAACGCCCTCGCGGGCAGCACGTTCCCGTTGCAGCATCGCGTGGAACTGACCAGTGCCATCAACGCCCTCGTTGGAGCAAATGCTTTCGCGGATAGTCGCACGACTGGCCAGGTGAACGTCTTCGCGCAGAATTATTCAGCAACCTGCGGCAAGTCCCGCCGCAGTTCAGGCCTCACCCTGAGTGGCAGTTGTTCGAATGACGGCGACGATGCCTGCAGTGGTCATGACGACGACGATAAGGTGGGGGGCGCGGTTTGTTGTATTGGGCAGGGGGAACTGCAGGGCTGGCTTGAAAGCCTTTGGCCACTTCCCCAGGAGTGGCGGGAGGCGCTCGCGACGGGGCGCTATAACAGGGGGGGTCAGAGAAAAAACAGAAGCCCTACCAGACAGCACTCGACATTCTTCCACGCCGCAACGTGCCAGGGGCACGGTGGTGGATTTCACGCACCAGGAGTGGACCTTGCTCGGCGACCCCTGCCTCGCTGGTAGCCGGAAGCTCCAGATCGTCGTAGGCCGCTTTCGCGACCTGGGCCTCCTATATCCTTCGGAGCAGACCTGCACCCACGTGATCGCATTCTTGGCGGAAGCGATCTTGCAGAGGCAGCCCGATCCGGTGGCTCCTTCCTCAGCAGCAGTCATCGCGCACATCAACGACTTCAAGTCTCTGATGCGGGCGGTGCGCAAGAACGTGCCTTCGGGGAACGTCCCGCGGGTCTACCCAGAGAACCCGAATGAGCTCGAAAGGACTCATCCAGAACTATTCCAGAAGGCATTCCCTGCAGACACGCGCCCAGTCTTCCCGAGCCCCGTGGACTCGTTAAGGGTGGAGTTGCTGCGAAGGGGGCCCCCTTGCCGGATCAGCCACAGCTCGATCAGCGCCCCGCGCCGTGCGCGCCGCGCGCCGAGCGGCCTGCAGGCAGCGCTGCTGGACCAGGCGGCCACTGCGGGCGGCGAGCTGCCGGGCTTGACTATATACAGTCGCCCGCAAGCCGCCGCCCGCGCCGGCGGGTTGCTCGCGCTCGCGGACGGCCTGGCACACCCAGCAGCCGCGGGAGCCCCCGCGCCTGCGACGGCGAGTTCGGCGGCAGCCCTGGGATCCCCCGCGCCTGCTCAGATGGTCGCCCCAGGCCAGGCATCCGCGGCTAGCGAGGAGACGGCGCCTGCAGGGCCCCTTGCAGCTCCTTGCGAAGCGGCGCCTGCAGGGCCCCCTGCAGGGCCCCTTGCAGCTCCAGGGGTCGCCGCGCGTGCGCCTGCCGACGCAGCGGCCAACGCCGACAGGCTGGCGCGTTTGCGGGCTCGCGCGAAGGACTCCTCGGCGCCGAACGGGACGCCTTCGCCCAAGGGGAAGAATCGCACGGGGAGCCAGACCCGCTCGGGCACGAAGAAGGCCCTGAAGCGGCCGGCCGCTGCGAAGACCGAGGCTTCCCCGGCGAAGAAGGCCAGGCGGACCCCCCCGGCGCAGAAGGGCGCGGCCGCGCGGGCGGCCGCCGCGAAGACCGAGGCAGTGAAAAAGGCCAGGCTGACCCCCCCGGCGCAGAAGGGCGCGGCCGGGCGGGCGGCCACCAGCTTCCCAGGGGTCCCCAAGCGCAAGACCGAGGCGACTTGGATTGGCGACTACAGGGTGTACAGCGACGTCACGAAGCAGGCGTGGCGCGTGAGGAAGCCAGGCCACAGGCATGACGCCTCTTTCAGCTGGAAGGCGGACCCCCGCAAGGCGTGGAGCTCGCTCGTGGAGTTCACGACCGAGTGAGCTGAGCAGGATCGGCATCTGCCCTGCGCATGTACAGTTTGGCGCGTGGTGCGCACGCAGACCTTGCTTGGCGCATTTACTCGCTTGTTGCTGCGATCCCCCCGCCCGCATGTATAGTTCGGCGGCGCTGGGCGGGGAAGCGGCGCACGGCAAGGATGGATTGAGCGGTGGAGGAAGATGAGAAAGTATGAAGAGGGGAAGGGGGGCGGGGATGAGGAGGTGTCACGGCTGTCGTTTAAGACGCGGTTCAACATTTACCCACAGGGCTTACTGGGCTATAGGGCTATCGGGCTATAGGGCTATAGCGCTACAGGGCTATAGGGCTGTAGTTCGTAGCGCTGTGGGGCTATAGGGCTATAGGGATGTAGGGCTGTAGGGTTGTAGGGCTGTGGGGCTATGGGGCTATAGGCATATAAGGCTATATGGCATTAGGACTATACGGCTGTAGGGCTATAGGGCTAGAAGGCTATAGAGCTATAGGGCTATATAGCTATAGGGCTAGAGGGCTATGGGGATATAGGGCTGGAGGTCTATGGGGATATAGGGCTAGAGGGCTATCGGGTTTTAGGGTGGGTGGAAATATAGAGGCTTGTAGGTCGGAGTGCGGGCCGGTGGAGGCTGACAGGGTGGACGCTGGCGCGCCGCGCGCTGCTGGGTGGACGCCGGCGTGTCGCGCTGTGTTGGGGCGGGGGGCCAGGATGACATCCGACTCTCAACATCAGAGGGGGGAGGAGGAGGAGGAGGAGGAGGAGGAGGAGGAGGAGGAGGAGGAGGAGGGAGAGGAGGCGGGGAAGGAGGGACTGCATGCGCAGTGGCTTCGCATAGAACTACTGAGGCTGCGTGGATGTTGCCTGGCTGGAGGCCGCACAGGGCGCGTAGCCATGAGTTTTTTCCTCCAGTCGATGCGCTCATCTTCGCGGGCTACGGCCGTCGGTACATGGCTGAAGTACTAGCAAAAGAAATTGCTTATCCTCCCCCAGCTTTGGGCTCTTGGAGCGCCTTGGGGCCCTCTTGGAGCCATTTTGGGGCCCTCTCGGGCTCTTCCGAGAGGGCCCAAGAGAGCCCCAAGAGGGCCTAGCAGGAGCTATATTGAACAGGCGGGTTCAATATAGCTTCTCCTGGGGCCTCTTGGGGCTCTCTTGGAGCCGTTTTGGGGCCCCCGCGGGCCCGTCCCAGGGCAGGAAGTGAGCTTATAAGAACGGCTGGTTTTATAATGTGGTTTGGCCCCTCGTTGGGCCCCTTTTGGAGGCCTCTGGGATCCGTCTTGGGGTTTTCTGAGGGCCCTCAGGATGTCCCACGACGGCTCCAGGATGGGCCCAAGATGGCCCAAGAGGGCCCTCGGAGGGGCCCTAGAGGGCCCCGAGAGGGCCCAGATAGAGAGAGAGAGAGAGAGAGAGAGAGAGAGAAAAAAAAAGAGAGAGAGAGAGAGAGAGAGACCCGCCCGTTCAATATAGCTCCTCCTGGGCCTTCTTGGGGCCCTCTTGAGCCCCTCCAAAGGCCAGGGGAACGGCCGCGGAGGGCGCGTGATCCCACTTGCTTCGTTCCTCGTCTTCCTTCGTCCTGCATCACTCGTTTCCCAAGTTTCAAGCGGCCCAGTACAGCATGGAGCCGCGAGTTCTAGTATCGAGCTGGTTGCAATGGACTGGCCCATCCTGACCCCGCCAATCAGAACCACAGGAGCCCCCGCACTTGGCAAGGCTGATCGGGGCCACTGGAATCCCAGTGCTCCCTGTACCCACCTTTTCCTCCCTCCCTCCCTCCCCCCCTCCACCCGCTCTCTCGGTCGCGGCAACGGGCCCGGCGGCGCCGCCAGGCCTGCTGTCTCGGCTCTTTCTCTCTCTCTCTCTCTTTCTCTCTCTCTCTCTCTCTATCCCTCTCTCTCTCTCTCTCGCTCTGTCTGTCTCTGTCTCCGTCTCTGTCTGGCTCTCTCGCTGGCCCAGGCTCTCTCGCTGGCCCAGCAGCGAGTCCCCCCCCCGGACGGCCCTCAGGGTGGGCCATGCCTCCAGGACAGGCCATGCGGCCCGTCCTCCCGCGGCCCTTCCGCCCCGGGCTGCTGCCCCCGGGGGTTCTCAGCAAGGCCGCCGGCTGCAACCCACAGGCTGCTGGCGGCAGCCCAGTGGCCGTCCGCAAGGCACGACGACGACGCTAAAGAGGACGACGGCGACGACGGCGAGGGCGAAGATGCTGATTCGAATGGGAATCCTCATCATCGACCTTCGAGGCGAAGAAGCGCGGGGCCGGCCAACGGGCGCGCGGTCCACGCTCGCTCCAGGCGCTCATCAGTCGCCTGCCGACGTGGGCCAGGCGTCCCAATGGACGAAAGCGGAGGAGGAGGAGGAAGGATATAGTGAAGAAGAGGGGGCCGAGGAGAGGGAGGGGGGGGAAGAGGATGATGAGGGGGAGAAAGAGGAGGTAAATGAGGGGGAAGAGGGGCGCGGCGCCGGAAGGAAATTCGAAGACCCACTTTCAATAGGCAGAGCAGAGATCGGCAGGTATCCGCTGGCGCCACAAAAAAAATAGGGGGAAGAGGGGGTGAACCCTATGAGCCCTATGAGCCCTATGAGCCTTATGATTCCTATGAGCCCTAGCCCTATGAGCCCTATGAACCCTATGAGCCCTATAAGCCTTATGAGCCCTATGAGCCCTATGAACCCTATGAGCCCTATCAGCCCTATGAGACCTATGAGCCCTATGAGCCCTATGAGCCCTATGAGCCCTATGAGCCTTATGAGCCCAATGAGCCCTAGCCCTATGAGCCCTATGAACCCTATGAGCCCTATAAGCCTTATGAGCCCTATGAGCCCTATGAGCCCTATGAGCCCTATCAGCCCTATGAGACCTATGAGCCCTATGAGCCCTATGAGCCCCATGAGCCCTATGAGACTTATGAGCCCTATGAGCCCTAGCCCTATGAACCCTATGAGCCCTATAAGCCTTATGAGCCCTATGAGCCCTATGAGCCCTATGAGCCCTATGAGCCCTATGAGACCTATGAGCCCTATGAGCCCTATGAGCCCTATGAGCCCTATGAGACCTATGAGCCCTATGAGCCCTATGAGCCCTATGAGCCCTATGAGCCGCATGAGCCCTATGAGGAGGGGTGAGGAAGGAGGAGGAGGGGTGAGGAAGGAGGAACGCGCGGAGGAGGATGAGGAGGAGGATGAGGAGGAGGAGGAGGAGGAGGAGGAGGAGGGAGAGGAGCGTTGGAAAAGAAATGGTGTTCATGGTTCTGTCGACCCGCCCCTGGTAAGTTTAGACGCTGCCCGTGGCCCTGGACTTCCCTGGGGGTCCTCGGAGGTCCTTAGGGCCCACAAAAACGGGCTGATACCATTCGAAGCAAAGCGCAGCAAAAAAATACCTTCGATCTTCGAGAGATGGGGTCAAAACTTGTCACTTCCCCTTGAAGGCCGCTGGTGGAGGCAGCCGACACTCCCCAGCGGATGATCCGACTGAAGGACGGGAAGGACGATTAGCAGGACGAGGAGGAGGAGGAGGAGGAGGGGGAGGAGGAGGAGGAGTCGCACCCCTGGGAGGGCAGAGTCTTCGCAGACACACGCGCCGACACTTATTTCGAAGGAGGAGCTTTTGGGAAACGAACAGATGGCATCAAGGTCGAGGTGGAAGGAGGAGGAGGAGGAGGAGGAGGAGGAGGAGGAGGAGGAGGAGGGGGAGGAGGAGGGGGAATCGAGGGTCGATCCTCGAGCTTGTGGGGCTTCCGGTGGGGTCCAGGGACCGCGCCCAGGGGTGGATGCAGGTGCTACGCCCGCGGGCGGATGCAACAAGCTGCAATCGATTTGAACCCCAAACAAAGAGGAGGGATTAGGCGGATCATCTGCTCGGGAGTTTCGTCGCATCGTGCAGGGCGAGGCGAAGGTGGTGGTTTCCCTGATGCGCCGCAAGCTGGCGGTCGCGCCGGCGGCGGCTGCGCGAAATTTCGAGCGACGGATCAGCGGGCCGTCGTTGAGTCGACACCAGCAACTGAGGAAGAACCTCAGCCCTCAACCCTGCAGACTACGGTGGGGGCGTTGGATAAGGAATGTGCCGGGGAGGCCTCAGACCCTGGGGGATTCCTTATCCGATGAGGGCTGCGGGGATGCCCACGGCCGATCCACAGAAGGGAGCTCCGCCAGCTTCCAGACTCTGGATTCTTTATCAAATGATTCCTTATCCAATGCCCTCGCCGTACCTCAGCGGCGGCCCGCAATCCCCCGATTCAGCGCTCGAAATTTCCGTTGGCAGGCCGAGCGCGAGGACGGGGCCTTGTCGCCTATCAGCCCCGCCTCCGAGATGCCTATCAGCCCCGCCTCCGAGATCACCGACTCTGGCGCCCAGCCCTCCGCCCAGCCAGAGGGGGCGAAAAACGGCTCGACCACGGAAAGGTTTGGGTAAATGGGGTCGGGGGGTCGCGTTGCGTCGCGCGCGATCTCAGGCGCGGCCTCGCTATCTCGATGCCCCTGGCGTGCGCGTCAGGAGCTTCCCCCCACAAGTGTCTTCCATGAGTGTCCAAAAGAGTTTTCTTGGGCATCGTTCCTGCGATGGTCGGTACAAAAGCACGCAACATACGACGCAGGTCCCTGTTGAGAAACCCGTATGCGCATCGCAAATAACCCAGCTGCACGCCTCCTGAAAACGGGCTCAAGGAGCTTTAGGATTCCCCCGAAATCTCCCCCGCAAACTTTGCAAGGGACCCCGGGGGGGAAATCCCATCACACAACTTGGCGAGTCTTGGTTTCGAAGCCTTCTGGACACAGCGGGATCTCCAATTCGCTTCGGTGTTCGGCCTTGGGGCCCGCTGGGGCCGTCTCAAGAAATCATGCGGACCGCGCCTGAGAACGCGACGCTGCGCCCGAGAACGCGTGCGACGCGGCGCGAATCCTGGGCCCACTTTAACCCACAGAGGAAGTTGAGTCGTGAGGTGCAGGCCAGATCTGACGCCTTCCGCTCAGGGGCGCACGCAGTGCATCTGTCCACCTGTGCTAGCGTGCCGTCTAGCGCAAGGCTTCTGACCAGCCCTCCCTCTTTGCGCCCTCCCTTCTGCCGCCCGTCGTCGTCGTTGTCTTCGTCGTCGTGTCCGTCGTCGTCATCGTATTTGCGGGCCTCCCCCCCCCGCCCCTGTCTCCTCCCTGGCGGCCCGCGCGTCCAGCCGGCCGATCTCTGTGGTCGGGAGCCGGTGCGATTCTCAAACGAGGCGGTTGCACTCATCCTCCCCTCCCTCTTCCTTCTCCTCCAACTCCACCTCCCCCTCCCCCGCCCCCCGAGCGCGCCGCTGCGCAGCGGGGTCTCGGCGCGTGGCGCAAAGGAGGTCCCAAGGAGGGTTCGGGACGAAAGTGAGGGGGCTCGCCGAGAACGACGGGGCTAGACGAAAACGACAAGGGCTGGACGAAAATAAGGGGCTCGCCGGAAACGCGACGGGGCTGAACGAAAACGATTGGAAACGGCGAGAACGGTAGGGCGATTGGAAGCGAAAGCGACGGTGCTAGACGAAACCGAAAGGGCTCCCGCTCGGCCGAGACAGTCAGCCTGGCGGGGCCGCCGGGCTGGTTGTGTCGGCCAAGCCTGCAGGCATCGATTTCTGTTTCTCTGTATCTCTGCCTCTCTGTCAGCGCGGCGCCAGTCCATTCTGCCGCCTTGCCCGGCCAGCTTGGTGTTCCTTAGGGGGGCCCTCTAGAGAAGGCAATATCCACGCCACGGACAGAGCAGGGTGCATCGTTCACTCGATCCGCTGCTCGAGCCTAACGGCCGCTTCGGCGCCAGGGTGGGTCAGCAAGCCCTAGTTTCGGCATTTCCACGCCTAAGTGAGCAGCGGGCCGCCGCAGCGTGCTGCGCGGCTCGGGACACTCCATCTCTCTCTCTCTCTCTCTTTCTCTCTCTCTCTCTCTCTTTTTCTCTCCACTCTCTCTCTCTCTCTCTGTCTCTCGATTCCTGGCTTTGGTTGGCCTGAGCGCGACCACTGGGCCAAAGGGAGGAGAGAGAGAGAGAGAGAAAGAGAGAGAGAAACAAAAAAACAAGAGAGGGAGAGAGATAACACAACAAACCAACGGAGAGAACGAGGAAGAGAGAGAGAGAGAGAGAGCGATAGAGAGAGAGAGGTCGGGCGAACACTATCGTGAACACGTAATTTGACGACGCGGAAACAGTTGGGCGTCGTAAACCCACAGCGGCCGCCCGAAAACACTTAGCATCAGTTAACACAAATTAAAGCCAGTTGTGATCAGTTGCTCCGACAGCGAACCTTCGGGATCAGTGAATTTGCGCGCTGATGCCACATAACATGAGAACATCTATAACTCAGTTATAAATGAGTTAGCTAAGTGTGCGTAACTCAATTCATAACTGAGTTATAAGTCCACAACTCTCCTGTTCCACAAAGGGGGGCATCTCCGCGCCGCAGCTCAACACGAGTCGACGCTCCCTCCGCCTTGTCGCAGAGCGGGGCGGCCCGTGGCCGCCGGGCCGCCCCGCGTGCCCGTGCGAGCTCCTCCACGCAGGAGAAGCCGCGGCGAATGCGACGGCGACGACGCCAGGACCAGGCTCGCCCACCGGGCACGAGACGGCCAACTGGCGCCCCGGAGAGCCGAGCCATATCACCCGGCAGCCTCTCACAACGACGCGGCAGCACCGCCCCGGAGCTCTCTCTGCCTTGGGCCGCGCGACGCGCTCGAGGTGCCCAGGCCGTGGGCAGGCACCTCTCGGCTGAGCCGCGGGCGGCCGCGGCGCAACTCGTGATGGGCCCGCTTTCCACCACCACCAGCATAGCTCGGAGGGGGGAAGGAGGTGGAGGACGAGGAGGACAAGGAGGAGGACGAGGAGGATTTTGTTCCTCTTGTGATTTCCGGTGGTGGTGGTGGCAGTGGAAAACAAGCCCACCAACTCGTACCCGGGGCACGCCCCCGACCCAGACCCCCGACGTAATGATTTTTTCATTACGTCGACCCCCAGAGGTCCCGACCCTTTCCCCATGACCGGCTTTGCATCCTGAGTCGTTTTTTGACGCTCCCGAGGCCCGGTGAGGGCCCCCAGAGGCCGAAAATTAGGAAAAACCTCCCGTCGTGATTTTTTCATTGCTCGAGGGGGTCTGGGGAGGCAGGGGAATTCAAACCTGCATGAACATAGACTCTCTGAGGCCCGCGCGGCCTTCGGGGGCTGGGCGCTGGGCCCCCTCCCCGCGGCGAGCGGAGCGCGCCGGAGGCCCGCCGCCCGCGAGGCGCCCCCCTCAGGGAGGCCCCGCGCCGAGCCGCGAAGTCCGCGCGGAGCCCCCCGCAGGCTTATAGGGCCCTGCCGCTCGCCCTCCCTCGGAAGCAGCTGCGGCCCGCGGCGCGAGCCTGCTCCAGGAGGAGGAGGAGGAGGAGGAGGAGGAGGAGGAGGAGGAGGAGGAGGAGGAGGGGGAGGAGGAGGGAGGAGAAGGAGGAGGAGGAGCAGGAGGAGGAGGAGGAGGAGGAGGAGGAGGAGGCGGGTGCCAGGCGCGCGGAGCGCGCTATACGGCCAGCGCGCCGCAGTGTAAAGCAGGGAGCGCGCTCGCTCCGGAGCGCATAGGGGGCGCCCCCCCGGGCCCCCGGCGGGCCTGGGCCGCGCTCTCGCGCCCTCGTCGACCTATGGAGCGGGGGAGCTGCCCCCGAGGACCAGGGGCCCTCCCACGGAGGCCTCCCGGATGGGGTCGGGAGCAGGCGGGGTCGGGGGAACGCACCGCATCGCCGGTGCATCGCCGAAGATCCCAGCGACGCTGGCGGTGCAGCGGCGACGTCGGCGCGAAGCACATCGGGCTCCGCAGCGAGCCGCATCGTCGATGCATCGGCGAAGCGGCGCGATCCTCCGACCCCATCAAGGAGGCCTACTATCGTTGACATGAACAGAAACAATGTTCGAGCACAGAGTGGTCACGCACAAGACGCGCACACGACGACCTGCGCAGGAGAACGAGGCAAGAGAACGCGAATCGACGCCCAGAGCGCCCAAGACATTAGCCTAAACGAGGCCGCACAAGACCTCGCACAAGACCTCTAGGACCACTCCTACTGTGAAAAGAATAGATATGTAATAAGAAACAACGGCATAAACATAAACTTTTGGCGCTCCGCGCGGATCTCTTGGAACTGTGCTGAGCCCACCCAGCGGCGCCTCCGGCGCCGCCCCTGGCGCGCTCCGCGCGCCAGGGAGGGGGGCCCAGCGCGGATCCAAGAAATCCGCGCGGAGCGCCAAAAGATTATGTTTGTGGCGTGTTTTCCCACTTCGACGGAAGGAGCGGCTCGAAAACCAGATACCCTCCCGAGCCCGGAGCCGGTCCTTACCTCCACGTCTCCGCCGCGAGGAGCCGCGCATGGAGGCACGGCGAGCCTCGGCCTCGCGTGGGGCCCCCCGACCTGGACCTCTGCGCGGGCGTGTGCGCGGGCGCGAGCGCGGGCGTAGGCGTGGGCGTGGGCGTGGGGGGCTTGAGTGCGGATGTGCGTGTGGGTGTGAGCGTGGGCGTGGGCGTGGGCGTGGGCTGGGGTTTGAGTGCGGATCTGGGCGTGGTTGTGAGCGTGGGCGTGGGCGTGGCGTGGGCGTGGGCGTGGGGTTTGCGTGCGGATGTGGGCGTGGCCGTGGGCGTGGGCGGCCCCAAGGCCACCCGGAGCGGCCCTTCTGCCTCAGCGCCGCGCCTGCGCCGCGAGGCGAGCCGCGCCGGAGGCGACGGGGCACGTGGCGGGTGGCCCGGCGGCGCTCCCAGGAGAGGTCCCGGTGCAGGCCTCTGGGAGTGTGCGTGTGTGTGTGTGTGTGTGTGTGTGTGTGTGTGTGTGTGTGTGTGTGTGTGTGTGTGTATGTGCTTGTGTGTGTGCTGATGCCGCGTGCCCGAGAGGGGGGCCCAGGCACACCACAGGCAACACACACAGAGCTCCCAGGACTCCCCCCCAGTGGTTCCACGGCTTCTGGAGTTCCGCCTTCCCCCCACTTCCCATACGTGAGCGTCTTCTGATCCGGCGCTTCGACAGTGGGCAGAAGGCGGGGGGGGGGACGGGGTGTCTTGCTCTGGACCTCTGCTGAATGCGACTGTTTGCAACAGTGAGTCGTATGCGGGAGACTGTACCTGCCTGAAACAGGCGCCCAAAACAGGCAAGGTCTGGTCCATGGGGGGGGGAGGGTGGGACGCGCGGGCCCGCGCCGATCGGCAGGACAATGAATAAGAAAACGATCGCACTTTCCCACGCCTTCCGTGGGAATCCACGACTCTTTGTGTCCCTGTGTGTGTGTTCTTTCCCCTCCTGACCTGCATCGAGCCGACGCAGAGTGGGCCACCCAGCCTGAGGCGGGGAGCCGGCGCCAGCCGCAGCGAACCTTGCGCGGATCCCTCTGGCGGATCCCTCTGGCGGCGCCCCTGGGCGCGCTCCGCGCGCCAGAAGTGGTGGGCCCAGCGCTTGATCAAGAAATTCGTCGCGCACTTCGAACACTTTACGCAGATGTTCTTGTTTGATGGGAAGAGGGGGGGGAGGAGAGGAGAGGGAAACTGTTTGTGCAGTTGTCCTTCCCCCCTCAGATCCGACGTTGCAAAAAACTGCAACATCGCAAGAAAACACGACCGGACCCCCGGACCCCATCTTCGTGCGACATTTTTCGAGCCGGATCGATCTGTGAGGGTCCTAGGGCCTGACATTGGGAGAAGACGCCCGGCTCGGAAAGACTGAGCCGCCAGGATCTCAGGGGAGGGAGAGGGGGAGGAGGCGCGCAGGCGGAAGAGGAGATGGGGAGCAGTTGGAGGAGGAGGAGGAGGAGGAGGAGGAGGAGGAGGGAGGAGGAGGCGGGACGGAAGCCCGCAGGAGCCAGAGTAGCGGCAGCACCAGCCCCCCCCCCCCCCCGCGAAGGGTGGACACGAGGCCGCGGCCTCTGCCGCCTCCTCCGCCTCCCGCCGCGCGGCACGCTCGGACCCCAGCAGCCCCTCCAGCTCGGCCATCCTGCGGGGGAGGGGGGCCTCCGACGGCAGGCCTCGACCACCCCTTCAAGGCCCCACGAGGGCGGCGGACAGGCCGAGGGCCCGACGCAGGCTGGCACACGACGACCCCAGGCCGCGGCCCGCACGCGGGCCGCCCACGCGTGCCACGCCGCGTGCAGAAAGAGGGCGCCTGCGCGCGGCCTTCCGCGAGAGACTTCTACGCGCCGATGTCGGCGCAGCGGAGCCCGCGCTCTTCTGTGCCGTTCGCGCGTCACCCGTGCGCCCTCGGCACTATCCCGCGGACTTCGGAACGGTCTTCGGCAACTTCCGGCGGGCTCTGGCGGTCCGCCCGCCGTTGCTCTTCGGCGGCTTGCGGCAGCCTCCGGCACGATAGCTGGAGGCTTGCGTCTAACGAGTGGCTCCATGATCGAACACCAGATCGAATCGGGAAATTGGAACACATCGGAGCGTGCGTCGGATCGGGCACCCCCAACACGGAGTCCAAGATGAGTCGGATCGGCCGCGGCAGGGTGCACATCATCAGCGCCATGCGAACACCCGGCCCCATCGGATCGTCGGAACATCGGATTCGAATCAGATAGAGACGGGCGAGATCAACAGCGAGTTGGGCCGATCGGATCGACATGAATCCTGAAAGGAGGGAGGACGGGGTGGGATTACGAAGGGAACACCTTCCGAAGAGGACACCCCTTCGAAGAGGGGGGGGGAAGGAGGACGAGGGGTAGGAGAATAAAGGCCCTCCTCCCCCTCCTTGACCTCTTCTCCAAATACCTCCTCCTGCAACCCTCTTCTCCTCCAACGCCTCATCCTTTTCCTCCTCCTCCTCCTCCTCCGCCGCCTGCTCCTCGTCAGCCACATCATCCGCCTTCTGCTCCTTTTCCTCCTCTTGCTTCTGCTGCCCCCCAAACCTCCCTTCTTATCATGTTCCCTTCCACCCCCTTCCCCCCTACATCCCTTCCACTTCTCTCCCTCTTTGAACACTCCTCCCAAGATGACGTCACCTATACACTTTCACCGATTCACCGATCCTGGATGGCACTACCCCGGAGACCTTGATTGGTTGACTCAGGAACCCGGTGATCGGCACCAGGGCCCAATAAGGGCCCTGGACGAAAACTGTGTACAACCTTCTGCGCCGACACCTCTTCCTTTTTCGAAACGAGGGGAGGTGGGGGAATGCCCAGGATGACGAGATGGCGACCGACACGACTGTCTCGAGCCCTCACCGACCCGCCCCCTTCCCTCCCTCTGGCCGCAACCTTTAACAGGGCTGGGTCGAAACGGCGCGCAGGTGAGCCCCGACTTGCGCAAAACCCAAATTTCCCGTCTGGTCACGCCACGCACCCCCCCACCCCCCTTGCATGCCAGAAACATTACAGGACTCCGAAGGTAGAGAAATTACGCTACCAAGGGACCCCACATACTTATATTATGGCTGGAGTGATAATAAATGAAGTGAAGCATGTGAGAATGATGTTGGTGGCCGTTGCCCCGCCGATGCCGCTGCATGTCGAGAAAATGCCACGACCGTTGAGCCCTCCAACATTGGTGCGTACGTATAGAGACCGCGGGAGACCGCGGTGCAGGACCACCCCTTGCCACCTCCTCTGGTGTCGAGAAAGTGCCACGCATGCTAGGCCCTGCGACATCGGCGCGTATAGAGATCACGCTGCGGGCGGCACCCCTTCTGGTACGAAACATACCACGCGTGCTAAGCCTTGCGACATTGGCGCGTATAGACACCAGGGTGAGGGAACACCCTCTGCGCATCCCCTCTGATGTCGAGAAACTGCTACGCCTGCTGGGCCCTGCGACATTGGCGCGTATAGAGACCGCGCTGACGGACCACCCCCTGCGCACCCCCGCTGGTGTCGAGAAAGTGCCACACCTGCTAGGCCCTGCGACATTGGCGCTTATAGGGGCCGCGCTGAGGGACCACCCCTTGCGCACCCCCTCCGGTGTCGAGAAAGTGCCACGCCTGCTAGGCCCTGCGACATTGGCGCGTATGGGGACCGCGCTGAGGGACCACCCCCTGCGCAACCCCTACTGTGTCGAGGCCATGCGACATTGGCGCGTATAGGGGCCGCGCTGAAGGACCCCCCCCTGCGCACCCCATCCTGTGTCGAGAAAGTGCCACGCGGGCCCTTCGACATTGGCGCGTATAGAGACCGCGCTGAGGGACCACCCCTTGCGCACCCCCTTTGGTGTCGAGAAAATTCTTCGCCTGCTAGGCCTTGCGACCCCCTGCACACCCCATCAGGTGTCGCGAAAGTGCCACGCCTGCTGGGCCCTGCGACGTTGGCGCGTATGGACACCGCGCTGCACCGCCTGCGCACCCCCTCTGGTGTCGAGAAAGAGCCACACCTGCTAGGCCCTGCGACATTGACGCATATGGAGACCGCGCTGAGGGACCACCCCTTGCGCACCTCTCTGGTGTCGAGGAAGTGCCACGCCTGCTAGGCCCTGCGACACTGGCGCGTATGGGGACCGCGCTGACGGACCACCCCCTGCTCACCCCCTTCTGGTGTCCAGGAAGTGCCACGCGTGCTGGGCCCTGCGACATTGGCGCGTATAGAGACCGCGCTGACGGACCACCCCCTGCGAAACCCCCTCCTGTGTCGAGAAAGTGCCATGCATGATAGGCCCTGCGACATTGGCACGTACAGGGACCGCGCTGAGGGACAACCCCATGCGCACGTCTCTGATGTCGAGAAAGTGCCACGCCTGCTAGGCCCTGCGACACTGGCGCTTATGGAAACCGCGGTGAGGGACCACCCCCTGCACACCCCCTCTTGTGTCGAGAAAGTGCCACGCCTGCTAGGCCCTGCGACATTGACGCATATGGAAACCGCGGTGAGGGACCACCCCCTGCGCTTCCCCCTTCTGGTGTCGAGAAAGTGCCACGCCTGCTAGGCCATGCGACATTGGCGCGTATAGAGACCGCGCTGTGGGACCACCACCTGCGCACCCCCTCTGGTGTCGAGAAAGCAGCTGTGCTGTGCTGTGCTGAGCTGTACTGTGCTCTGTGCTGAGCTGTGCGGAGCACTGCTGTGCTGTGCTGTGCTGTGTACGTGCTGTGTGTCAATGTGCTGTGTGCTGTGCTGTGCTGTGCTGAGCTGTGATGTGCTGTGCTGTGCTGTGCTGCGCTGTGCTGTGCTGTGTGAGAAGGAGAAGGAGGAGGAGGAGGAGGAGGAGGAGGAGGAGGAGGAGGAGGAGGAGGGGAGGTGTGCGGGAGACGCGGGTGCGACGCGGCAAGGAAGAAAACCAGAACCCCACGAAACATGTGGGGAACAACAATCTTCATAAACACAGACTTTCGGAGGTCCGCGCGGATTCCTCGGATCGAAACTAGGTTCCCCTCCCTGGCGCGTAGAGCGCGCCGGAGGCGGCGGCAGAGGCGGCACTAGGGGAGCGTCATCGCCGTTACGAGAATGTATGATTATGCCGTTTCCTTCTTCGATGGAAGCACGTTGGAGGAGGCAGAAGATGTGACGGAGAGCAGGATAGGAGGAGGAGAAGGAGGCGGTGGAGTAGAGGAGGGGATGATGATGATAGAGATGGTAATGATGATGATGACGATAATGATGCTGCTGATGATGATGCTGATGATTATGATGCTGATGAGGATGATGATGATGGTGATGATGGTGATGATGGTGATGGTGGTCGTGGTGATGGTGATGGTGCTGGTGATGATGATGATGATGATGAATATGATGATGTTGATGATGATGATGATGATGATGATGATGATGATCGCACGTAGCTTCATGGCAGCCATCTCGCTGTTGTAATTGGAGTTGGGCGCACCAATTGGACGGGTGCTCAGCTTGTGACAACATTTGAAAACCAACGCTAGCATCATCAGGCAGCGCTGGCGAGAGGATTCCCCTAAGTGCTCGCTCTCTTTATAAAACCCTAGGAAGACGATCGTCGAGGCGGGGGAGAAGGCACGAGAAAAGGCCAGGAGATGCAAAAGGCAAGGACGAGTGAGGTAGTGAGACATCGAATACGCTGCACCCTCACACTGGGAGAACGCACGCTCGTTGGCCAATGCTGTGCATCCTGTGGGAGTGGGAGGTGGTCTCCCCCCCCGCCAGAGCTCTGATGATGCTGATGATTATGATGACTTTTGTTGATGATAATGATGATGACGATGATGATGGTTATGATGATGAGGCTGAAGATGGTAACAATGATGATGATTCATGATGAGGATGATTTTTGATGATGATAATGATGATGGTAATGGTGACGATGACGACAACTATGACGATGACGATGACGATTATGGCGATGATAACGATGGTTACGATGACTTTGATGACGATGATGATGGTGATGATGATTACGATGTCGATGATGATGTTGATGATGCTGGTGATGATGATGATGACAACAAGAATGATGCTGGTGGTGCTGCTGCTGATGCTGATTATAATGTTTTGGTTGTTGTTGCTAATGATGATGTTGCTGTTGCTGTTGACGAGGATGCTAAGAATGCTGACCCTGATGCTGATGATGGTAATGGTGATACTGGTACTGATGATGCCGCTTTTGATGATGATGATGATGATGATAATGATGATGATGATGATGCTGATGATGTTGATGATGATGATGATGATGATGCTGATGCTGATGCTGATGCTGATGCTGATGCTGATGATGATGATGATGATGATGATCATCATGATGATGATCATGATGATGAGGAGGACGAGGAGGAGTAGGAAGAGGAGAACAAGGATGAGTAGGAGGAGGAGGAGGAGGAGGAGAAGGAGGAGGAGGAGGAGGAGGGGAGGAGGAGGAGGAGGGGGAAGCAGGAAAAGGAGGAGGGGACAAGGAGGAAGAGGAGGAGGAGGAAGGAAGGGAGGATGAGGGACAGGAGAAAGAGGAGGAGGAGGGAAAGGAGGAGGAGGAGGAACAAATCAGGCCTCCGGGGACTGGGGACCACAGCCTGATCTCCGGGGCTGCCCCCCCTGAGCCTGCTCAGCGCCGCGGCCACGCCGCGCTCCACCTCGGCCGCGGCGGCCGCCCGCCGCTCAGCCTCCAGCCGGGTGGCCCGCTCGTGCTCCAACGCCTCGGGCCGGAGCTCCAAAATGGCGGGCCCTCACTAGGACGAAGCCAAGAGTCGAGTATAACATCGGGCGAACGTTTTGGAACGGCTTGGCAAGCACGACGTGCACGAAACGGGGGGAAAGAGAACGAGCAGAGCCAGCCACAGCTCCGCGCACCCGTAACCAGCGGCACGGGCGACTCCGAACCCCTCGAAAATCTCCGAGATCCGGCGGTTCTGGAGGTTGTTTCGGGCGCCGCGGCTTTCTCAAGGCGTTCCGGAACGCTCGGAAAGCGTTCCGGGACGCTCCGGAAGGAATTGATCCTCGTCGTAGCCCCGCCCGACTCGGGCCGGCACTCCAAAATGGCGGTCCCTTGCCTCAGAACCAGGAGGCGAACATAGGGTGGCCCCTCAAATCGTATCGGAAAACAGGATCGGCCACCGAAGGACATCGAGTCGGCAGGCAGATCGGCAGGCAAACTGGGCAGCCTCGGGATCGACGCCCGCCGTTCCAAGCCGAGCCATGCACGAAGAATCAAAACCGAAGTCCGAATCTAAAGTCGAAATCGGAAGCTCGAAACCGGATTGGTTCGAATCGACATGTCTTCCGTGAGCGCTCCAAGCCGTGAGAACCTGGCGCCGCCATCGTGTTCACCACGGGCGAGATTGCCGTGCTCCAGACCCCCAGGGCCCTCACGCACGGGGCAAACTGGCCCGAAAAATGCCGCACAAAAGTGTGGCCAAAGGCTTTGACACTCCAAAATGACGGCCCCGAACCTCCTCTCGTTGTGTCCTCATTTACTCATTTTCCTCCTCCTCCTCCTCCTCCTCGTCCTCCGCTTCTCTCTTTGCTTCTCCCGAGACTCCCGAGGCATAGTGCCAAAAAGCTCGGGACCTTGATATGACGCCGCAGATGTGAACGTTGTGTCGAGCAACAATCTAACATCTTTGACTACCCCCAAGGGCGGGGGCACTGACAGTTTGGGGTCCACAATCTGCCTGGACAGTCCGTACGTGCCCGGGATGGCTCGCAAAGCGATCCTTCTAGAACTTTGTGATGTTTTCCATGATGAAGTACTGATTGCCCACGTTCTCGGTCAGCGGTCATGGCGGATGGGCGGATGCCCCGTGAAACCCTCGAGTCACGTATCATGCCATAGTGACTGGGAAAACCTGCGCGAAGGCGGAAGTGTTGAAGGCGGTCTGCACGCTCTCGGTCGCGGGTCCTAGCGGATGGGCCGGTACAGCCCCGATGTACCCGAAAGTAACGTCTCCTGCCAGAGCGAAGGGGAGGAGCAACACGAAGGCGTATATGCTGAAGGCGGTCGACTGAATTCGAGGGTGGCGGAAGGTGGAACCCATTGCGGTCGACGCGAGGCGAGACATGGCGGCATCGCGGCCGTTGTGGGAGCAGGGGTGAACCTGCTCCGCTGCTAACTTGAAGTGAGGATGTAAGAAGTGGTGTGGAAAATGCAAATGTTTTCCCTGAAGGCGGATGGTGCGAATAAGGCGGGCACGGGAACACTGCAGGGTCCCGTGCCCCAGGGCCAAAAAGGCAGCGGACAAGCGGGGTGAGAAACACGCAAGGTATTAAGAACATTGGCATACCTACCTTTTGAGTAGGAGGAAGAGGGGAAGGAGGAGGAGGGGGAGGAATAGCATGGCAGGGGAGGAGCAGGAGCAGTAGGAACAGGAGCAGATGGCTGCGTCAGATGGATCTGACTACCTACCATAACACCCTAACCCAACCCGGAGACCCGAGTTTCGGGTTTGGGGGCTGGGGGGCAAATTGAAGCATTCGGGTTGGGTTGGGGTGGCTTCGTGGGTAGTGAGGATCCGATAGCCAACAGCTCTAATTGAGCAGGGACCGACCGTCCCGGCATTCCTATAGTGCTACCACGAAAGGTTACTAGAACCCACACATTTTCTAAAAACAAAAACAATGTTCTTAAAACATTAACCCGATGTGTTAAACCAAAACGGTCCCAGCCAGAAATGTTTTAAGAACATTTCGTGGGAACCACAAAAGGCTCTTAGAACATTGTATGGTGGGGCTATAGGCGAGCCGGGACGCTTCGCCACTGCTTGACAACTGGAACTGGGGGGCAAATTGAAGCCTTGGGGTTGGGTTGGGGTGGCTCGGTGGGTGGCGAGGATCCGATAGCCAACAGCTCGCAGCTCGAACGCAAAAGCTAAGTCGGGCCTGTCCCCCTACAGGAGGATTTTCGACGAAACGTAAAAAATATACCTTTATTCTTTGATTCGTTTACCCTTTTGTTTATTCTTAGACTATTTTTTATTCTTCGTTGAAAATCCCCCTGTAGGGGGACACGCCCGATTTATGGGACGCACATGGACATACTAATACTATATGTCCTCCTTGGAGGCGCGCGTCCGACCCGAACATATAGTATACCCATCTTGTAGTACATCGTTTCCCGAGCGGTGTGGTCAGAAAGCGCCCGCCACGACGCATACACTATGAGATTTCTCGGTGCGCGCGTCGCCCCTGGGGGGGCGACACACATATAGTATAAGTATATTGGGGTGTTGCCGAATTTAGAGCAGGAGCAACAGCTCGCAGCTCGAAAGCAAGAGCTAAGTCGGGTCTGTCCCCCTACAGAGGGATTCTCGACGAAACATAAAAGGTACCCCAAAAACGATCCAAAAATAGTCTGCGGACTATTTTTTGATTTTTTGCTTTTACCTTTGTGGGGCATTTTTGAATATTTCTTATTCTTCGTCGAAAATCCCCCTTCAGGGGGACACGCCCGATTTAGAGCAAGAGCAGGAGCTGCCCCGCGACGGCCTCCCGCAGCTCCACCAGCCCGCCGCGCGCCTCCTCCGGCGGGCCGCCCCCGCCGGGCGGCCCGGCCTGCCGAGCGCGCCGGCGGGGCTCGGCTCGCCGGGGAGCTCCCGCGGACGACGGCAGTGACGACGGCAGTGACGACGGCAGTGACGACGACGACGACGACGACGACGACGACGACCTCCTCCAACTCCTCCTCCTCCTCCTCTCTTCCTCTTCCCCTCCTCCTCTTCCCCTCCTCCTCCTCCTCCTTCTCCTCCTCCTCCTCCTCCTCCTCTTCCCCTTCCTCCTCCTCCTCCTCCTCCTCCTCCTCCTCCTCCTCCTCCTCCTCTTCCTTTCGACGCTGCACGGACTCTGATCGAATACTGATCGCAGCGTCTGTCGCTCTTCCTCCCTGCGTCTCGCGGGGGAGTGCGAGTCCAGGGGGGAGGGTGCCGAGGGAACCCCCACCTTCTCTTGTCGTGAGAAAATCAGCACGGACAATTTTGGGCCTTCGTAGGCCTCTGGGGGCCGTGACCGGTCCCCAGGACCCTCGTCGAAGAATGGCTTGGTCCGGGGAAGTGTGCCAGACCACTGGGTATCCACGTGGGGAAAACATCGCGACGTCGGAGGTCTTGGAAGGGGGAGGGCGGGCGACAGGGGGTGCGATAGGGAGGGGGGGGGCAGAGTGAAAAGTCGCGACGTCGGAGATTTTGGGAGGGGAGGGGGAGCGACAGGGGGTGCGACAGGGAGGGCGGGGGGAGGGAGAGCGAAGACTCATGACGTCGGCGATCTTGGGAGGGGGAGGGACAGCGACGGGGGGTGCGATGAGGAGGGGGCGGGAGGGAGAATGAAAAATCACGACGTCTGACATCTTGGGGGGGGAGGGGGAGCGACCGGGGGGTGCGACAGGGAGAGGGGGGGGGGGAGAGTGACAGGAGGGAGAGGGGTGAGAGGAACAATGGCGACGGACAAGCGGCAGAGAGAGTAAAAGGGAGGGGGTGGGGTCTAGACTAGAGCGGCAGCGGGGGCGACGGGGGGAGGGCGAGCGACGGGGAGGAAGAGGGAGGAGATCGACAGGGAGGGCGGGGGGAGGGAGGCAGCGACTGGGAGGGGGGAAGGAGAGCGGCAGGGACTGGGAGGGGCGGGGGTGGAAGGGGGATCGCACCGCGCAGGCCACAGAGCTCGGGGGGCCTTCGGCCCATCCCCAGGTGGACAGAAGCCCCCCGCAGCAAGACACCCTAGAATAATACATATGACCATGGGGCCAGGCCAGGCAGGCGCGGCCCCCCGCGACAGCTGCAACCTCAACGCCCCGAGAAGGGCCGCAGAGCAGGCCGCTCGTCGTCGTGGCAGGAGTGGGGGGCTTCTTGAGGAAACGAACTCTATACGCCGAGGCTTCTTCCGACCCTGCGCTGAAGTTCGCAAAGGAACGCGGACCCTGGTGTATACGGGATCCTGGTGTATGTATGTTTCGTTTTCCCTGGGGAAACGGGGGAAAAGTATACACCACACCACCCCGACGTCGCCCCCGACCCTCAAAAAAGTTCTGGGACTGAAGAACAGCCCGCCACTAGTAATGTATATGTCCCAGTTTCCGATTTCTGTCAACCTCCGAATCCAGCAAACGTGCTTGGCTGGATACTGCCAGGTCAGGGGCGTCGCGAGTTGTCCCCGCTGGAGGTGTTGGCCCAGCCTGGGGAGCGATTCAAGCCCCGACTAGACCAGAGTAGGCAAGTTCAGGCCAGGGTGAACCCGAGGAAAAACTGGCGCCCGGTGGAAGAGGACGACGTCGACGACGCCACCTTTTCGTATAAGAGACATGCTCGGAATACGCGGGAACGCTTGCCAGCCCGAGTCCGTTAAAAAAACAGGCTCCCAGGCAAAATCTCGAGACTTCTGGGGGTCGACGTTACGAGAATACAGTAGGGGCCCTTCCACAAGAAACCTTCCACAAGAAACCCAACCCTGAGACCCCAGGACGTCCATTGATTTTTGGGATGGGAACGTCACGCTCTACATCGCAAAACCATCGAAGCCCAAGAAACCCAGGGCACCCTGGACGCAAGCAGGGTGTTTGTTGGCATGGGCCCCCACTGTAGTCGCGGGGTCGGGGGGTCTGAGGTTAGGGCAATTGCTGGAGGGCGACGACCTCGACGATGTCGACATCGATTCGAAACATCTCTGGGGGCTATCGTTGTCACGGCTGGACGCAACTCGAAAACCTAGCAAGGAGGGGCCTCTGGAGGGCAACAGGGGCCGACTTTGAGCGGATGTCGACGCGATCCCCAACGATGTGTGGCCTCCTCCTCGCTGCTGTGATCAAATATGGCCACATCTCTGCCATCGGGAAGCTTGGGCGCAGTCACCGTGCTGCCCTGAGGAACGAAAGGGCTCTTCTGGGGGAGGAGGAGGAGGAGGAGGAGGAGGAGGAGGAGGAGGAGGAGGAGGAGGAGGAGGAGGAGGGAGGAGGAGGAAGCGGAGGAGGAGGAGGAGGATAGGAGGAGAAGGAGGAGGGGGGGGGGGAGGATAGGAGGAGGAGGAAGCGGAGGAGGAGGAGGAGGAGGAGGAGGAGGAGGAGGAGGAGAAGGAGAACGAGGAGGAGGAGGAGGAGCCACGGATAGGCTCCCTGACCCTGATCGAAGCCTGGAGACGGGAGGCCCGCCTCAACGCTTCGTGGCCTCGACTTCGACGAGCGGCAGTCGGAGCCCGTGCTCTTCCGATCCCCTCTGCGCCCAGGCGCACGGCGAGCGCCTGGGCGGACAACAAGTCCCAACAGATGACCTCCTCGAGCCCAGAGGCCCCTTCCGAAACCAGAGTCCCCGAGGTGCCACGTCACGAACCCATGAACACATCGTAGCACAAACTCGGCAGGAGCACTGGACCCCATCTCTTCGCGGCAACCTTTCGGGCCGGCTCGACCTGTGAGGGTCCCAAGGCTCAACGCGAAATGAGCTTGCTCGTCGTGGAAAAAGAACGACGCCAGGATCGCAGGGTTCCAAAACCAAGTTGACCCACATCTGTACGATTCTTACCGCAAGCGATTGCACTTCGCGCCCCAACGGCTGTGTTCGCGCCCCTGGAGATGATGGTCGCACAATGTTTTTCAACAGCCGATGGTACGTAGGTGTATGAGCTAGCGACTGCCCGTGGGCTCCTAAGAAACCCAACTAGCGCTTAAGCTCTCTCACGGCTCGGGCCGAAACACTACGGCGGAAAGAACAAATGCACCAAACTCAATGCAAACCATACAATTGTCTTAACCGCGATAATGACCGTTACCCGCCCCAGACGCTCCCACCCAGGTAACGACACGATTCGTGCTGACCTCCGAATGGTCTTTGGTTATTCCTGGACGTTCCGGGACGGCGCCGGCGCGAAACAAACGTGACGCTTCCGGCCCATCCCCCCGCCGGGACCGCCCGCTACCGCCCGGGAATAGAAAAGTGATATCTAAAGCTCCAGTGTCTGCACCGATGGGGCTCCATATCCACCGCCTGCGGAAGCGACGCCCTGGGAGCCCGACAGGCGGTGGATATGCATACGTTTGGGCCCCAGAGGGCCCGGACACGTCCACATCCGCCGCCTGTCGAGGTCTCCGGAAATCGATCCACCAGGCGGCGGTTGTGTAAATCCCCGCCTCGGACGGTTCGGCGGAGAGCCAGGGGGGAAGTGAGAAGGGGCGTGCCTTCTCAGAAGGCTCGGAAGTCCTCCGGCCTTCTGAGTTTTTCGAAGCGCTCCCCGAAGAATCATAACACTTCCCACGATCCGCAAAGGCTTGTGAGAAGTGCCGCCGCCTTGCGGAAAAGGCATTCTTTTTCTCGCTTCCCCCCCTCGCTCGCCGCAGAGAGAAGGAGGAGGAGGAGGAGAAGAAATAGGAGGAGGAAGAAGAGGAGTAGAGGGAGGAGGAGGATAGGAGGAAAGGAGAAGGAGAAGGAGGGGAAGGATGAGGAGGAGGAGAAGGAGGAGGAGGAGGAATAGGAGGAG
>CAUYUJ010001432.1:97500-101323 GCA_963575745.1 Prorocentrum cordatum | reverse complement strand
AGCGTCCCGAGGATGGATCGATGGGTGCACGATGTTAGATTAGACGTTAGAATCAGGGGGACGTAAGACCTGGGTACAGGGGACTCGGAAATCCCCGACGAGGTCGTCAAAAAAGTGACGAGGCCGAGCCTGCATTTTGACGAGGCCTCCCGCTGCAGACATCCCACGAAACTCCTCCTCGTCAAAATCCGAGGCGCGGTCGTCAAAAAACGATGGCGAACCCGAGTCCTGGCAAACCCGGGTCTTGCGTTCCCCCGAAAGATGTTAGACAAACGCCATAAACATAAACTTTTGGCGCTCCGCGCGGATTTCTTGGACCTGCTCTGGACCCCCCTACCCGGCGCGCCGAGCGCGCCAGGGGCGGCGCTGGAGGTACCGCCAGGGGGGTCTACCCGGCGCGCGGAGCGCGCCAGGGGCGGCGCCGGAGGTACCGCCAGGGGGGTCCAAACGCCGATCCAAGAAACCCGCGCGGAGGGCCAAAAGTTTATGTTCATGGCGTTTTTTCTTCTTTGAGGGAGGGTGTATCCTGCAGTATGTGATGGCTCATTGCACTGGCCTTGCAGATGTGCTGCAGCGGATTTCTTTGCGGATTTCTGCATGGATTTTGCCCGAAACGGCGAGCGAAAAAACGAAGATAATTTCGCGTGGATTCAATTTGGTCTTCATTCCTTGCCACCAACACAAATCCGCACGAAGCTCACCTCGAAATCTGGAACGACACTCTCCAGGACACTCCGGGCCCGCCCTATCGCTTCCCGAACGAAATCCGCTCTGCGATGTTGGCGCCATGAGATGGCGGTGGCTCAAGCCTGCAACCGCCTGCAACGGGCCGGCATGCCGCACCACCTGCCTGGAAGAAAGCCATGGGGAGCGAACGACGAGGGAAGGGACGGGCAGGGGACGAGTGGACGACGAGGACGGGCAGGGGAGGGACGGGCGGGGGAGGACGACGAAGACGGGCAGGGAGACAGTGGGGGCGAACAGCGAGGGAAGGACGGGCAGGGGAAGGGAGGGTGGTGGAGGGGATGGGGGAGCGCAGAAGAGGGGTGGAAGTAAGGAGGGATGGGTAGGAAGGTGAGCGCGAGGACAGTGGAGTGAGGGGGGGCGTAGAGAGAAGGGGGCGTGCGAGAGGAAGGGGAAGGGAACGGAGAGGAGCATTTCGGAAGGGAGAGGTGGGAGGATGGATAAGATGAGGAGTGCAGGAGAGGGGCTTGTGGTGAGTGGTGATGGTGGTGATGCTGTCGCCTCGCACCTCGCAACTTGGAGTGGCAACCATCTACATGGGCAGACTGTTATAACCGAACATAATGTCCCTCATGGTCATATGTATTTATACCTCAACGCCCTTGCACATGTAGAGCTCTCACGATCGTGATCTCCCTGCCCGCCTGTACGAAGGTCGTGCCCGATGATCCTGCCAACGATATGCGGAATCTTCTCCATCGCTGTATCCTTCCCTTTCCATCTCGCTATCGTCAACAACTGACGTCTCGTCCATGTGCTGCCCACGCTGCCGCTTCACACAAGCACTCATCTGCATTGCACACGCATTCGGGGGCGTGTGTAAAAGAGGGGGGCATCCGAGAGGGGGCGTCGCAAATCGTGGCCCAAGGCATGTGCGCGGTCGAGCGGGGGTCCAGGGCAACATATTCAAAGAAGCTGGGGGCCATGAAATCTGGGACGATCTCATGGCCCTGCTCATGATGTCCCCCCCTAACCACCACCCCACGCGGGACGCCGCTGACCCTCCTCTAAGATGAAGCCAGGACGAGGGTAACATCGGGTGAGGATACATCGAGACAACTCCCAGATCTGGCGGCTTTGGAAGATGTCTCGGGCGCTGCGGCCTTCTCATCGCCTTCTGGAGCGCTCTCCGAACGTTCGGGAACGCTCAGGAACGGGTTTATCCTCGCCCTGGCCTCGTGAAATTTCTCGACGGATATCCAGCAGCACCGCTGGAGCCGGATGCTGAAGGGACAGCGTCCACGGATTGACAAGTGGAAGCGCATTGTTTCGGGCCCCCCTGGATCCATAAAGTGCCTCCAGAGGGCAGCCCGCCAGCGGTGTAGCGCAATGGAAGGCCGCAGCAGCAGCAGCGGGAGCAGGGGGTAGAGGCGGGGCCTCCCTCGTGCGAGTGCGCGACCGCCTGCCATCGCTTTTTGATGGGAGAGCCAGATCCTTCTTGAGTGTCGTCGACCTCCCTCCCTCCCTCCGATCCCGTCCCCCTCCCTCCCTCCCTCCGATCCGTCCCTCCCTCCCAAATCCAGCCCCGTCCTGACTGAAGGGGCCGTGGGACACACACACACACACACTCACACACACACACCACACACGCACACGCACACGCACACGCACACGCACACGCACACGCACACGCACACGCACACGCACACGCACACGCACACGCACACGCACACGCACACGAACACGCACACGCACACGCACCCGCACACGCACACGCACACGCACACGCACACGCACACGCACACGCACACGCACACGCACACGCACACGCACACGCACACGCACGCGCACACGCACACGCACACGCACACGCACACGCACACGCACACGCACACGCACACGCACACGCACACGCACACGCACACGCACACGCAAGCGCACGCGCACGCGCACGCGCACGCGCACGCGCACGCGCACGCGCACGCGCACGCGCACGCGCACGCGCACGCGCACACGCACACGCACACGCACACAACGCACACACGCACACACGCACACACGCACACACGCACACACGCACACACGCACACACGCACACACGCACACACGCACACACGCACACACGCACACACGCACACACGCACACAAGCACACACGCACACACGCACACACGCACACACGCACACACGCACACACGCACACACGCACACACGCACACACGCACACACGCACACACGCACACACGCACACACGCACACACGCACACACGCACACACGCACACACGCACACACGCACTCACGCACTCACGCACACACGCACACACGCACACACGCACACACGCACACACGCACACACGCACACACGCACACACGCACACACGCACACACGCACCCACACACACACACACGCACACACACACACACACGCACACACGCACACACGCACACACACGCACAAACACGCACACACGCACACACACCGCGGCACACGCGCACACGCACCACACGACACACGCCCACGCACACGCACACGCACACCGCACACGCACACGCACACGACACCACACACGCACACGCACACTCACACGCACACGACACGCACACGCACACGCACACGCACGCACGCACGCACGCACGCACGCACGCACGCACGCACACACACACACACACACACACACACACACCACACACACACAAAAATACACACAAATAACAGGATTCCCTATATTTTCACATATTTTCTGGGTTCTTGTCTTCCCCCCCACTTCCCATATTCTCCTACATTTTCGGGGGAATCGACGATTAATTGTGTCTGTGTGCTTTTTTCCCTCCTGACTGACCCCGTCCTGGCCCCGTCCTAACTATTCCTGATCTTACTCCTTCGGGAGCGGCCAAGAAGGGGGGGGGTCCAAGAGGGGGGGGTGCACATCATGACCGGCGGCATGTGCGCGGCCCAGCGGGGGGGCCAGGGACGGAATGAAATAAAAAGAGGCGCCATGAAATCTGGGGAAATATCATGGCCCCCGCCATGACATCCCCCCCCCTAGTCATCACCCCCCTCTTTGCCGCCCCCGACTCCTGTAGAGGGACGCGCCCGACATAGTCGGAACCCTCCTCCCTGACGCGGCTCCGCCCCGTG
>CAUYUJ010001432.1:80000-92500 GCA_963575745.1 Prorocentrum cordatum | reverse complement strand
GGAGGAGGAGGAGGAGGAGGAGAAGGAGGAGGGGGAGGAGGAGGAGGGGGAGGGGAGGATGGGGAGGAGGAGGGGGAGGAGGAGGATGGGGAGGAGGAGGAGGAGGAGGAGGAGGAGGAGGAGGAGGGAGGAGGAGGAGGAGGAGGAGGAGGAGGAGGGGTGGTGGTGGTGGTGGTGGTGGTGGGACGATTTCGGGCCGCATGTCTGAGTGACCACAGAAGAGGGAGTCGCCAGGAGCATTTTGCAATGTGCGACCTATCGTGCGCAACTGACTGCGAGTAAACGATGGCCCCCCCCCAGACAGGCGGGAGCCGGGAGCCCCGAATTGCCTGCGCCCGACCGCGGTTCACGAGGAGCACACACGAGCGAGTTCTACACAAGGGCGACCCAGGGATCCAGACCCGAGGTTCAAAAAAGAACACGAAGGCTAAAAACGCATGGAATAAGCTACCAGGTCTTTAAAGGAGTCGGAGGACGGGAGAGGTCTCAGAGGACGAGGAGGAGGAGGAGGAGGAGGAGGAGGAGGAGGAGGAGGAGGAGGAGGAGGAGGAGGAGGAGGAGGAGGAGGAGGAGGAGGAGGAGGAGGAGGAGGAGGAGGATGAGGAGGGCAAGCGGCGGCGGCAGCAACACGAACCTCCTGCAGGGCGTTCACGGCTCCCGAGGCTTCAGTCGTCCTGGGAACTCTCACCGACGCAAAACTCCCCCTCAGTGGCATCTGCGATCCCAAACTGGTATTTCTCAAACGTGAAGAAGTAGCAACACTCGCACATGGAGTAGCAACCATCGAACTCACACTGGTCCCCCGCAAACTCGAGCTGGCCATCCGTGTCCTCTTGCATGTGACATGAGGAGAATAGCTGCCCCTCGACCGCGTCCTAGTGGCAGCATCCAAAAGGTACTGCACGGCGCCCCCTTCCACCGTACCCAGTACTCGAAGGCGACGATCTATGCGCGATGCCCGCTCCATCCTGTAAGCCTCCACCCATCGTCTGTCCAGCACATGGCGACGGTTGACGTGGCGACGGCTTGCCAGGGAGGCTATCCCCAGGACCTAGCGATCTAATAACACCAGCGAATGCAGCAACCGTTGGCGACGACTGAGCCAGGGCAACTATCTCCTGGACACGCGCACTGACGCCCGTCCTAACGCCATCGGCCCTCGCAGTTCGAACTCGTCGAGCGCGAGTTGGAGCACCCTTTCCGCGCGTGAACGCGGAGCCATCCCTGGACGCAAGGCCGCCCCCATCTGGGTGAGGCAATCCTGGAGCGCACGCTGCATCGCGGGCTCGGCCAGGCTGAAGACCACCTTCGCGAGCCCTTCCATGTGCGCCGAGCTCACGCGGAACCCTTTCACCAGCATCGTGAGATCCTCCATTGCAGAAATACTGTCGAGACGATCCTGCTGCTCCTTCCACGTCTCGGCATTGGCCATGCCCTCTTTGTCGCCCATGTCGGGCACCTTCCGAGCCACGACTAGGAACACATGCACGCACGCTGGGCCCATGATCGCCTCGGGTACCTTCATGCCCGTCGGGTCTTGGTTGCACTTGTCGCGCATCCTCGCTGCCTCCGTGGCGCGCGCGCCCCGCCTGGAAGCCGCTCTGGATCGCGTCCGCCTGCCCCCCCATCGTCGCGGTCGCGAACTACGCTGCCGCCACCGTCCCCAGGTTGAAAGAGTCGCCAAGAACGGCCCGCATGATCACAGGAAACAGGCGCGCACATACATTCAGGTCCATGGCAAGACGCTGTTCGAGAGCGTCGGCGGAAAGTCCACGCGTCTGGCCCATCTGCATTCGAGCGTCGTCGCGGGCTGCTTCAGCGCGTGCTGCTCCTGCGCCTCCGCGGCCCCCGAGTCCCCGTCGATCCCTCTCTGGTGCCTCCGCCTCCGCCAGTGCTCCCACGGTCGCCGCGACCTCGGCCGCCTCCAGCAGGTTGGCTGCGCGGCTGCTGGCGCCTGGCGCCTCTGCGAGAGCGGGGGCCATGCGCTGCCGAGCCAGAGCGGCCCCTGTGCGAGCCTTGCTGACCTCCGCGCCAACGGGAACGATGGGCCGCGGCCTCGAGCACCTCTGCGCCCAGACGGTGCACCGGGATCGCGGAGGGAAGCTGGAAGCCGCGGAAGAGCGCCGACAAAGATGGCGATTAAGTTGCTCTCGACCCTTAAACGGCCGCGACCAATTGCAGCAGAACCCGCGCGCGCGCCAGGTCTGACCGCCAGCGCGTGCACCTCGGGTCAGATCGGCGGGAAGACAAAACAAGCGTGATTGAAGGGCGCAACATTCGGGGGGCACCGACCTCGAAGCACGGCTTGCACTACATGCCCTCGCGCATTCCGACGGGCCCGAAAATTTTGACGGCAGAAGATGCACTCGTTAGTGGCAATGATGGCGTGCAATCGGAAGCGGCAAGAGTGACCCCCTCCTTGAGCGAACCTCTGACGTGCTAGCATCGCTCTCCTCGTGGCGAAGATTCCCCCGCAGACCGCCCCGTCGTCGTTCAGAAAAGGCGGCAATCCCAAGTCACAACTGGCGGCGGGGGCACCTCAGGAGCACCTTCGAGAACCTCTGGGGGATCAGGGGGAAGACCGCAGAGCCCAACAGGTGGTGGAATCGCGGCCGCCCTAGTCTCAGCCCGTAGGAGCCCAAGATCTAACTCCAAGAACTGCCCCCAAGAGGGCTCGCACGCAAAGTCTCATATGGGGCTCGGCCGAGGGAAAATGCGAAAAGACAAGAGTCGAGCAGCTCCGCCTGAGACTTTCGAACCAGGATCAGGATGTCCGGCGCGAAGCGTGCAGCATATGTATTTGAGCGCTCGTGCAAGGAACCCTGCTCGTTCAGAGTGGGATGATCATCAAGCGGCAACTGACCGAAGATCGCGCCAATCCCTTGCGGATGACGCTCGGGGCATCTGATCCACCTGCGATGCTGCCCCAGGCGCCTAACACGCAGCTCAACTCGTGCAGGGGCGACTCCGACGCGACAGGAGACAACGGCATCCGTGAGGGCCCGATAACGAACGACTGCCTTGCCCTGCTCATCTACTACAGGGTTGCCCTCGCCATCCTGCCCCTCCACCTTCGCGCGCGCATCGCCGCCTAGAAGCTTGCGAGCGAAGCGGATCAGCGCACGGTCGAGACGTAACTCTCGGGCCTCCGACAAGACGCACGTAGCCAGTCCAGACAACAGGGCCCCCTGGACGACAGCACCGAAAACTATACGAGTGAACCTCCAGGCTCGATTCTGGGCCCAGAACCTTCCCGCCGAGTAGCAGCCCCCCCTGCACGCCTGAATGCGCAACTGAAGCTCTCCCTGCACCCTTCCAATTACAGGCGCTTGAATTCCCAGCGCAATATTGCCGAACTGGACCTGCCCAGGGGGGCTGATAGCACCCCCAGATACACTAGCGCTGTACTCCTCAGACCGAGGGCCGACGAAGGGGGGCGCGCAACTTTTCCCAGCATTTTGGGCACATCCGTCTGAAGATAACGAGGTGCTCAAGTGCACGCGTGACTGCTCGAGCGCCAACGGCGCGTTCTTGGCCGACGTCACGATGTGAGTCTTATTCGCGTCGTCGGCGTAGGTTCGCGTCGACTGATCCACTGGGCGCTGTGGGATGGAGACCCATGCCGTGCACGGCGCTTCGCTTGGCCACAATGTGCGATCAGGATCTGCGGGAGGCGACGGCGGCGCCAGCTCCCGGTCGACCCACTCGTTGTAGGTCTGAGGACGGACAGGAGCCTGCCCATGCCAAGTCTGATAGAGACCGAAGAAGATCCATCCACCGCCGCACTGGCTGCCGGAAGGTTCTGGCAATGTACGCCGCTGCAGGCGTGTCGCCCATGAAGGCCCCGCACAAGTTATGCATCGTCTGCTCGCCGTCAGCTCCGCATATGGTGAACGTGCCCGTCTCGCGCCGCTGATGAAAGTAGCGCTGCTACTCGGGCCGGGTTGAAGCGCCCGCCGTCGCACGTAGGGCGCAAGACGTCGAGCAGCCAAAGGCGCTAGCCATGTCCTCCTTGGATGCGACCGTCGGCGCCCCTAGCAAGCGGAACCGGTGTAGCGGCACTTCTTGACAGGTCAGAGCACCCTCGCGACTCCGTCCAATGTGATAGCCGTGCTCCCGATCAGGCACCTCATCAGGAACGCCGCGCGTCAGCGGAGCCTCGTGCCACAGCGCCCCCATGCGACGCAGTCCATGGATGCGTCGACGGGCAGCAGAGCCACCCTTATTACTGTGCTAATCCAGCCTAGTAGCCCGTGAATGATGCCACGCAACAGGTGCCCTCTCGACGCGTCAAATATGATGAAAAACTTCGTGCAGCGATTTCAAACTCAGCTCGTTGGAAATCGGAGGCGCCTTGGTGCCGGTGCCGCGCCTATCCCCAGCTAGACGACGCATCGGCCCGCTGCCGGTGCCGGAACAAACTCGGCCCGCGGCCGCCGCTCGGGGCCCTCAACTTCGTCGCCGCCCTCGCTCCGTCTCCCTCGTGGTTTCCGAGGCGCGCCGTCGAACCTCCGCGTCGGATCCAGCGCCATCATGGCGACTTCAGAGGAAACAGAATGCAGCGGAGCAGCTTTGCGACGAAGGGGCCTTCGCAGCAAACTCAGTCACAGCAGCGAGATCACCCCGACCACGTTCCACGCGCAGGCAGTTGCCACTGCCAAGCGGGGACGGCTGAGGTAAATCCTCAAGTGGACGAGGCTGGCACTCGCTAAAGACAGCTGGCACAACCGCGAAACCACCCGCATGTCCAGGGGTGCTGACATGCTCACGTATCTCATCCATCCTGGGCGCATGAGCTTCGGCCGCATTGAAGCGGCGGCGACGCGGTCCTGAACGGCGGCCGGCAAGCTCGCGCGCGAGACGCCACGCTTCAGCATGCTGTCGAGCACCCCACGCAGTGTTAAGCTCCCCGGCCAATTGCTCAGTAACGGTGTCCCTCTGTGCGCGCCGTAGACGTCGTTGCTTCCGACTGCACGAAGACAACAACAGTCTCGATTCTAGATCACCCACACCGCATTCCCGAGCCCGGCGTCCATCGTGTCGGAGTTTACTGCGAACCTTCTGATATCCAACCACGGTCGAGTTCTGCGCGCCCTTCTTCGAGAAATGACGTTCAGCAGCAGCGTAGATGGTGGTCACCCACTTCGTCCAACACTCGTCTGGAGAGCTGTCGTGGAGAAGTAGATCATGAAAATCAGGGGCCGCACCGAACTGCGTCTCGACATCGGCCCAGACTTGGAGGCCTGGAAATGGGCACCAACACCAGCACAGGGGGGGGGCCAACACAGGGGAAGGATGATCCTGGGCCGCCTTGGAAGCTAGAGTATTACCACCATCGCCGAGATTGGGATCTTCTTCCCTCGATGGAGACACGCTGCCGGCATTGGTGTCGGCGTCAACCTCTAGGCCTGCGAAAGAACTCTGCCACGCCCACTCCTGTGCGCAACGCGCTCGCCAGGCGATCGACGTCCCACCTCGTGACCACGGTGCGAGACGAGCTGAGGTCGAACTCGTACATGCATTTGAGACGGAGGGACACATGATCAGAGAGGCCGCGACGACTTCCGAGCTTGCGAGGGAGGTTGCTCCCCCGCATCGCCCCGCAGAGGGTGGCCGACGGCATCTGCCAGCTGAAGACCGCCACATAGTCCATGCAATCGACGCCTGTGCACCGACAAAAAAGTGCCCCCAATGTTGTAGCTCGTCGTCGCGATGGAGACGCCGTGCTTCTCGCGCAGCTCGAGCATCTGGTCGGCCGCATGGTGCTGCTCAGCCCTCGCAAACGGGCCTAGGGAACTCGAACGCACCCAGTCGATAATGCCTCCCTGCTGCCTCCTCCACCCGAACGAGTCATTCAAGCCGAACCCCATCATCAATGCCGAGCGTTTCTTCGACCAGGTAAGAATCTGTTCTAACCACTGAATGGGCAGATCGATCGTTGCCCGATACGTCGCATGCGCAGTCGCAGTCGTCGTCGCCTGCACATGAGACTCTCGACCTTCGCTCCTTGCACTCGGACGAACAGGAAAATACAGCACAGGGATCAGCACATCGAAGCGCCCAGAACGAAGACGAAACACTGAACCGCGCCCTTTGCAGAGAGGCGGGCGCACTTGGTACATCATACACGTCGCCCTGCTTGAACACCCGCTTCCTCCAACTCAGCGCGATCCCACAGGATTTGTTGACGTGCCGCCCTGCCAGGTAGCCACGTCGGACCACGAAATGATACTTCAAGTGGGAGAATACAGCCGAGCGGTCGGGTGTCGCTCGGTCACCAGTGCTTGTGACTGCAACCGCATTTGTAAACTTGAACTCCTTTGAGAGATCGTGCGAGGGCTCGATATCTGCAAACTGTGCGTTCCAATGCACAAGCGTGAACATGTCCGTCGCCACTCTCACACAGCGAGTCCACACACAAAGCAAGGCTAGCATCATCATGCTTGCATGGGTGAAAGCGAGAGGCGACGGCGGCCTACGGGGGGGGCCTGCCGCAGAGAGTGGTGTCTACGGCAGACGCGGAGCCCTCCAGCCCCTGGAGCTGCAACTCCTGAGCAGAGGGGGCTGGAGGAGGAGCAGGAGGAGGAGGAGGAGGAGGAGGACGAGGAGAAAGAGGAGGAGGAAGAGGTGGAGGAGGAGCACATCCCCTTCGTCCCTCTTCCCCATCCTACCTATTGTAGTGTTGGTGGAATCTTGGCCCATCGTACCGCCCCTGTGCACGCTGGCGGTGAGTGCCCCGTCCTTGGCTCTGGGCAGGAAAAGAGCGTGGAGGTCCCGAGGTAAACGGGCCCCCCGTGCAGCTTCTGCCGCCTCCTGGGGACCGTGGAGGGCCTCTGGAGGCGCAGAACGGCGAACAACCTCCTCCTCCTCCTCATCCTCCTCCTCTTCCTCTTCCTCATTCCTCCTCCGCCTCCTCCTCCTCCTTCTCCTCCAACTCCTCCTCTCTCCTCCTCTCTCCTCCCCTCTCCTCCTCTCTCCTCCGCCTCTCTCCTCCTCTCTCCTCCTCTCCTCCTCTCACCTCCGCTCGCCTCAGGACGTGCCTCCTTTCCTTCGTCGCGACTTGTCCTGGCTGCCGCGGGGGTCTGCATCGGCCCGCGCGGGAGTGGACGGCCCAGCCGGGCCGACCCAACCGGAGGCCGCCTCGTCCGAGGCGCTGCTGAGCAGCTGGCGCTACCGAGCACTGCTACGCGGGGGCGGCGGCTCAGCCTGGAGAGCCAAGTCCGAAAATATCGGCGACCGTCTCCTCTTCGGACGCCCCAAATGGATACGAAAAACATGGGCACGATGCCACCCACGAAGGCTGTCCAAAACCGACAGCGGCCCATTGTCCGGCAAGCGAGCTTCTGTCTCTCAAATGGCCGACGACCAGCGGCGACCCCGACAACGTCTGTGCTTCAGGATGAACCAGAACTGCTGCTTGGCTTTGTGAGCGTTTTCTATTCGGCGTTTCGACATTGGGCGGAAGGGGGGTGGAGGGGGGGTCTGGCTCCGGACCCCTGCTTAGTGCGACTGTTTGGGACCGTGCGTCCTATGAGGGGAGACCCCACCCGCTCGAAATCGGCCCCCCAAAACAGCCAGGAGCTACTCCATGGGGGGGGGGAGGGAGGGGGGTGCGAGTGGGCCAAACGCATGAATCAAAAAACGCTCGCGTTCTGCAACTTGCTCCGCACCCACTTCGATCGTCCCGATCTAGGGGGCAAACAAACCTACCTCGCTTTTGACCACCCTCGCTTCCAAGCGATACCAAGCGATGCCAAACTACGGCCTGTACTGATCAGGCCGCTTGACGAGGAGGCGCGTGGTATGACTTGGTTTTGCCTGGGAGCGAAAGCGGGGTAGGTAATTCACGCTCTGACGATCCTCGGCCAGAGCGCCCCCGGCCTCACTGAGCAGCCGGCCCCCCAGCAAGACCGCGTCGACCCAGACGACCCCGGCGCCCAGCCCGCCCGCGCGGCGCCAAAAAACAGCCAAGAGCTACTCCATTTGGGGGGGGGGGGAGGGCGGGGGGTGCGAGGGCCACAAGCATGAATCAAAAAACGCTCGCTTTCTGCAACTTGCTCCGCACCCGCTTCGAGCGTCCCGATCCTCGGCCAAAGCGCCCCCGGCCTCGCTGAGCAGCCGGCCCCCTGGCAGCACCGCGTCGACCCGGACGACCCCGGCGCCCAGCCTGCCCGCGCGGCGCGCGGCCGCCAGCTGCTCGCGGACGTGCGCGAGGCGGGCGGCGGGCACAGCTCTGGTCGCAGGTCGGGCATGCCCCCCTGCAGGCATGTCCCCCTGCAGGCGGACATGCCTGCCTGCAGGCGGTCCCCCTGCAGGCAGGCATGTCCCCCTGCAGGCAGAAATGCACCAGAAGAAGCAAAAAACATGGAGAAAAACAAAAAACGTCCCCAGACTCTATTATTTTCTGAGCGGTCTTGGGAGATGCCTCCTGCAGAGGGACAGGCTCGACTTCGCTCTGGTCCTGCAGCGCTCCGCCCCGCCGAGGGTCACGAAGCGGATCGAATCGCCGTCGAGCGACGCCTGCAGGAGCAGCGCCGACAGGGGTCGGGTGCGCCCGAGAGGGGGGGGTTTGGCGCGCTTGGCCCGAGGCATGGGCGCGCACGGTGGGTGTGCCAGGGAGCGTGCTGTAATAATAATAATACAATATAATATGATATAATATAATATAATATAATATAATATAATATAATATATTATAATATAATATAATATAATATGATATGATATAATACAATGTAATATAATACTAATAATACTAATGATAATAATAATAAAAAATAATAATGATAATAATAATAATACTAATCATAATTATAATAATACTAATAATAATAATTATACTAATAGTAATATCAATAGTATCATATAATAATAAAAAATTAAAAATATAGAAAAAATATAATAATAATAATAACAATAATAATAATAATCCGAATAAAAATAATAAACATATAAACATAATATAATAATGAGACGAATACATATAATAATAGTAATGAGCAACAAATAAGACCAGTCGGAGGTGAGGGGGTGAGATCGAAGTGGAACGGAGAGCCCCCCTACCGGGAAATCGATTTCGGTTTCGTGTTCGTGCGTGCCGTGCGGGCGAGGCGAAGCTGCGTGGGCGGGCGAGAGAAAATCTCCTGTGGCTGAGGCGCGGCCGGACCAAATGACTCCCTTCCGGGCGGCCGGTGGCCCGCGGTGTCCCGCCGGTGTCCCGCTGGTGTCCCGTGTGGCTGAGGCGCGGCCGGACCAAATGACTCCCTTCCGGGCGGCCGGGGTCCCGCGGTGTCCCGCGGTGTCCCGCCCCGCGGTGTCCCGCGGTGTCCCCGCCGGTGTCCCGCGGTGTCCCGCGTGGATGATGATGATGATGATGATGATGATGATGATGATGATGATGATGATGATGATGATGATGATGAGATGATGATGATGATGATGATGATGATGATGATGATGAGATGATGATGATGAGATGATGGTGATGATGATGATGATGATGGTGATGATGATGATGATGAGATGGTGATGATGGTGTCCCGATGAACATGATGATGTTGATGATGGTGTCGATGATGATGATAGTGTCCCGATGATGAGGATGATGATGCTAATGCTGATTATGTTGATGATGATGACGACGATGGTGTCCCGATGATGATGATGATGATGATGATGAAGATGATTAAATTGTGATGATGATGATGATGATGATGATGATGATGATTCCGATGATGTTGGTGATGATGATGTTGATGGAAATGGTGTCCCGGCGACAATGATGTTGATGATGATTATGGTGTCCCGATGATGATGCTGATGATGATGATGGTGATGATGATGATGGTGATGATGAGGGTGTCCCGATGATGATAATAATGATAATGACGATGTTGATGATGATGTTGCTCATGATGATGATGGGGCCCGGTGATGATGATGTTGTTGATGATGATGACGTCGATGATGATGATGCGATGATCATGATGATGGTGTCCCGAGGATGATGACGATGTTGATGATAATGTTGATGATGAGAACGATGGTGATCATGATGGTGTCCCGGTTATGATGATGATTATGATGATGCTGCTGATGATGATGACGATGACTGTGTCCCGATGATGATGATGTTGATGATGAGATGATGATGGTGATGGTGATGATGATGATGTTGTCCCGATGATGATGCTGACGTTGATGATGATGTTTATGATGATGATGATGATGATGATGATGATGATGATGATGATGATGATGACGGTGCCCTCATGATGATGACGATGTTGGTGATGATGTTGATGTTGATGATGTTGATGATGATGACGTTGATTGTGAGAGCGATTGTGATATCGATAGTGAGATCGATCTTGAGACCGAATGTGAGATCGATTGTGTGATCGATTGTGAGATCGATTGTGAGATCAATTGTGAGATCGATCGAATGAGATAGATCGAGTGAGATCGATCGAGTGAGATCGATCGAGCGAGACCGATAGTGAGATCGATACTGAGATCGATGGTGAGACCGATCGAGTGAGACGTTGGTTCCCCCCCCCCGAACCTCCTTATCACCCGAAGGGTGGTCGTACAGGTATTAATAAGACCAATACTAACAAAAAGAATACAGCGAATAAGAATAATAACAATAATAATAATGATAAAACTAATGGGTCACGACATCAGGGAGCCTCAATGCCCCGGTCATGATATACACACACAGTCCGCACGCCCCCCTCCTGGACGCCCCCCAGCTGGGCCGGATGTGTAAGTCAGGCCAGCGACCAGCGCTGGGAGGTCGCACTGGTTCTCAACATTCCTCCCGCAGGCCACGGCCGCACCATCGCTCCTCAGCAGGACTGTGTGGAACCCTCCGGCGGCGACTTGCGTGTAGAACAGGCCCGCGGCCAGAGCTGGGACGTCGCACTGACCTTCGCAATTCCTGCCGCAGGCCACGACGGTGCCGTCGCTCCTGAGCAGGAGCGAATGGCGACCTCCAGCGGCAACCTGCGCGTAGGCCATGCCATCTGCCAGCGAGGGGAGATCGCACTGACCCACATGATTCCTGCCACAGGCCACGGCCGTGCCATCGGTCCTGACCAAAATTGTATGAAAGACTCCAGCGGAGACCTGCGTGTAAGCCAGGTCCGCGACCAGTGCTGGGAGGTCACACTGACCCATATCCTTCGCGCCGCAGGCCATGACAACGCCATCGTTTCTGAGCAAGACGGTGTGGCTCCCTCCAGCGGCAACCTGCGTGTAGGTCAGACCCGCGACCAGCGCCGGGAGGTCACACTGACCCTCATGATTCCTGCCACAGGCCATAGCCGCGCCGTCGCTCCGGAGCAGGACGGTGTGGAACCCTCCGGCAGCGACCTGCGTGTAGGTCAGGCCCGCGGCCAGCGCGGGGAGTTCGCACTGACCGAAGCTGTTCCAATCGCAAGCCACGGCCGTGCCATCGCTCCTGAGCAGGACCGTGTGGCCCCCTCCGGCTGCGACCTGCGTGTAGGCTTAGGTCGGGCATGTCTTCCTACAGGCGGATTTTGGACGAACAATGGAAATTACCCTGGCGACGTACCCAACCCCTGCGCAATGTAGGGCAGGAGTAGCTTGGGAGATTTGACGAGAAGGCAGCGACGTGACATGGACGCATTCGGAAGGATAGCAGGTCCCCAATCAAAGGAAAAACGATGAGTAACTAAGTGAACCCCTGAGTCACTAAGGACGACGCAAGGTCCAAAATGAGACTGTGGGCAAGGGGCTTGAAACGTCGGCAGGGCAACAACAGCAACAACAACATGACATGGCCGCACAGGGACGGCGAGGTCCCGCTCAGGTCTGCGCAATGCCTCACTCTGCTGGGCCCACCAGCAGCCTTCGGAAGTGGCGAGCCCACCAGCAGCCCTCGAAAGCGGCGACACTTTCGCAGATCGCAGCACCACAAGGACGGCGAGGTCTCGCTCAGGTCTGTGCGGTGCCTCACTCCGCTGGACCCACCAGTAGCCCTCGAAAGAAGCGGCAGTTTCGTAGATCGCAGCCCCCCAGGGACGGCGAGGTCTACCTCAGGTCTGTGCGGTGCCTCACTCCGCTGGACCCACCAGCAGCCCTCGAAAGTGGCGACACTTTCGCAGATCGCAGCACCCAATGGACCGCGAGGTCTACCTCAGGTCTGTGCGGTGCCTCACTCCGCTGGACCCACCAGTAGCCCTCGAAAGAAGCGGCAGTTTCGTAGATCGCAGCCCCCCAGAGACGGCGAGGTCTACCTCAGGTCTGCGCGGTGCCTCACTCCGCTGGGCCCACCAGCAGCCCTCGAAAATGGCGACAGTTTCGCACATCGCAGCACCCAATGGACGGCGAGGTCTACCTCAGGTCTGCGCGGTGCCTCACTCCGCTGGACCCACCAGCAACCCTCGAAAATGGCGACAGTTTGGCAGATCGCAGCCCCCGGCGAGGTCTACCTCAGGTCTGCGCGGTGCCTCACTCCGCTGGACCCACCAGCA
>CAUYUJ010001432.1:10000-77500 GCA_963575745.1 Prorocentrum cordatum | reverse complement strand
GCAACGACACCCAGTGTGTCAATAGACGCGGTGATTGGCAAAGGCCCAGACATGAGTCTTCTGTGGGACGCACGAGGACATACTAGTGATGACTGTTCTCCTCGGGGGCGTGCGTCCGATTCGAACATGTAGTATAGCCATCTTGAAGCATATCGTTTTCTGAGCGGTATGGCCAGGAAACGCCCGCCACAAAGCATGTACTAGAAGATTTCTCGGAGCGCGCACCGCTCCTTGGCGGGCGACGCACACATAGTGTCAGTATGTTGGGGTGATGCCGATTCTAGAAGCAGGTAGACTTGGCCCTCCAAGCCCGACCCGAATTAGGTCTACAGTCAACCCGTATAGTGAGGATGCGCGGTAGGAATGCAGGGGCCCTGGAGGGCCATGTCAGCGCTTTTCGAAGGAGGTTGGCCAGCGAAATTCGCTCAGGATGGGCCGAGGGGGCAAGGATGCATGGGGCAGCCTTGGCAAGACGCTCACCCTCACTACGGCAGCCTCGTGTCGTGTCGACCCCGGCGCTGGTTCCTGACACCGCGGGGGACCGTTCAGCCTTGAACGATCGGTCGTTTCCGCAAAGTCCTATCGTTCAGCATCGACCGACTCTGGGCCGCCGCCTGTCGACACGACACGAACCTACCGTGGCCTCGGAAAGTCCGCCAGGCTTGGGGGAGGAGGAAGAGCAGGAGGAGGAGGACGAGGAGGAGGACGAGGAGGACGAGGAGGAGGAGGACGAGGAGGAGGAGGACGAGGAGGAGGAGGAGGAGGAGGAGGACGAGGAGAAGGAGGACGACGACGAGGAGGAGGAGGAGGAACATCACCCTTGTCGTGCGGGTTGACTGTACCGCCGGCCTGAGCAGCACCGTGTGGCCCGCTCCAGCGGCGACCATGCGCGCGGAGCCCGGGCGGCGGGGGGCCTGAAGCGGCGCGAGGGGCGCAGCGGGCCTTGGCTCGAGACTGAAGCGCAAGGACGTTCGGTGAGGAGCAACAGAAGTACGGCAGGTTCGTGTCGTGCCGACCCCAGAGTTGGTTTTTGACACCGCAGGGATCATTCCACCTTGAACGATCGGCCGCTGCCGCAACGTCCGATCGTTCAACATCGATCGATTCTGGGTCGCCGGCGGCGTTCAACCTTGAACGCCCGCGCTGGGGTCGCCGCTGGTCGACACGACACGAACCTACCGTACCCCTGCCCCTTTGGGAGGGGACCTGAGTTACGAGGGCCAGAACCATTAGGGCCAGAAGCATCGCCCATGGATCGGGACGAGACCACCCGTGCAGACCTAAAGTCTGTGGACCTGCGTGAGGCCACGAGATGATTCAGCCTTGCGCTATTCGGCTCAGGGGTTGTACAAAACTTCGTGAAATAAGCATTGAATTGGGACATCGGATCGGATCGGAGCGAGAGCTGGATCGGGCCGCATCGACACGGGGTCGAGATCGACTGGGGCTGGCCGCGCCAGCATGCACGACAGAACCGGGCAAACGTCGGGCCGCATCGGATCGTTCGGGAGCGGCCAAGGGGGGGGGGGTCCAAGAGGGGGTGGTGCAAATCATGACCGGCGGCACGTGCGCGGCCCAGCGGGAGGGCCAGGGACGTAACGAAATAAGAAGAGGTGCCATAACATCTGAGGACATATCATGGCCCCCGCCATGATATCTACCCCCCCTAGTCATCACCCCCCTCTTTGCCGCCCCCCAATCGTCGGAACGTCGGGATTGGATCGAGCTGGCCCGACTCGGCATCGAGCGGGATCGATGTCGACTCGGGGTCGGCCCCGGAGCGGCGAGGGCGGGGGGAGGAGGAGGAGGAGGAGGAGGAGGAGGAGGAGGAGGAGGAGGAGGAGGAGGAGGAGGAGGAGGAGGAGGAGGCAGGAGGAGGAGGGGGGAGGAGGGGGGAGGAGGAGGAGGAGGAGGAGGAGGAGGAGGAGGAGGGGAGGAGGAGGAGGAGGAGGAGGAGGAGCAGGAGGAGGGAGGAGGAGGAGGAGGAGGAGGAGGAGGAGGGGAGGAGAGATGGAGGGCGAGGTGCAGCCGCTCGCGCCCCGATGGAGGGCCTGCTTGGTTCACGGAGGAGGGGATCGGCATCAGGTCGGGCCCTACAGGCGGATCTTGGACAAAACATGTTGAACAAACATGCCCTCAAAATGCTTTACGAATCCTCCCAAATTCTGGGCAACGGTCAAGAAATCGTCCCCAGACTATTTTCTTACTATTTTTGCCTGTAGAGGGACAGGCCCGACTTAAGACTACAGTGGGAGCCCGGCCACAAGAAACCTCCGCAAGAAACCCAACCCTGAGATCCGCGATGTGTCCAGTGACAATCCAGAGTTGTCGATCGAAAATCGTCCAGATCCTACTGGGGGCCCATCGAGATCCAAGAAGCCCAGGGCCCCCTGGCGGAATCCAACTGGTTTCTTGGCAAGCGCCCCCACTGTAGCATTCAGTCGGGCGTGTCCCCCTGCAGGGGGATTTTCGACGATAAATAAAAAACACCCAAAAAATACACCAAAAGGACAAAACAAATACTCCAAAAACAATCCCCCCGACGATGTTTGGATTTTTCTTTGACTATGTTTGGGGTGCGTTTTATGTTTCGTCGAAAACTCCCCCGTGGGGGGACAGGCCCGACTTGACCCTGGCAGAATCCAGCTGGCCTCTTGACACGCGCCCCCACTGCCGCACACCGCGCGCGCGCGACGGCCAAAGCTCAAGGATTGAAGCGGCAGCCTTGAGCACGGCGAACCAGCCACCTAAAGAATCTTTTACTGCATCGGCATCCTGGGGGCTGGCGAATTTTCTGGCGGCCTCACGACACAGAACATCTGCCCAACCATTGCCCAAAACAATAAGTTGCTGCGCCCATTCACGATCTCTTCCTCCTCGAGGCACGCGCGCGCTCGAGGGACGGGGGGAGGCAGGGGGCGTGCGCCAAGGAGCGCCCGCGGCCGGCTCTGGCGAGTCTGACGCACGAGCCCTGGCAGACTTACACAAGCCGTCGAGGGTATCCTTCCCCTCCTCCCTCCCTCCTCCTCCCTCCTCCCTCCTCCTCCTCCTCCTCCCTCCTCTCCTCCTCCTCCTCCTCCCTCCTCCTCCTCCCTCCTCCCTCCTCCCTCCTCCCCTCCTCCTCCTCCTCCTCCTCCTCTCCTCCTCCTCCTCCTCCTCCTCCTCCTCCTCCTCCTCCTCCTCCTCCCCCTCCCTGAACAACAACATGGGCACATCCCGGAGAACCTCACAGTGCCCTGCTCGAGCCTCAAATCTGGCGTTGGCAAAACTGGGTTTAGTGGGACCTGGTTTAGTGATGTGTGCTGGGGGACGCTCCCCCGCCCCATTTCACTAACCGGAGCTGCCGTCACCCGAAAAAAAAACAGCCACGGCAGACCTGGTTTAGTGACTCTGTCCAATTTAGGGGCTATTGGGCCCTATTACTAACCGGGTCCCTTTACCTGGGGTCCTGGCTATACCCGATTGAACAAGTCGTCGAGGGCATCCTTCCCCATGTTGAACAACAACGTGGACACATCCCGACGAACCTCCAAGTACCCTGCTCGAACCAAGCCTGTTCTTACACCTCTCTCCGACCACACTGGAAGGAGAAGCGGGGGCCCTGGCATCGGGTAGATGTCGAAGCACAGTTCGGGATATCCCCCCACCCAGATCCTCACACCCCCTCTCTTCGGCGCCCCCGAGCATGACTGCCCCCCCTTGCTCTCAAGACCAAGGCAAGATGAGGACGACGAAGACGATGACGACGAAGACGAAAACGACGACTACATCTGCAACTACAACAACAAGGCTACAACGACCAGGGAACAACGGCTTCCTCAACCCCTTCCAATGGGGCGAGCTTCCCCGTCGCTCTCCACAGGACGTACGCCGGGTTCCCGACGCCCCCTTTGGAGAAGGGGGGGAACACGCATCGCGTCGAACCGGTTTCCATGTCGGCCTCCGATGGGAATGGATTCGATTGCCAGATCCCATCGACGAGGCTAAGGCACCTGCGAGCGCCGAATGTTCCTATGCCACGTCGCCCCCGCGCAAGCTCGGCATATACTAAACCAAGATTGAAGAATCCCCACGAAGGAGGGTCCCTTTGTGAGAAGCCCTGTCCACGTAATCCCCGAGAGGAAACATCAGTCCAGAATCCACACTAACAAGCGCTGATTACATAATATCATGACGGAGTACATAAGTGTTGGCCCCCGACCCTGCCACTGGTTTCCTCCTCCGAGAAGGCGGAGGAGGAGGAGGAGGAGGAGGAAGTGGAGGAGGAGGAGGAAGAGGAGGGGGAGGAGGAGGAGGAGGAGGAGGAGGAGGAGGAGGAGGAAGAGGAGGAGGAGGAGGAGGAGGAGGAGGAGGAGGAGGAGGGCGGGGAATGAGGGGGAGGAGGAGGAGGAACGAGGGGCAGGAGGAGGATAAGTGAGGAGAGGGGGATGGAGGAGGAGGAGGAGGAGGAGGAGGGAGGAGGAGGAGGAGGAGGAGGAGGAAAAGGAGGATGAGGAGGAGGAGGAGGAGGAGGAGGAGGCGGAGGCGGAAGAAGAGGAGGACAAGGAGGAGGTGGAGGAATGAGGGGGATGAGGAGGATAAGTGAGGAGAGGGGGGAGGAGGAGGAGGATAAGGAAGAGGAGGAGGAGGAGGAATGAGGAAGAAGAAGGAAGGGGGGGGAGGAGGAGGAGGAGGAGGAGGAGGAGGAGGAGGAGGAGGAGGAGGAGGAAGAGGAATCCGGCGCCCAGGGTCGGTCTCCCGAAAGCCGGCTGTGTGTTGCACACGCCCAGCCAACGAACTACCGCCCGGAAAGCAGCAACATCGGCGAAGGAATGGCATAAAGGGCGAACGCGTCGCCTGTGAAGACTCGCGGCCCAGCAATTCCGACGTGATGCGTTGGGAGCCAAAGGCGTCCCAGTCGGAACAGCTGGCACGGCATACTGAGGAGCACAGGCTCCCCAGCCCTGGGTGGGCACAAGGCCCCTTGGGACTCACGTGGCACAAGCCACCGCCTCCCGAGGAAATGCCGATCCCTGAGGGTCAGATTACATTGAAATGACCGCAGAGGTGCCGCTACTCGCCTTCACCAGCAAGACCAGGCTGAGACTGGGGCCGTGCTACACCCAACGACGGGAGACCCGTCAATACAGGTTTTGGAGGTGCCGCTACTCGCCTTCACCAGCAGGGCCAGGCTGAGACTGGGGCCGTGCTACACCCAACGACGGGAGACCCGTCAATACAGGTTTTGCAACGTCCACCCCAAGCCCCAGAGCCCGCGGTTCCAGAAAAAACGGCCGGTTGCACCCCGCCCAACCTGCGAAATAAGTGCCGTGTACAATGTGCCCCGAGGGTGCTCGGCACTGACACCATGAAAACAAGTGCCAGGCCTCACCCGAAGGGCGGAGGAGGAGGATGAGGAGGCGGAGGAGGCGGAGGAGGAGGAGGAGAAAGAGGAGGAGGAGAAGGAGGGGGAGGAGGAATGAGGAAGAAGAAGAAGGGAAGGAGGAGGAGGAGGAGGAGGAGGAGGAGGAGGAGGAAGAGGAACAAGAGGAGGTGCTCCCGCCCGCCCGCCCCGCGAGGCCGGCCCCAAACGGCGGCGGCGGCCGCCGTCGCCCGGAGGGGCCTCCGGAGTATGGGCAGCCCGCACGCCGCGTCGGCGCCCCGCGCTGCCGGCCTGCCCCCGCGGTCGGGCGGGGCTCGGCCAAGAGCCTGTTTTTTTTTGATTTAGGCAAGTTTACTTGCATGGCGTTCGCCCCCCCCCCCCCCCCACCCCACCCCACCCCCCTCGCCCCTCTTCAAGCGAATACTAGCGTGCAAGTGCCTGTCGACTTGGGTGATTTCCGCGCCCCCCACCCCCCAGGCTTGCTTCAGGCTCAGCCCCCCCCCCGTCCATGCAAGTAAACTTGCCAGAGTCTAAAAAAACAGGCTCCAAGGGGGATCGAGGAGGAGGATGCTCCAGGAGGTCGAGGAGTCGTCGGGCGTCCTCCTCGAGGGGTCGTGGAGGCTCGAAGAGGTCGAGGAGGCTCGAGGTGGTCGAGGAGGCTCGGGGAGGTCGAGGCTCGGGGAGTCTTCGGGGCGGCTCTGGGAGGTCGAGGGATCTTCGACCACTTCGAGCCTCCTCCTCGATCCCTCGACTTCGGCCTTCGACCCTCCTCACTCTTGACGAGGGTGATGAGGGTCGACGGCCGAGGAGGAGGAGGAGGATCAATGGTCGAGGAAAATCTGCTGTATTCTTAAGTGATAAGCCAGGTTAGCCGGGGGGAAGGGACACGGGGGTGCCAGCCGATAACCTAACCTGCCCGCTTTGGGCAACTCCGCGGCGCCCGCGCACACCAGCACGACGCACCCCCCTCGGAGCTTCGCACCCGACAACGTCAGGTTATCCAGTGAAGTCATCGCCAGACTTTTCACAAAAACAGTCTCGAGGAGGATCGATGAACGAGGAGAGGTCTAGGATCGAGGAGGAGCGGGATCCAGGAAGGTCGGGGTCTGCGTCATGTATCCGGGGATCCATGAGGGGCGGGGTCTGCTTCATGTATCCAGGGTCGAGGAGGAGCGGGATCCAGGAGGGTCGGGATCCAGAAGGAGGAGCAGGATCCAGCTGCTTTCAGCAACCGAGGGGAGAAGATATGTTTTCATGTTGAGTGGGGCCCGCGCGCCCCGAGAGCTCATGGGAGTGCGCGACACAGCGCAGGACCCATCCTGTAAAAATGACCCACCTCCCCCGTAGAATCTTCACGCGGGCGGGTTGCGGTTGCGGGGCCCGTGGGTCCGACTTCTGCAAATTCCCCGTTTATGCTCAAGACTTTCAATTAAATACGGGGCAGAACTCAGATCTGCGTGAAAATGCAAGACGGACATCGGCTCCACAACATCCGAAATCGAGGCCGTGCGGGCGGAAATCGTATCCACCGAAACACTAACACAACCACTTGGGATCCGCGCGAACTTCGTTGGACCCGTCGGCGGTTATCTAATACGCGTCGGCTCCAGTCTTCAAACCGTGTTTCTGGCCCAAAAGGAAAACGCTCGTCCTAGGGATGGGCGCTTTGGCCTTCGAACTTAAAACCACACCTGGACCTGCGCAAACTTAATTGGATCACGCGGCAATTGTCTCATACGCGTCGGATCAAGATTTCGAACCGTCGTTCCAGGCACCCCGGGGATGTAGGATCGAGGAGCATCGAAGATCGATGAGGATGTCCAGTGGTTGACGGCCGAGCAAGAGAATCGATGTAGGGGAGGAAGAGCCGGGGGAGGAGCAGGAGCAAAATATAATGGCCAGGACTAGGTATACAGGGTGGGGAGGAAGGAAGAGAAAAAGGAGGAAACCATCCTCACTGTCAAAGACTTGCGCGGATCCGCCACTGTGCTTCTGGCACGAAGTGGAGTGCCCCAAGGCTCATGCAGCACTAAGAGGCAGACGCTGTACTGCTGCTGCTGCTGCTGCTGCTGCTGCTGCAACGGGTACTGTAAGTCTTTCGCGGTCGGTACCAATCGTTCCCCTAACTTTTCCAGGGTTTTCAGGGCTGGTTCCCGTGAGTTCTGAGGTGCTCCCTACGCCTTCTGTGGACGCTGTGCCCCCCAAAGCGACTTCCCGAACCCTCCCGTGAGTCCAAGAAGGCCTCGAGCCGCCGCACGATCGCTCCAAGACGCCCAAGATGGCCAAAGAGGGCTCCAAGGCGCCACAAGAAGCCTCCAAGAGGACCCCGAAGAATCAACAACCATTGAGTAAACCATTGATGCTCCTTAGGCCTGTAATTGATTTCGGCGTTCTCGTACAAGGCCCCCAAGACCACCCCAAGGCGGCCCAAGAGGCCTCCAAGAGGCCTCCAAACGAGCCCCAAGGACGGCCTAAGCCCAATACGGCCCAAGAAGCGCCCAAGACGGCCCAAGAGGGGCTCAAGAGAGGGAACACGAACCGAACATCCCAGCCTTCCGCCCCAAGAAACCCCCAGGAGGCCCCAAGATGCTCCCAAGAGGCCCCCATGATGTCCCTAGAGGCCACCGAAAAGAACAAAAGGAGAGGTCCCAAACCGACCCCCAAGAAGCCGCAACAACGCCTCCAAGATGCCTCCGAAAAGGTCCCTCCCGTGTCCTCCAGCCTGGTAGGTAGCCAGTGCCAGCATCGCGTTACCAACACTCGTGGACAGCAGCTAACAATCAACAACGATTGCGTTCCGATGAGTCACGCAATATCACAGCGACTACAATTTGCTATTCCGATGGCAGAAAAAGCTCAGTGTCGCTCATTGAACCCACAAGGCGGGAGTCACGGCTGCTCGGAGCCGCCCAAAAGCCAACTCTGGTTGTCTTGGGCTTTCGTGGGGCCATCATGGCGTCCCTTTAGGGGTCCGTCGGCCGCTTTGGAGAAGCTAAGCTAGGTCTCACAACGCAAATCCTGGTACAACTTGTTCTCATGAAGCAAGTCCTGTCCTGGCAACCTCGTGTCTGCAACGCCGTGTAATTGAAGCCTCATGCCCGAAACCTCTGCTGCTTTCCAAATCCAGACCTCCGATGCCCTACGCTTGCAACCCGTAGGCCCCAGAGCTTTGAACCAGCTCCGCCTGGCATATGTCAAGACGTTGGAGGTCTGGAGTGCTACCCCTGGCGCTGGCGCTTCTGCAAGTGCAACGTCTTCATGGCAACGCAATGCCACAGAGCACCACGGGCAGATCCTCATCCACCGCCAGACGCTGCGGTGCCAAGCGCGCTGAACATTGGTGCGGTCCGTATAGCCGTCGGAAGGTCAATGTATAAAAAAGGACGGGCGGAGGGGAAGGGAATGGGGGGGCGCGAGGAGACGGAGAACGAAGAGGAAAGTGTCACGCTTGTGCCTTCGGGCCAACATTGCGCAGAGAGGGACACGCCAATGCCTTGGCACCCGCAGCAACGGCCGTGGACTCATTGAGCCTGTTTCGCTTTGGAGCGAACTATCCCTCTTACCAGCCGCAGCAAAAACCATCGGCTCATGAACCCGCGTGGCTGCGACGTAACCTAATCCTGTCACTGTCGAAGAGAACAGGGAGGCATGCAAGGTTGAGCCGACGGCCGGATCCAAACTTCCGATGCCGCGCTTTGTTTTCAAACCAAAGGCTCCTCAGCCTTGGAAAGCCTTCGTATTGGGGTTCTCAAGACGTTGGGAGGTCTGCATGTGACATCGCTGGGGATGCACGAACACGAAAAGGTTGTGTGCGTCGGCAGCTGCCACTCATTCATGCATTTACCAAGGGCTCCGAGCGCCCGCCACTTTACCGTGGCAGCGACAAAGCTGCATGTCGCTGCAGGTGGGCGCTGGATCTTCGAATTCCCTCGGCGCCGCGCTGCAACGACGCGGCCACCGCAGCGGCGGCGAGGGTACTCCTGCTCTGGGGAAACCACAAGATGTACCGATACCGCTGCTCCCTGGATCTCTCCCTGGGTACGTTCTGACCAGAGCTTCGAGGCGAATCGAGCCCTGGCCACGAGAGTCTCCCAGGAGGCCCAAAGGGCCGAGCACCAGGGAAGGGCAGTGGAATCGGCACATTTTCTTTCCTCCTCCTCCTCCTCCTCCTTCGATCCTCTCTTCCTCCCCCCCGCTCCTCACTTGCTCTTGGGCGAACGCACCCCATGTCGACTCGTCACTCTGCCAATCGGCGAGCGAGGGGGCGCCCAGCTTGCGCTCTGCCCGAGCCTCTACGTCTAGGTCGGGCATTTCCTCCTACAGGCGGGTTTGGGAAGAAGTTGAAATGAAGCAGAAAATGCAACAAAAAAGTCAAAGAATAATGGACACGTCGTTCCCAGACTACGTCTTAACTATTCTTGAAGTAATTCCTCCTGTGGTGGGACATGCCCGGCTTAATTCTATGTGAAAATTGCACCGCAGGCTGCGGGCGAAGAGGGAGTCAATGAGTCGAGGAGGATCACCCCGAAGACGAGGCAGAGAAGCGAGGAGGGCAGCGCCACAGCTGCGACGCGGACTGGCGTGCAAGGTCAGTGCCCCTCAGGCATCGCACCTGAGACTGATGAGGAGGAGTGCACAGCCCCGCGCCTGGCCTGTATGTGAAAGAGGAAAGCCGGCGGGGACTCTGGATCTCCAACTCTGCATCGTCGTCCCAACTCGTCATCATCGTCGGCGCCGCCGCCGTGGTCGTCCTGGTCGTCGTCGGGATCGTCGGTGCCGCCGCCGCGGTAGTCCTTTTCGTGGTCGTCGCCACCACCTCCGTCGTCGTCGTGGTCGTCGTCGCGGTCGTTGTTGCCGTCGTCGTCGTCGTCGTGGTCGTCGCCGCCTTCGCCGTCTTTGTTCGGGGGCGCGCAAGCATGTATTAGCGATCCATGGATTTGGCGTGCGGCCGCCAAATCCATGGATCGGGGGAGGCGCCCTCCCCAAAATGCGGCCGGTGCTGCCTCGCTCGGCGGCGGACATCCACGATTTCCCATGGAAACGGGACCCGCCGCTAATCCACGCCTCCTTAAATCGATGTTCCCAGAGATCCGATGTCGTGTATTTTTCTATACGCGGTCGCCCGAAATCTCGACACATTCCCCAGGACCGGTTTTCCATCCTGAGTCGTTTTTTGACAGTCCCGGGGCCCGGCGAGGGCCCCTAGAGGCCGAAAATTGATAAAAACCTTAGTCTTGATTTTTGTTCAAGACGTTGGATCTCTGGGTTTGCGATCGCCTGAAAATTGTCGTCGTCGCTGTGGTCCCCTGCGCGCCCAGGGTGCGTGTCGCGCAGGTCCGCGGCACATGCGCCGGCGTCCCAGGTCGAGCGGGGCACCTCCCCTCGCCGGGGGGCTCGGAGGGGGGGGTGGGTGAGCGAGGGCCAGAATTAGTGAAGGGGCCCTGGGACACACACATACATAGACACAAATAACAGGATTCCCCGTATTTTCCATATTTTCTGGGTTTTTGTCTTCCCCCCCACTTCCCATCTTTTCCCATACTCTCTGGGGAATCGACGAATCATTGTGTCTGTGATTTCTGTCCCTCCTGAATCAGGTCGGGCATGTCCCCCTACAGGCAGGTTTTGGACGAAAAAGAAGAAGTACTCAAAGCAAGACTCCCAAGTGGTCAAGAAAACGTAATCAAAAATCGTCCCCAGACTATTTTTTAAGTTTGGAAGATTGCCCCTTTAGAGGGACACGCCCGACTGAAGGTCAGAACCCAGAGATGCTCGCGTCGCTGTTTCCGGCACCCGGGGGCCCTCGCCGGCCCCTGGGGCCGTTCGAAAGCGACTGGAGCACGCATTGAACAACTCAGGCATCGGATGCCTGGGAAGGACGGGCGGGGGGAAAGGAGGGCGGGGTGGACGAGGTGAGGAGGGGGAGGAGGAAGCGAAGCGCAGAGGAAGAGAAACCTGCACAACTTAGCTGCCCCGATACGCAACACGTAACACGTAGCGTATTGACACGGAGCTCGACACGCAGGCTGAAAACGTAGGTTCTACGCGATACATTTGCCAAAACGTGGCCCAGTACGTGAAGCCAGCACGCAACGTACTGACACGGACGTCTTGAACACGGGACGTATTGCGTATCAAAACGGGCGTATCGAGGCTCTCTCCCCTACCTCTTGGTGCACCTCCACGACCGCCATGACGATGACCGCCACGACGACCGCGAGGATGGATGGATGGACAGCGCCTTGAAAGGTCGGGAGGTGACAGCACCAAAAGCTTGGGGGGATCGACCCGAGTTAAACCGCCCTGGAGGCTCTTGCCTCTTCTTTAGCTTTAATTCTGGCGACCAGGGACGCCATTCGCTGCTCATAAGTGGGGGCCGAGGGAGAGTCCGCAAATGCTCGCGGGACTGAGGTAACACACAGCTCGGGCTTATCATCCGACTCAAGGGCAACATCGAGCCTTGACACAGGCAACGCCTTCTCAATCAAGGCCTTGATCTTCATGTTGGGGCCAAGCCCACGACGAAAACGGCTCAGGACGTCCAGTCCTTTCCGCGTTGGCTTACCACAGACCTCAGCGAGCTTTAGGGCTCTACCCTGGGACCAACCCCCACATTTCAAACACAGAATCTGCTGCTCTCGGCAGGGGCCCAGAACCAGGTCCGACAGAGGAGCATCAAGAACCGAGCCCGACACGGCGACGAGTTGGTGCCCAAGGGGATCGCGCAGCAGCTTCTGGAGAGCAGGAGGCGGTCCCCTGCACCCGAAAATGGGCCGATCGGGTCGATCACACACCGTCCAACAATAACGACACTGCATGCCCAGTTCGGTTCTCCTCCAGAGGTGCCAGGTCTTCTGCTGACGACTACGACCCTGGGTTGTGAAAGCAGCTCGCTTCCAACGCACCTCATTTTTGAAGAGGGGTAAAACTTCGGAAGCAAGCTTTATAAACGCATTGGCTCGATTTTGGTACAGCTCAACGTGGTCCAAAAAGGTGGGCAGGGGCCGAGGATGGCCCTCAAGGGCCTTCTTGGCATGCTCATCCACAGCACGATTCGCAAAACCAAACCTACGATCATCACCTTCCAAGTCCTCAAGGGCAGAGAGCTCTCGATGGGCCTTTACATGGAAGGTGGACAGAAATTCAGTGCCTGCTAGCTCATGGGCAAACCGCCTCGCACCAGCAAATTTATTGGAACCACTCAGCTGTTTCCAGAGGGGCCTCTGCGTCTGACAAATCACAGCTTTACAATCGAGGGCCAACGACGCGGGGCGATCTGAAACTTGCCCGACCAGGGCCGCCCCCGCATGCTCGGCCATCGCAGGGGTCTGGGGGAGACCGCCAGGAACAATGCCCCTCAAGATGGCAAGAAGCGATTCGCTGCCTGGCTCCATGAGGGCGATCGCCCACGAGGCACGATGGAGACAGCGGAGGGCCTGCTTCGTGCAGCTGCCGTCGGAGGCCATCTCAAGCTCGATCACATCACCTGCAAGCGTGGCGAGCTCCTCAGGCTGCATATTCAAATCCTGACCTGCGCCGTCGAGGATGTCACAATGAGCGTGGGTGGCTGGAGGGGGCACATCTTCATCCGAGAACGTGAACAAACCACGAGTAAACACAGGATCATCGCTGTGTGCCCCCTCGTTCAAAATTTCCGACGGAATGTCTAGAGACTGTCGGGCCTCCACCACCTCAGGACGCGTGCAGGTGTACAACCTATGGTGCAACGTGTCACGTTGGCCGCACACGCACATGCCATCCGTGAGGTAACCAGCATCACACGCGCGCGCCTCGGTCCATATCGCATCCGTGGCGCACGACAAGAGAAGGAACTGCTGCTGACGCGTGTGCTGCTTATTACGCGTACACATGCAATTGCGCACAAGGTCGAAAGTGGCTCGCATACCGTGCGCGTGCCCTAACCTGCGTGCAAAACGAAGCTCCGCTTCTCGCTGCAATCCCTCTCGGAGGAGATCGAGGAGGAGGCGAGGGGGAGTCTTACTCACATCTACTGTGCAGCCCCAATGGTCAATCCACTGCGTGCCTGATACCACTTTCCAGCCTGCACGTCGAGCCGACAACGTGGCACGCGCAAGGGGGCCACGGCTGGACTTCCAATCGCTAGCCTCGCTAGCCCTGGCCTGCTCCCAAAGCTGAAGCAACTCCTGGAAAGGGATCAGGGATCGATTGGGACTGACCTGGGCATTCCACAACATGCGACACCACTGGAGAGCAGGGCCAACGGCAGCTCGTGTGTCCCACTCTCCGTACAAAACGAGTTTTGCCGTGGCACTGGTCCCTCCATGGGAGGGCGGCAACCGACGAGCCTGGGTCCTTCGCACAGTGTTAAGCTCAGCATCCGAAAAGCCCAAAACCTCAGAACCGTACGACGAAGCAGGAGCAACACCCGTGCGAATGACCTGTGAGAGACCTTTCTTGGTCTCTTTATTCGGAGCTCGGGACTTAAACCTGCCGATCTTTTTCACTCGCAGCTTCATTCCCCAGAGGCGGGACCGCTGTTTTACACGCGCACGAGCAGCAGAGCGCTTGGCACCAGCACTGTCATCTACGCCAAGATATGTGACCGATTGCTTCGCAACCTTGGGCTCAAGCCCTAAGCCACACACGACGTCGCGTGCAAGTGAAATATCGCTGGCAACAACAGCAACTTTATCATTAACTGCTGCATTTATCTGCCTGCTCGCGTGATAAAAGGCACGACCTGCATCGACTGCTAATTGCACCGCACTCTGTCTCTGGCCACAGGAAATCTGAATGCCCGAGTCATCAATATACGATGTGAAATTGACTAGTGTCGGCTGGCTAGCAACAAACTGATCGAAAGACTTCACAGCATGCACCTTGATGCTGATATCATTGAAGCAATCGCCTGCAGGTAACCCGAATTCGGCATGTGCGACCCCTTCAGAGTGGTGCTGTCTGAGACGTAGCACTCGAGGAGCCCTCCATACATTGAAAACGAGTTTCAAAAATGCAGTGGGTACTTTAAACGCAAGAAACTTGTCCCGAAGTTCCACAAGGGGGATCGTTTCGTAATATTTCGAATAGTCGGCGATAATGAGCACACTGTAGCGGCGCGAGACTACGTCAGCCTCAGCTCGCGCTGCCTGTGCCCAGGCACAGTCCACAGAACTCCTCCCCCGACTAGCCCCCCAGTACCCACGCTCCACCTCCTCCATAAGCGATCCTAGCATAGGCCGCCGCAGCCTTTGCCAGATGCGATACATACCGCTGTAAAGCACTATGAGCCTATGCCCAGACGACGGTTTAGGCAGCATTGGCATGAGCACCCACAGCAACTGCTTAGGTAAGAGGCCAATCGCCTCGCAACACTGCCACAAACCTGCTAGCAAATCTAATCCGTCGTCGTCGAGCAACAAGAAATGCCTCGGATGAAACTGATCCAAGGACCTAGCTGTAGATTCCGAAAAACTCTGGATCACCTTACGAACCTCACCCGGAGCCGCCCTCGGGAAACTGGACCGATCGGGAATCCAGGCAACCGGTGGGGAGGCGGTCGCTCGCCAGAGCTTGCGATAAATCTGCAGCTCATGCTGCGCGACACTGTGGGGATCAGCACTGGGGCCTTTAGGGTCGTGCACAACCGTAGGCAAAACAACACTCCGAACCTTCGTGACCCTATGAAGGCCCCGCGCTCCCCCCATGCTGGCAGTCTTGCACCAATCACTCCAGCTGGTCTGGATCTCTTTTGATGCACCTTTGACGGCCACAGAGACGTCCTCAGCAATGTCTTCGAGAAATTCTTCCACATTCTCACGAAAGAACTCAGAACACAGCATCTTGCGGGCCTGCTGAACCGAATAATCTAACCGAGCGCTCAAACCGAGCCCTGGATAGTCATTATCACGAAAAAACGCCAGCTCGGCAAGCATCGTTTGCTGTGTATGCTCATTCATGTCATCTAAATCAGCTAACTGGCCTAGGTGTTGGACTGCGTTGCGAAGCCACTGCCACCCATCAGCTATTAAACATTTTTCAGTGTCGTCTGGCACGGGATATTCCACATTGACCCAGCGCGGTGCAACTTGGCGCCCGAAACTGCCGAAGGTATCTTTCGCGCCCCCAGTGCAAGTACTGATATGCCGTGCAGCGATCTGGGCAAACTTGCCCCAACTGGTGCTAAGCAAGTGATGCACTACCCCTGGATCGGTCTTCTCATCCCCCGCCATCTCGACACAGCGCTCCACCAAACCCCTCGCAGGACCCCAATCTGGCGGCCAGGGTTGAGGACCGAAAGGGGGGGAAATAGGAAGAGCAGGGGCAACAGTATACACTAGATGCTGCACTCGATATCCCTGACTGGCTATGGCGAGCTGCACGGGTCTATGGGGCCTGATCGCCCATCGCGTGTCTAGCTTAACATGTTTATACGCACGCATGCACGGATCATTCAACCCGAAAAAATCAATTATCGAGCTACCCGTACCACCTCGACAAGTGTAAAGCTTAGTAGAGACAAGGGTGAGACGAGCAAAACTACAGAAACCTGAAGCCTCGACCTCGTCAGGAGACATGTTCCAATCACCCCCAACTATACAGGGACCGTCAATACTCTCAACTACTGCACCTGCTGCTGCCATCAACTTGGCGTTCTTGCCCTGAGGGCCTAAGCTTGGATACAGGTACATATTTATAAGATGTAGGGTAGGCCACCCTGGAAGATCAAGTTGTACGTGCTGCACGCGATGCTCACACACCTGATGCACACCGAGCTGTGGCGCGCGCACACCGCACTCACTGCGCACGAAAACAGCCACACCTGCACTGGGCACGTTGCCTGCTGAGGGACAGGAAGGCAACGCCATAAGACTCCATCCTCGCACTTGTGCCCAACTCTGAATGGCCTCAACCTGATCGGCCACGTGACCAAACTCTTGCACAATCACGACTAACGCTCGAGTGACTTTGAGCCGCTTCTTGAGCGTACTCTTGCCTCCACTGCAATTGAACGTTTCAATGACATGCTCACCAGCGATCTGCCCTACTTCAGGTTGCGAGGGAGGAAACGCAGCTGGCCTGAAACCTGTCACTAGAGGCAAGAGGAAACCGTTCGCATCATATCTGTCCTGTGGAGCACAAGCTCCCTGGGCTGGGCGCGCAGCCATCGGCGCAGCGCCCTCAGAAGTCGGTCTGACAGGGGAGGCGCGGCTGGCGCACTCGCTCCCCTCGCCGCCAGGAGGACGCTCAGCATCTGCAGCGCCAACAACATTGGTCCTCGATGATCGAAGGGAGTGTTGGCTGACCACTACCCCCTCCGACGTAGTACAACCATCATGCGCAAGGAGGTCACCATCACCCCAAACGCGCACGCTTAGCCGAGTAGAGCTCCTCCAACTTGGCAGTGAAATCCTCGAAGCTGTCGGAGTGGGCCCACAGGTTCTTCCGCTCTTCCTCCGAGAGTTCACTGAGCTCATTGTTACGCTTTTGACTGGCTGCATCATTGCCTCGCGCGGCGCTAGCTGCGCCGTCACCTGCACCAGGTTGGGCTGCTCCACCGCCGCCACCATCACGTTGACCATCACCAGGAGGCGCAACACCCATGCCAGCATCAGGTTCGGCCTCCTTGGGCAGGACGCGGATGTGCTCCTGCAGTTTCTTCCAGAGATCGCTGTTGAGGAACGCCTCAGCCTCTGGATTCTCAGCCTTGAAGGTGTCGACGTCATGGAGCAACACTGAGCCTGGTTCTGCTTTTCCTTGCTCGCCTCCTTCTCCACGTTCACCCTTCTGTGAGACCAGCTTGGCAGTCCTGTCGAACTCCGTCTGCAAGACCACCAGCTGCTCCTTCTTTGCCACCAACGACTGCTCGCGCTCCTCGATGGATACACGCAACTTCTCGTACTGCTCACGCTTGTCGACCAGATCCTTCGACATCTGCTCGATCGCCGCCTTCGCCTTGCTGAGCTCCTGGGCTGCACGCCTATGAGCTGTCTGAGGCGGCCGCATCTGCTTCTGCTGGTCGCGCAAGCTGGACAACTTCTTCTCCATGCTCTCCCGTATGTCTTTGAACTCATCATCCTTGGCCATAGACTTGATGGAGGCCTCCAGCTCTTGGACCTGGACCGCAACTTTAGCTCGTCGCCCTTCGTCAGTGTCTGGAGCTGCCTCCGCCGTCTCAGCCGCCTTATGCTGTGCCTCACGTTGCCACGGTGGAACTTGAGGTACGGTACTCGTAGTACTCGTACTGGTACTCTTTGCCAGCGATGCCACGAGGGAGTCAAGCTTCTTTTCCAGCGCACCAAGCTTGTCACCTTTGGCACCGCCTTTCTGTGGCTTGTCGCCACCTTTCCCTTTGCCACGGGCTTTGCCACCACCACTCTCGAGCTGCTGTAACGCAATTTTGTGGGCAGTGACTGCACGTGCACGAATGTGGGCTGGTGCCGAGCGCCCGCACTCGCACTTGATCCTCGACGCCCAGTTGTGCAGGCGCGTGCACGAGCCACACGCCCACTCTGGCTTGCGTGGGCCGAGCAGAACATCCCACTCCTTGTCATCAAGAGCGGGGGCCATCCGCTGACCACACTCACACGAAAGAAATAGCTCCTGCAGGAGCTCACTGCTGAAAGCTTGGCCGAGGCAGCCAGGCCTTGGGAAGGGGCTGCCCTTCCACCTCGGCCTCGAGCCTCTGGAGTCGGGACGGGAGGTAAGCTCCGTCTTGGGCCAAAATGGCTACGGCCGACGACCGCGAGGAGCCCGAGGACCACCGAGAGCAGTACGGGGGGACGTGCTGCCACGGAATGCATACGCACACCTCTGCCCTGCTAGAGGTGCGGAGGGGGAGGAGGAAGCGAATGAAGGGGAACTGGGACACACAAATAAATAGACACAAATAACCATATTCCCCATAGTTTCGCCGGCCCAACGGGCCAGAGGCGTGCTAAGATCTCCGGTAACTTGTTAACAATATTTCTAGTTCGCGCGCGCGGAGCGGCCCCTGGGGGCCCCCGGACGAAAAGTACCCGGGCAAGGTCCCGAGAGAAGCCCGGGAGAAGCCACCAGACCACTCCAGGGGAGGGTATTTTTCGACACCCCTCACGAGGATCGTGGCCTCCGAGGGGGGAGCCGCAATCGACTACCCCCAAGAGCCCCCCAAGAGGCCCTGGGGGCCTCCAAAACGCCGCCAAGGAGCCCCAAGAGACTCCCAAGAGGTCCCCAAGAGGCCCCCAAGAGGCCCTAAAGAGGGCTCCAGGGCCGGCGGCATGAGCGAAGCGATTAAATAACCATATTCCCCATAGTTTCCCATATTTTCTGGGCCACTTCCCATATTCTCCCATACTTTCTCTGGGGAATCGACGATTCATTGTGTCTGTGTGCTTCTTTCCCTCCTGAGCGAAGCGCAGAGGAAGAGAAACCTGCACGATTCCGCAGGAAGCTTCGGAGCTCCACGTGGACGCTCCTCGGTCGGCGCTGCCTCCCCCGGGAGCGGCGCCTCCCCGCCGCCGCTCCTCCCGGCGCGTGCCAGGTGGCGGCGCGTCCCGCGCCAGCCCACAAGAGAGATCCGCTCGGACCTCCCAACATCTATGCTTGCGTAGCTTTTATGTCGGGCGTGTCCCCCTACAGGGGGATCTTCGACGAAAAATAAGTAATACCCCAAAAATCTCCCCAAAGGCCAGAAAATACACAAAAATAGTCCCCAGGCTATTGTTTGACTATTTTGTTACTATGTTTAAGGGTATTTTGTATGTTTCGTCGAAGCTCCCCCTGTAGGGGGACACGCCCGACTTAAGCGCAGCTGCGTAGCCGCTCCGTCTTCGAGCGAGGCGCGGCGGCGGGGCAGACGTGCCCTTCCACAGAGCCCGCCGCACGGGTGCCCCTCGGGCCACTCTTGGCGCTGCGGCTGGGAGAGGCTCGGGCGGGTGAGCGGGGAGGCCCTGTTCAGAGGCCTTCTAGATGGGTAGGGGGAAAACAAGCCTACCTCGCTTTTGACCGCCCTCGCTTCCAAGAGATACCAAGCGATGCCAAACCACGGCCTGCACTGGCCAGGCCGCTTGACGAGGAGGCGCGTGGCATGACTTGGTTTTGCCTGGAAGCGCAAGCGGGGTAGGTAATTCACGCTCTGAATGGGGTCGGAGCAGATGGGGTCGAAGGATCGCGCCGCATCGCCGATACATCGGCGATGCATCGGGAATGCATCGGCCATGCATCGGCGATGCGAGGGCGATGTGTCGTCGACGTGGGCGACGCATCGGCGACGTCGGCGTGAAGGAAATAGGGATCCACATCGAGCCGCATCGGCGATGCATCGGCGATGCGGCGCGATCTTCCGACCCCATCTACTCGGACCCCATCTAGGAGGCCTAGACTGCTGCGCTTCGAGGAGCACTACGGAGGGGCGGGAGGAGGAGCGGGCAAGCTCGTGCGCGACCAACAGGTGCATCCAGATCTGTGCCCTGGCGGCCTGGATACCGAGGCACGGCCGCGGGGCATCTGGGCAAAAGCCGCCCCGTATCCGCGGGGTCGCGGCCGAGGACCTGCTTACCGTCCACGAGAAGGAGAGCGTTTTTTTGTTATTCGGCGTTTCGACATTGGGCGAAGGGGGGGGGAGAGGGGGGATTCTGGCTCCAGACCACTGCTTAGTACAACTGTCTGCAGGAGTGCTGCCTCTGGGGGAGACCCCACCCGCTCGAGACAGGCGCCGAGACACAGCCAAGATCTAGTCCATTTGGGAGAGGGGGGGGGGGTTAAAGGGGCCCTGGGACACACAAATAAATACACACAGATAAAACGATTCCCCATAGTTTCCCATATTTTCTGGGTTTTTGTCTTCCCCACCACTTCCCATATTTTCCCATACTTTCTGGGGAGTCGACGATGAATTGCGTCTGTGTGTTTCTTCCCCTCCTGAATTTTTTGGGGGCCCGCGCCGATCGGCAACACGGCGCCTTAAAAACGATCGCAAGCGGGCCCTGGATCTTTTCAAGGTGCCGGGCTCCCGGGCCGCTCCTCGGGGGCTGGGGCCGTCAGACAGCGGGCGGCATGGCCAGCCAATCTTCCGCTGAGGTCGGGCCTGTCCCCCTACAAGGGGATCTTGGGCGAGATTTGTATTTTTATATATATATATATATATATATAAAAAAAAAGAACATGCACCCAACATGCTCAAAAATAGTCAAACGATAGTCCCCAGACTATTGTTTTACTATTTGAATGCCCCTCCCGTAGAGAGGGACAGGCCCGACTCGATCTTAAGGGGAAGTCCCAGGGCCCAGTGCCTGTTTCCCTCGGAGCACCCGCCCTGCCCTGGTTATGACAACACAGAGGAGGTCGTTGTGATGCAAGGGGGATCGAGGTTCGAAGCCAAGAGGCCTCTCATAAGAACGAGGGGGCCGATCGGTCTTGCACATTTCCTGGGTGCGCGGCCGCAGTGGGACTCCGCGGCGCGGGTGTTTCTTGTTTGTTGTTGTTGTCGTTGTTGTTGTTGCTGTCGTTGTTGTCGTTGTCGTTGTTGTTGTTGTTGTGGTTGTGGTCGGTGTAATAGCTGTGGTTGTGTTTGTGGTTGTTATTGTTGTGGTGGTTGTTGTCGCTGTTGCTGTTGCTGTTGCTGCTGCTGCTGCTGCTGTTGTTGTTGTTGTTGAACATTATTTCTTCTTAAGAATAATTATTGTTGGGGCCCCTGGTGCACGACCCCCCCGCCGCGCCTAGGCCGCAGCCTCATTTTCATCATTTTCGTGAGGAAGTCTCAGGCAAAACGGGGGAGTCCGGATCCGGTTGTGTTGTTACGATCGGTTTTCCCTTGCAAGCAATAAGCTAAAGTGGACATTTCTTGTTCTAACATAACCAAACTTCAAGAATCCCTTGCAAAAAAAGGTAAAGTGGACATTCGCGCGCGCAAGACGAAATCCTTCCAAAACCTTAGTTTTCGTAGCGATTTTAACATAAAACATCAAAAAACCAATGGTTGTTCAAAAAAAAAAAAAATTTCATCCCGCGCGCTCTTGCGGATTCGTAGGAAACCCAACACTTTTTTAATCATTTCTGTCAAACGGGCTTTTGCGAGCAACTTTTTCGAACTTCTGCAGCAACGGTTGCGCACCTGCCAGGGCCATCATCCCTGTCAAATAATACCATGCGGGACACATTCGTTTTTTCTTCGCGCGCGCCGCCGTCGTCGTCGGCCGCGGGGCCCTGAATAGTAGCCACGGTCGTCCGCATGCCACGAAGTGAAGTGTCCGAACGTCATAGGGCGGGAAGCTGGGTGTGGGTGGTGGCGAAGAGTCGTTTGGAAATTTGGTAGAGCTTGAACCGGCCCCCCCACAAAGTGGGGGTATTGCCAGCCTCCTATGAAAACCCTGGCACTGGTGAGAATGGTGTGTCCTCACGTGCTAGTAATTGTTGTTGTTGTTGTTGTTGTTGTTGTTGTTGTTGTTTGTGTTGTTGTTTTTGTTGTTGTTTGTGTTGTTGTTTGTGTTGTTGTCGTCCTCGTCCTCGCCCGCGACCCGCTCGCGACCCACCCATGACCCACCCGCGGCCCACCCCGCGACCCACCCACATTGCTTTGACGAAAATTCGGCGCCTGCGGCGAGCTTCTTCAGAGCCTCGCAGACTGCCGACGACCCCTTCGCCCCCTTACCCTAATCCGCAGCTGTGGGAGACATGGTAAATATAGACGCGCGCAAACACACACGCACACACGCCCACACACACACACACACACACGCACACGCACACGCACACGCACACGCACACGCACACGCACACACAACACATACACAACACACAACACACAACACACAACACACAACAGACAACAGACAACAGACAACAGACAACACACAACAGACACACACACCCCTCTGTCCCTCTCTTGCGATGTCTTCAGGTTGTGTGGACATACGTTCAAAGTCGTGCCACTGCCACACGGATACAGCGCGGGCGCGGCAGCAAGAAACCCTCGCAAGAAAACTAACCCTGAGGACCCGTGCGCGGGGTACACCCGAAGGGAAACCAGGAGCACCCTGAACGCAGCAGCTCCTTCAACGGCTGCGGGAAGCCACCGCGCAGCGCGAGGAGCAAAGAAACCCAGGATACCCTGACGAAGAGCATCTGGTTTCTTGATGCGCGCTCCCACTGTAGACGGCCGTCCATTCTCAAGATGGTGTAATCGCTTGGCCCATCTGAAATTATGACCAGACGTATCAACTTGTGAAGTCGTCACACGGGCGGAGGGCGGCTGCCTTTAACAAAAGCGGCTATCGCTGGACTCGGGAAACAAATAATGACATAAACATAAAAACTCGGAGGTCCGCGCGGATTCCTCGGAGCGGCGCTGGAGCCCTCCTGGCGACGCCTCCGACGCCGACCCCGGCGCGCTCCGCGCGCCAGGGAGGAGTCCGGCGCGGATCCGAGGAATCTGTGCAGACCTCCGAGTCTTCTCATGCTCATGTCAGTGTTTGGTCCATGGACACTGTAGACACCGTATCGCCGATACATCGGCGATGCATCGGCGATGCATCGGCGATGCATCGGCGATGCACCGGCGATGCATCGTCGACGCCGGCGCTTCATCGGCGACGCCGGCGCGAAGAGCATCGGGCCCCGCATCGAGCCGCATCGTCGATGCATCGGCGATGCGACGCGATCCTCCGACCCCATCTGCTCGGACCCCATCTAGAAGGCCTAGACACTGCCTTGTCTTGGATGCTCGTTCTGGGGACCTTCCTGGAGCCACTCGCTCCACTCGTGCGTCGAAGCTGCGTCGAACGTCAGTCGAGTTGGGTCGACCCTGAGTCGAACCTGAGTCGAACCTGAGTCGAACTTGAGTCGAACTTGAGTCGAACTTGAGTCGAACTGGGGTCGAACGGATCCGTTAGGTGGGCTCCAGGAAGGTCCCCGAAACGAGCATCGAACTTGTCCCTTCCGATCTCTCCCTTTGGCAGCTCTCGAGGCCCGACGCCGAGGGAGGCCCAGTCCGTTTCCGGCGGGGCTCCGACACACACCTGCACGGCAGACCCCCGAACGGGGCGCCGGTCTCTCCAGGGAGCGACGCCGCGGTGGCACCATGGGTCGGACCCCCTCCTCAGGGGAGGCTCCCCTGACCTTCCAGGAGGGCTAAAAAATAGCTCGCGACTAAAAAACCTATCCCAGAGCTATTCTACGTCTTGGCTTTAGGCTGTCTCGTTTCGTTTTTTGGGTTTTTAGGCCTCCCGTGCTAAAAAATAGCTCTCTGGAAGGTCAGGGTCCTCGGCTCCCTCGTTGGACACCTTTGGAGGCCACCCACCTGGGGCCGGAGCAGACGGGGTCGGAGCATCGCAACGCGTCGCCGACGCATCGGCGACGTCGGGTGGGACAAGTCGGGCTCCAGACTTCGCAGAGTCCACGCGTGGGCGATGCGGCGCGGTCCTCCGCACCCGTCTGCGGCAAGTTCGTGTCGTGGCGACCCCGGCGGATCGTTCCAGCTTCCACGCCCGGAGGCTTCTTTATCGCCAGAGCGTTCCATGCTGACCGCTTCTAGGCCTCCGACGGCATTCAACCTTGAACGCCCGCGCTGGGGGCCGCTGCCGCGTCGGCACGACGCGACCCTGCCGCACCCTGGCCTCATTTGGGCCGCCTGGAGCAGTCCCCTCGCTCGGTCACCTCCTGCTCTCTCAGGGCACCTGACCCCCAGGCGTCGCGAACAAGGCTCGCGACGGGCATCTGGACACCGTTTCTCGGCGCCACAGGGCAATCAAAAAGCACACCGCGGCGAAAAGGAAAACGCATGCGAACGCTGGCATCTGGGCCTTCGGTGGGCAAGGCGTGTAAGGGGTGTGCCGAAGTGATGGAAGTGACGGGAGGAGGAGGAGGAGGGGGAGGCGGAGGCGGGGGAGACGCGGGGATCTCTCTTCATAACGAGGACCCACCACCACAGGGTTGGGAAAAATAATCTGGAAATGGGGTCGAGGGCTGTGGGGGTCTTCGAGCCATGCAAAAAGAAGCGCGGCGTCGCAGGTCTGGGTCCCTCTGAGAGACCCTCCTCGGAATGAGCCCGATCCGACGCCCGCCGTCGTCATGATGCGAGGGACCGCCATGGCAGGGAACCGCCACCATCTGACAATTGGCTGACATGTTCACGAGGGCGCGGCGTCACGCACTTTGAGGGTAGCAGGCCGGGCGAATGCTGGACGCGAGGCGGCACGACAAAGGGCCGCGACTGGGGATAGTAAGCAATGGTACCACTCAAAAAAAGAGTCGGGACAATACCGTGAAGATGACGTGCAAGCCACATGCTACCTGCACACTGCTGCGTGTGATATCACGGGGCCCTTCAGGAGCGCGTCAAGTGGCATCATTTCCAAGCAATTGGACTGTGGTGTCCATATCATGGTGAAGAGCATGCATGCGTGTGATATAATCCGCTGAACGGCGATGACGAGACAACGCAACGATATGACGACCAGACACCTGAAGTGTCACACACACACACACGACGACGCAACACAGTAAGCTCTGGGGCGCAGGTGAGAGATGCATCAGCACATGCGTTGCTGCAGGTCGTGCCAAAAGTCAGAGGAAGAAACCAAGACATGAGTGCATCTCAACTTACCAATGTTCAGTCGGGCCTGCCCCTCTGTAGGGGGCAAACTCAAAAATAGTTAGAAAATAGCCTGGGGACGATCTGTTGGTAACTTTTCACTTTTCGCCCAAAACCTCCCTGTAGGGGCACATGCCCGACCTGATACCAGTGGCAGGAACGCCAGGACAGAGAACATGATGGGTCTGCCTTCCACCACCACCGCCATAAGTTGGAGTGCGGGAGGAGGAGTAGGAGGACGAGGAGGAGGGGGAAGAGGAGGAGGAGGACGAGGAGGAGGGGGACGAGGAGGAGAAGGAGGAGGAGGACGAGGAGGAGGAGGAAGAGGATCCCCTCCCCCTCCAACTCTTGGTGGTGGTGGTGGAAAACACGCCTATATCAGAACAGGGCCGCCGTGTCGTCTTGCACCGCCGCGGGGCGCTGTGCTCCCCTCGCGCGGTCCAGCCTGGCCTCTGCAGCCTCGCAACGGCGCGCCCCGGCAGTCACTGCGCCGTGCGCGGCTCGACGACGCGCCGGCGGAGACTGCCAACTACACCATGGGAGAGAGAGGGAGAGAGAGACAGAGATAGAGAGAGAGAGAGAGAGAAAACAAAAAAAAGGAGAAGGGGCGGTGAAGGATGAACCATGAGAAGGAGGAGCGGAGGGCCTCCTCCCGCCCCCCTCTGCCTTTCCTCCTTCTCTCTCCGCCTCCGCCTCCGCCTTCTCCGCCTCCTCCTCCTCCTCCTCCTCCTCCTCCTCCTCCTCTCCCTCCACCTCCTACTCCCCTCAGGAGGCCTCCGGAGGGGCCGCGAGGGCTCCAGATGCCCAATCAAGGCAAGCAACGCTCCAAAGCCTCGATCCTCACCCTCCTCATCCGTCGCCCTACACTGCTCCTCCTCCTCCTCCTCTTCTTCCTCCTCCTCCTCCTCCTCCTCCTCCTCCTCCCCTTCCTCCTCTGTCTCCGCCGCCCTACGCAAATCCCTCCTCCTACACAACATCTCCTCTCGTCCTCCCCCTCCATGGGAAGAAGAGAGACAATCCCGTGATCGCGGCCGCGTTCACCGTATACGACGTCCCGCGCACGCGGAGGCAGCGATCGGAGTCGGAAGGGAGGGGGCTCGCGCAACGCGCTCCTAGGACCTACTGAGCAGCCTCACGCCGCCGCCTAGCGATGGCCCCCCCGCCCCTCCGTCAGGTCGTGGGTCGAGAGTAGGCAGGAGGGAGGAGGGGAAAGAGGAAGACCACTTGCAAACCCAAGACGGATCAACGATGTTGCAATAAACCCTCCCTCCGAGGCTCCTCTTCAGAATTCCGTGCAACTCGGGGATGGACAGACACCCCTTTAGTAAAACGTGGTTTAGTGAAAACGACCTGAGGCCCAAACCTGGCGGGCGCGTGCCTGGAAAATAACGGCCACGGCGCCCTCTCGAGAACCGAAAACGGACAATTCACTAATCGACGTGTCACTGTTGGGGGTTCTGTCCACCCCCGAGCAACTTCTCCAAAAGTAAAATGCATCGCCAGGACAAATCACAAAAAAACGCAAAACAACACATTGATTTGATCTATTTGAGCGGGTTCGGGTACCCTTTGAATTTCAAGTCGTTCCACAACACCATTCCTGGGACTTCGCCGCCGCGAATCAACATGACTGTTACGTCCTGTCAATCAGAAGATTTTGTTGGAACGCATTTCCTGCGGCTTCGACACAACCAAATCCTTTTGGACGCCCGGAATAGGTACGAAAAAATGGGCACAATGTCCAACAACAGATGTTGTCCCAAACCAACAGCGGCCGCTGTTGGGCGGGTGGCCTTCTGTCTCAAATCAACACCGTGCGCGGCGAGACCGACAGCGAGTCCTGTTCAAAACGACCAAGAACTGCAGTCAATCTTTGTACTCATTCTTTCCGTACCCATTTCGATCCTCTCGAATCCTGAACAGCATCATGACACCATTCCCAGGAGGACGAACCCTTGAACATGAGGTACGCTTTTGGGGCGAACATGCGCGGCGCTGAAGCGAGAGCTGCAATCTGATAAGGAAACCGCCTTCATCCTTGAATGTGCTATCTTTTTTTGAGCTTAGGTCGGGCGCGTCGTCCTACAAGGGGATTTTGGACGCAAGATCGGAGGATGGGGGGTGAGATCGCAGTGAAAGGTAGACCCCCCACTTGGAAATCGGTTTCGGTTTCGTGTTCGTGTCGTGCGTGCGAGGCGAAGCTGCGCGTGATCCTCCTGTAGCTAGGCCGAAGTAGGAGCGAAAGTCCGTGCGCCCGTCCGCCGGTGGCCGGTTGGGCCGGGGGGTGTCCCGGGTGTCCTGGGTGTCAGTAGGAGCGAACGTCCGTTTACCGTCCGCCGGTGGCCGGGAGGTGTCCCAGTTGGGCCTGGCGGTGTCCCGGGTGTCCCGGGCGTCCCGGCGCTAACGCATGTCTCTAATTTCATAATTCATTGTTTTCGGCGCCTGCGGCGGGCTTTCTTACCCAATCCATCTTATCTTATCCAATCCATCTTGTCCAAACCAACTCATCTTATCTCATCCAACCCAAATTGTCCCATCTTATCTTATCCGATCCAATCCAATCCACCCAGCCCAATCCATCAATTCATTTGTTTCTGCGCCTGCGGCGGGCCAATCCAATCCATCTTATCTTATCCAATACATCTCTTTCAATCCACCCATCTTATTTCATCCAATTCATCTTATCCCATCAAATCCAATCCACCCAAACCAATCCATCAGTTCATTTTTGATCTCAATCCCCCCCACACCTCTTTATCGCCCGCAGGGCGGTTGTATAGGTATATATACCAAAAAAACAATCAAACCTTGTCATACTTAATGGAATTCGTCCCCAGACTATTTATAGGCTAGTTTTGAATATTCCTCCTCTAGAGGGACAGGCCCGACTCAAATTTAAGCAACAAATGCGCGCGGCCCTGAGGCGAGAGCAACATTTTCCCCTCCCCCCCTTCATCCTTGAACCTGTTGCAGATTTCAAGGTTCAGGGTCACAACCGTTGAAGAAGTCTGAGGCGAAAGGCCCGACCTGGCGTCTGGGGGTTCGACAGGGAGGAGATATCAGGTGCAAGGGAGGGGCGTGGAAGGGGAGGATGAGGGGAAAGAGGGGGGAGGTCGGAACGGGACGGGGAGAAGAGGGGGAGGAACAGGAGGAAGGGAAGGGGCAGGAGGGGAACGAGGACGAGGAGAGGGTGGAAGAGGGAATGGGACGAAGAGGAAGAGAGGGAGGGGGATGAGGCACCGGACGAACGGGGCGAGCACCGAGAAGGAGGGAAGAGAAGGGAGGATGCGAGAAGAGAGACGAGACGGAGAATCGCAGTGCTGACGGCGGAGCGGCGGAACAGGGAAGAGGGCACTCCGCCTCCCAGTGCTGCTCTGTCCTCCTTGCCGTCTTGCCCCGTTCGAGAGCGCAGGACGGGGCAGCCCACGCGGAGATGTCGGGCCGGACAGCCCCGCTGCGGGCAGGCGGGGTGGGTGGGGGGGCTGGCCCGCGGAGGGCACCGGGCAGCTCGAACGCAGGCGGGAGGAGGACAGGTTCGGATGAGGAGCAATGTGCACGGGCCCTGGGGCACACGGAGAAATACACACAGATCCAAAGATTCCCCATCTTGTCGAATGCTTCCTGGATGTTTCGTCTTCCCCCCAACTTCCCATATTTCCCCACGCTTCCCGCGGGGATCGAAGATTCTGATCCTGTCTGTGCGTCGTTCTCCCCCCCTGGCCATGAGGCGGATCGGGCGCCAATGGCCGTTCAGGAGCGTCACGGGACGCTCTGAGAACGTACAGGGCAGTTTTTAATGCATAGGACCGTAATGGGCGATGGACGCTTCGCTTATGGGGTGTTGAGATAAGGAGAAAATCGCCGTCAAGATGTGTTTGAACCCCTCCCAGATACGAGCCCTCAACATCATTTCGAAACGGTTTCTAAACCTCGGGGTGGGGGGCCGCCCTGACCGAATTATCCGAGACCAGATCCCGAGCAACATAGGCGGACGTGCGAAAGCACATTGACGTATCTCTCCCTGGTGCGGGGGTGAGTGGCAAGAGAGGACACACAGAAAATAAACAACATCATGAGTGATGTCAGCCGCGCGCACACGACACTTGCATGCACGCGCTCGCACGAACACAACACGAACGCCCTCCCCACGTCCGTGCACAAGCAAGGATGGATGACTTGAGGATTTGACGCCCCTGCAGCCTTGTCTTGCTCTGCGTGCTCCGTGCAGCAAGGTGCCACCGCGACAGCCCCGAACGGCGCCGCACCTCGCGGCCAAGAGGCCAACACCTCTCGACAAACCCTAAGCACTCAGATGTTCAATGCACTCTTGTATGCGGCAAGGACGTGCTCACCAAGGCAACTGGGGGTGAGTTTCACCTCGCGGATTGCAGACTGTACTTTGAGCATCGCCTCCCTGCGCGCGAAACGATCTGGGTACGCCCTGGAAACTTTCAGAACCGAAGCAACGAGAAGCCTAGTGGACACCATTTTCAACACACTCGGGAAATCAGAATCGTCGGCAGCCGTGCTGCCGTTGGCGTTCGCGGCCTCCTCGAAGACCTCATGGTCCTTCGAGGGGGGAACGCTTGAATCTGCAAAAGCATGAGGGTGGAGGAGGGGGAGGAAAGGGGGCCGAGGGAGGAGGAGGTGGGGGAGGATGAGGAAGTCCCGAACCTGAAAAAGGAGGAGGAGGAGGAGGAGGAGGAGGAGGAGGAGGAGAAGAGGGAGGAGGAGAGGGTGGAGAGAAGAGTCAGAGGAAGAGAGTCTCTGTAGCACAGGGGGGAGGTGGGGATAGTAGCAATCGGTTGCAGCAAAGGGGGTAGTGTGCCCATCCTCCCGTTCGTCATTCCTCCTCCTCATCCTCCTCCACCTCCTCCTCCTCCTCCTTTTCCTCCTCCCTCCTCCTCCTCCTCCTCATCCTCCTCCTCCTCATCCTCATCCTCATCCTCATCCTCCTCCTCCCTCCAGTGTTCACCTCGAGCCATGCCTTGATCATCTTGCGAATCGCAACGATCGAGGACTCGAAGCTGAACTCGTCGAGGTAGTCGCTGTTCTTGGTCATGGCGCCGTTCACTGTGTCGGTGGAAATGGCATCCATGAGCTGTTCCATGCCCACGTCGCGCACCATGGTGGTCAGAACGTCGCTGGAGGCCTTGGCGACCTTGCCAAGGAAGGCGACGTGGGCCTCAGCATGCCCCTTCAGGCACGACGTGAAGTCACCGCCGTAGGTCTGCAAGGTCTGGTCAGCGTCCTCAGGCAACAACTCCTTCACAGCGGGCTTCTCGAGCGAGACTCTGAACTTGTGCTCGGCCGTCTGGAGGTCCTGCAGACATCCAGCGAAGCTCTTCTGGAGGATCCTACTCTCGGGCTCAGCGCCCAACTTGCGAATCGTTTTCACGCAATCGCAGGTGGCCTTCCAAGCCGCCAGAACGGTCAGTACGGGCTTCCACTTCTCCGAAAGACCCGATGATTGGACGTGGCGCATGCCCTCTATGATGCCCAGCCACTGCGGGCACATGCACTCCTTGTCGAAGAGCAGGCCCGAGCTCAACAGGAGCTCGACGCACTTGGACAGCTTGTCGCCAATGTCGATCGGCAACTCCTGTCCGCGCAGCTCCGACAGGGCGTGGAAGACGTTCACGCCGAGACCCTCGCAAGCATTTGCCAAGAACTTGTCCATCGAGTCACGGAGAGCGGCAAACTTCAAGTCAGCGGTGAAGTTGCCCCGAGCAGTCTTGAATGTCATAAGGGCGACCTTGATCGACTCCGACTGCGCGCAAACCCTTGAGCACAACGAGATGACCTCCGCAAACGCCGTGAAGAGAACCATGATCCGATCTCGCTCCTCAGCGTCAGTCTGGGGGATGTCTCTCGCCATGCCGACCAGCCGCCTTGACGCGTCCACGACTTTGGCGACAACTTCACCCTCATATTTCCGAGCGGCCCCAGTGCCATCCATCTCAACCTCGATCTTCGGCACCATGTCGACGAGCTTCAGCAGCTTCGCGATCTCGGCCGTTGAGATCTCCTTGCGGACGGCGTTCAACTCGCCGATGTGCTGGCTGGTACGTGTTCCTTCATCTTCTTGGCATTATTCGCCCCCTTCTCGAGCTTGGAACCCCAGTAGAGAGACGAGGCCAATGCAGCACCCGTGACCGAGAAGATCGTGGGATGTCTGCTCTGGTGCCTCTGCGACTCCAGCTCGAGAACGTCATCGAAGACCCCGTGCATGTCCTCCTGCAGGGCGCTGCCCATGTCGTCAAGGAACACAACGACACTCGCCACCCTCTTGATGGCAACAAGGGTTTCACAGCGAGCCCTGGAAATGATCGCATCCTCTTCTGGTAACTCCCACGCCTTGAGCAGAGAACTACATAACTCCACGGCAAGGGCCGCCTTCGTCTCGTCAGCGAGGAACAAGGTAGCGATCCTGTCCACCACGTAGTTCAAGAAGTACTCGTTGCACTGCGAGTCGCTCATATCAACAGCCCCCAGGCAGGGCTTGGCATGGTCGAACTTTTCGTCGGTTGTACGCCACAGGCGGAGCAGGCTCATGATGTCACCAATGTAACGCGCTGTATCAGAAGATTCAATGGGGGCATCCCAGGCTCGACTGTAGTGGACGTGCAGGAAGTTCAGCTGACAAGCTGGGGTCAGCGAGTACCCCGACTTCCGGATCGCTCTACCGATCTCGTCCATGCGTGTTGGCGTGGCTTCCATCAGATGGTGGGTCCACGTATCCTTCGCCGCATCGATGAGCTTCCAATGGTTCTCGATCTGGTTGAGCTCGGATGTGCTGACCTTGCGCTTGAGTATATCGAGCTGGTTCCTCTCCCTCTGCTTGCCGTCTCCGAGCTGGACTTCCTCCAGCGGGCTGCGCTCAATCCAATGTTGCACGGTGCCTGTTGGAGACTTCACGACCTGCAGGTGCTCGACCTTCCTCGGCTTGGTAAGCGTGGGCCAGTGCATGGCCGCCAAGCTATCGTTCTTGCTCTCCGTGAGTGCGATCGCAAGCTCAGCTTGGGAGTCCGTGCCCATGCTCTCGGAAGCCGTTTGCCCACCGATGAACTCGACCGAGTCGCCGCTGTCCGTGCCAGTGAACGGGACGATCTCAGTCACTCCGGAAGCTGGCTGGCCCGAAGCCGAAGGAGGAGTTGCAACGATCTTCTGCTTGGTAGCCGCTGGAGACACCATCGGATTGTTGCGGTCTGGAGGCGGCGCGAAGCCAGGCTGAACCGAATCGTCGTCCAAGCAGTGCAGTCGGCACCAGCTACCCACGCCACTCGATGCTGCATCGGCCTTGCGCATCGCCCCCAAGATCATAGACCCCTGGCTGGCGAACTTCCTGGGGCAAGGCTTCGCGATGTCAGCGTTGAGTGCCGAGCTCTGCTTGGTGAACACCAAGAGCCGAGGGAACTTGCGAGTAGCAAAAGGGTAACGCGTCTCAATGTTGCCAGTGGGGGCCTTTCGTTTGATTGGTTTCAGCTTGTTCTGGGCTGGGGTCTTGCCCGTGATCGACGCGACGTCCGTGTAGGACAAGAGGTCGAACTCGTCTTGAATCCAAGTGCCAATCTCCTCGTGCTGGTAAGCGGCCACGTTTAACGTCTCCTCATCCTCGCCGCCATTCGCCTCGTCCGCGTCCGCGTCGCCGTTGATGGCGTCGGAGATCTCCGTGGCCTTGGCTTCGTCGCCCTGCATCTCCCTCGCCACGTCCTCGAAAGAGACGTTCGGAAGGCTCGCCGCGAACCAGTCGCGACAGCTCTCGCAGAAGTGGACGGCGCAGTAGCTGCCCTCCTGCGGCGCGACGATCTCCAAGCCAGCGTCCTGGTGGCAATCGGATGTTCTCAGGCAGCCTTCCCCCGTCGGTTGCCTCGACCTCCCCCTCCCCCTAGGCCCTAACACCTAACAGTCTAACACTCGAAAGGGTTCACACACAGGCAAGCGCCACCTAGCGGCCATAGCGTTCGCTGCCGCTTGTGGTCAACAACTTGCACGCGTCACCCACCCTCGAATGGTGAATGGCATTCGCAAGTGTTTGACCAACCACTGATCGCTGCCGCTTTGCCAGCGGCAAGCGACCAGCGCAACCAATCGGATGAGGAGGCGCACGGACCACCAAGGGAACACGAATAATTGATAAGAGACGTGGGTTGCAACGATGCCCGTGGAGTCCTTGCCACCTGATCTGCAGGCCAAGCACACGGTGTACCTCGCCTTCTTCTTGTCAGGGCCAGTCTGCGCGTTCCCCGCGGCAGTGTCACCCGTCCCAGGCGCCGATTTGGCAGGGCCCTTCATCGGCATCATCTTGGCCATCTCGCGACTAGAAATGGTAAAGTAAAATCGTGCCCACTGGAAGGAAACACAAAATGCGAGATGATGTGAAAGAGACTCGCTTGCAACTCTCGGCCAAAAATGGCTGAATCCAGCGGGGGCGGTAGCGGGCGGAAGAATTGCCGGCGCCGGCATCCACATCACGAGGCGTCCATAGAAAGAACTCACGGCTATCCACAACATGTTCGTTATGTTGACAGGCTGGCATTTACTTGATGTTGCGCATTGAACTGGGCCCCTGTTGGGTATCCAAGGCCCCCCCGTTCTGGAGCCCCTGCGAGCCCTGCAGGGTCTCCTCGTGGCCGACGAGGCGCAGCGAACGCAATAATATTTCATCCCCGCACCTAAGGCACCTCAGCCAAACGTGGGTGGCGAAGCCTTTTGGATATAACCTTCCTGTGGGATTACAAGTGTGTTGGGGTCCTACAGCGAGCTATGCGCACCATGTTCCTGTCTTGTGCTGTCATTCAGGGAACCCCCCACCCAGCCCACCCCACGGCCATCAAAACACACACACACACACCACCACCACCACCACCACAAAAAAAAAACAACCTCACCCTTCGTTCGTTCATCCGCGCAGGCAGTACCGTTGTATGATATGGCACGAACATCTTCACAACAATTCAACTGACAACTACTTGGGGGGGGGGGGGTATCTGATAAACCACCCTCTTCCACGGTGCAACCTTGGGGGGGGGAGCGTTTGACAAACCCCATTCGTTTCGCAGCATACTGAGCCAAGAGCCGTTGGCGAAAATGTGCAAGCTTGGGGGGGGGGGGTATTTGACAACCCCCCTTACGGTGCAACCTCGGGGGGGTAGATATCGGGCAAACCCCATTCGTCCCACAACGTCTTGAGCCACGAGCCGCTGGCATAAAGGCGCAATATTGGAGGGGGATGGGGCATTTGACAACCTCCACCATGTAATGTGTTTTTTTGTGTGCATTTGGCAAGCATTATGAAACCAGAGTCGCTGGCAGACAAATGCAGTATTGGGGGGAGGTATTTGACAAACCCCACTCTGTAAGGTGCAACCTTGGGGGGAGGGGGGCATTGGACAAATCCCACTCGTTGCACAGCAGATTGGGCCAAGAGCCATTGTCCGAGAAAGTCAATCTTGGGTGGGGAACCAGGCTAACGGGGGGGGGGAGGGGGAGGGCAGATTAGCCCGTTCCCCGCCGCCAAACCCACACTGCTCACCCATCGTCTTTCCATGGGCAACCTGGAGCCCTAGAGCAAGGAGACGCTGCATCATAGCAGGGGAGACTTGGTCACGATGGAACTCGATCCCATGATGGTCCCTCCGCGCGGTGGCCGACAACCTCCCAACGGGCACGCTCGAGGCACACTGCCCCCCATCAAACACCAAGCAGTCCATTCGTAAACTCGCTCGCGCCGATGGTTCTGCTGGTGGCAGAGGAATTCAGCCGCAATGCTATTTGGCGTTCGGCTGCCCTCTGGGCGGCATTCGCAAGACCCCGCGGTGCCACCATCGACTGAAGCCTGTCCGTCTCATGGGCACTTGGCACCGCCCTGTCCCATCCTACGCGCACTTGGGTCGACGAGCTGTTCGTGTTGTCCAGCATGCACGGGGGGGGGGCCTTTGACATCGGCGACGTGGTTCTTCCGTTTCAATCGCAGGTTGTGGGGCAGTCGTTGTGCCCCCGTCTGCGTTTCGTGCATTTGATGAGGGGCATCTGCGGATGTGTGTATATGTGTGTGTGTGTGTGCGTGTGTGTGTGTGTGTGTGTGTGTGTGTGTCCGCGTGCGTGTGCGTGCGTGTGCGTGCGTGCGTGTGTGTGCGTGTGTTGTGGCGGTGGAAGAATGCGTGCGTGCGTGTGCACGTGCGTGCGCGTGTGCGCGTGCGTGCGTGTGGTGGATGGGGTGGGGCGGGGTGGGGTGGGCGAGGGGGTGGCCCGTGGCGCGGGGGGGGGGCTTGGCCATAGGGTCCGATATCATGCTTGTCGCACGGTTGGTGTCAAGGCTTCGCGCTGGCTTTGTTGCGGAGGGCGCGCGTTCTCTGGGGCCGAGTCGCGTGCGCGATGCCCTCGGGTCGTTGCAGGCGCAACACGGGCGTTGCGTGCGCCAGAGAAGCGCAGTCCCCCCATGTTGCGCGACAGGGGGCTTCGCGCCATACGGGGGGGGGGGGTACGTTGCCAACATGCTGGCCTGGGGCGCACGGGCGGGGGTGGGGGTTGTGGGGCGGGGTGGGGTGGAATAGGGCGTGGCTCGGGGTGCGGCAGGGGAAGGCAGGGGGGGCGCGACGGGTTGGGGGGAGGGCAGTTTGCCGACATCACCCTGGGGTGGGAGGTGGGTGGGTGGCGGGCGCAGGAAGCAGGGGGGGGGGGGGTACATTTGGCCCGACAGGGTGTCATGTGCCAAAGGGGGGGGGGGGCATTTGGCCGACATCTGGCCTGGGGAAAATGCTAGGGGCAGGGGGGGGGACATTTGGCAGACATTTGGCAGGGGGGTCAGACATTTGGAAGACATTTGGAAAACATTTGGAAACCATTGGGAAAACCCGCCGCAGACGGGAGGGTAGCGACCAAATCCCCCCCCACACATTTGGAACGACACCCCCCCTGCGGGCAAAATGTCTGCAGGAACCTGTGGCGCCCACCCACCTCCGAGCAAAATGCCTGGTTGACAATGTGGCAAGCCACCCTCCCGCCGCCCCCCTGCAAAGTATGGGTTGAAGGCTTCGAGGAGCCCAGCCCTCTCCCCCCCTCCCCCACCCCACGCCGCCCGCCAAACTGTCAGACGGGTGGCGTGGCCACGACGCCCGCGGCGTACAGGGCGCGGACAGGATGACGATTGGGCGCAACGGAAGGCGGGGGGATGACGACGAGCATGGGGAGGACAACGATTGTTGTTGCATGACGTCTTTTTGGGCGCCTCGGAACATATTGCGCCTCTCGCAGCCTCTTGGAGCCCATTCATGGCCACTTGGGACGTGGACGGGAGGGGAGAAGAGCGTGCTTGGGATCTTATGTTATAAAGGTGGGGGGGGAGGGTGGCGGAGAGGGAATCATGGGATCTACCATTGGGTGCCCAGGTGGAAATACTGGCATTGGCCTATCCAGGAGCTATCTTGCTTACACCTCGGGGCCGATTGGGGGCATCTTGAGCCGTCTCTGTGCGCGGGTGGAGTTGGGCTCTTGGGCCATCTTGAGGCTCTAGTGGGGGCATTTGGGCCTAGTTGCCTAGCTTGCGGTGGCCGTTGGGGCCTCTAGGGGCTGAGTGCCTCAAACAGCGAGGGTGTTGAACTCTGCGTCAGAAGGGTTGGGTACCGATTGCGCGTCCATCTGGAAGCTGATTGGGCTGTCATCGTCAAGCATATTCAACGGCCAACTCACCCTACCGATATCAAGCTGACGCGTGAGGGATCGCCCACTCGGGAAGGGCAATAAACCTCCTCCCCGAATCGCTGGCTTCTGCCACGCTGTGCATCTCAACGGACGGCGGTGGGCATCTTGCTAAAGGTGAGTTCCGAACTGCCTCGCAGGGGCGCAGCGAAGATCCGATACTCTGACACAACATACGTCCTCCTCGTCCTTACCTATCACATCCCTCTCTCCTGCTCCCCCCTCATCTCGCTCCCCTTCCTGCCTCGCTTGCTCGTTTACTCGATCCCTCACCCCTCCTGCCTCTCATCATCAACGATGATCTGTATTCCCTCCACCCCCTCTGGTATTCCTACCCTCACCCAACCGCTCACATGACGTCTCGGTCAATCCCCGTCACCACGAAAATCACATCACGCATCAATCACACGGCACGTGATCACTTTTGTTGCCTAAGGGGGGGCTTCGTGCTCCGATAGCTCATCCACAGAGCGCTTTGGGCGCTCGCAGCTGAGCAAGAGCCTGCCTGCTGCAGTACGTTTCAAGTATTCTCGAGAAGCCGATCGCTGGGCGAGAGTCGGCTTGGAGCTTGCATGCTTATCGCTGTGCTGCCCGTGGAGCACCCACGCATGCAGCCAAGCGGCTGGGCGCCCCCTTTGGGGGCGACTAACCTCAGAAGGGCCGAGTGGTGGGTTCCTAGTGCGGGTAACCCTGCACCTGCAACTGTGTTCAGCATTGCCACAGGTGGCCTCGAATGTATTTGACGATTTGTAAAAGGAAAGCTTGGCCCTGGGCAAGTCTGGGAACCACAAGGCTACAACATCTGGCAACAACTCAAAGGGGGTTAGGCCATCGCCTGGCGCTACAGGCGGTGGAGGTGGAGGCGGGGGTGCAGCCTCCTCCTCTGGCTGCTCTGGCGGCGGCACGGGCTGCGGCCCAGGCAGCGGGCCTGGGGCGTCGTCGCCAGGTGGCTCGCCGAAAACGTCGAGCAAGCCGTCGCCCTCGCCGGGCTCGGCGATGCCGAAGTCGACCCCCTCGTCCTCATGCGGGTCTGGGTCGGCCAGCTCCGCGCCCACTCCGTGGGCCCCGTCCACGACGTCATCCTCGCGGAGGCGGGGGGGCGTCAGAGAAGTTGGACGGGGGCGGAGTGTTGCACCCCAAACGAAAAAAAAACAAAGGTAACGAACACCACAATGGATTTCAGACGCAAGGGGTGAGAGGGACACAGGATGGACAGGATTGGCGAAGGGTTTGGCCCAGGAGGGGTAGCCCAAGTGCAGGGTTTGGCTCAGGAGGGGCAGCCCCGACCCAGGTTTGGGGATGGTCTGCGCAGGAATCTCTAAGCTCTAAGGGGCGTGCACCCCCTGACCTGCCTGCCCGATCGATCAGGCCCTAAAAAACTCTTGCTTGCCACTGCGGTTTCAAAACACGTCTGGCACCCGTGAGTCCAGTAGCTCCTCAGCTGGATCATGGTCGGGACCCCCGCCGTCCTCGACCTCGGACGCGTCGGTCTCAGGACAACCTTCGTCTCGTTCGGCATGGACGTCGACGTCGCCCTCGCCTCCACCGTGCTCCAGGGGCAGCGGCGCATCGTCTGGCCAATGCGCAGGTGGATCACCATCTGCAGCGCGACCAGCGTGGCCATGGCGGCCTCGACCTCGACCTCGCCCGCGGCCACCAGGTACAGGTCCTGGACCAGCGCGACCACCGCGTGCTCCACGTCCCCCTCGCCCCCCTCGAGCTCGCCGAACCTGGAGCGGCCAGACCCTGCATGCGCTGGAGTTCCGTATCCTGGACACCAGCACGAGACCAGGCACAAGTGTTGCAAGTCTACGTTCGTGCATGCGGATTTGGAAGAAATCAACTTCGAGCCTCACTTTCCGATCCCACGTTGCAAGACAGTCGCAATGTTCAGACCAGGCCCCAGTCGCCTGGGCCAGCAGCAAGGCGAACGACTCAAACCAGACTGCATCACCAAAACTCGAGAAATGCCCAACCCCCGAGCGGCCCAACCGGCCCCGACTCCAATGAACCAATCCCCCATTATCACGAACACAGCTTGGATGTTTAAGTCTAGCTGTAAGTCGTCCCCCCTCTCTGCGGTGGCCTTCAGCGCAACCTCGTCCCCCATCGGGTGTGCGACGACCTTCTCCTCCTCGTTGGCCTCCACGAGCTCGGAGAATGTGGGCTCGCATGGGTTCAATGACATGTCGCAGATGTGAAACCATCGTGGTGCAAGGCCCCAGAATTCGGATAACTCCATCTGCTCGCCCTCGTCATCCACGTCGGGAACATGCAGCACACGGCACACAATATGACCAAACTTGAGAAGATCACGTCTGGACAGATCTCGTGTTGGGAACTCTTGCTTCATACACCGTAGAAGCGCGTTACGTAGACGGTGCAATTCTTGCCCAGCTCTGTTGTGCAAACAAACACCAGCTTTGCAGCATTGGGAAGGCGCCTTTCTCTCCGCTGACCTCGCTGGCCCAACCTGCTCTGTTTCGCCGACGAGCCTGTGCAGATGGTTCCAAAAATTGTCCAATGCGACGCCGAAGTTGTTCTTCGTGCCCGCGTCCTTCTGGTGCTGAAAAGCATGCGCAACGGCGCCCGCAATAGCTGATGGCTGAAGTTCGAGTATATCGATACCGCATGCAGGCCCCCTAGCAGCGAAGGCATTGTCTGTGTTGGCCAAACCAGGCGACACCCTGTCCATCGCAGCGGTCGCGTCTCCAGTGCGCTCCTCAGCATATTTTGCAAGCGCCGCCTTGTCATCAAGTAGGGCCTGGCGAGCTTCCTTCTTTCTGTGACGCTGCATTGCGGCAAGAACTCTATTAGCAGACTCAGGGGTGCCCATGGCTGCGCACACCTCCTCCAGCTGGTTCTCGTCGGTCCCGTCGCCCGCCAAGTCCTTGACATATGACATCGCAACCCTGGCTCTGTTGCGGTCGGCAATGTCTGCCATTCGACACCCGAACGCAAGTTCCCCATTATGAGCTCGCTCTGTTGCGTCGGCGCCCTCTTGCAGAAGGGCCTGGAACTCGGCGCTGTCAGGGTGCGCCTTCAAGGCACGGTATTGATGACCCACTTCTCGGAGATTATTGTTGCGCATTCTTCTCGCAAACACCCTCCAAGGACCTCCAGACGGGCCGAGACGTCTTACCCCGCTGCTTGCTGCTTCTGGTTCTGGAGGGCCACGCTGCGCTGCTCCATCACTGGCGTCTCGGTTTGCAGATGCTGGCCCAGGCTGGTCACGGCGGAAATGGGAGTGCACCAACTCTGATCCCAGCGTCGGCGTGTCGATGGCATGCGTCTGGATCCTGGACTTCGAAATTCTCCGAACGTGCGCGTGGAAACATTCGCGCGGCATGATGTTGGTGAAAGAGACCAGAGCGTGGGAAATCAATACGGCCTTAGCTTCTTGTGAACTCAAGTCTGGGTAAGCTTCGTGGAGTTGCTTGGTCCATTCGTCATTGGTGCACTCTGGTTGGTCCACTATCGACTGTGACAGATCTGGCTGTTGCAATGCCAGGAAATTGTTGAATGGTGGGAGCCTGTGCGGGCGTGCGGTCAATCTCTCAATCACACCGCCAGCCTTCTGGATCATGGGGAAGGCTGTCGCGCGCGTCTTGTTGTTCACCTCGTTTGGCAAGAGAAGTAACCACACGCGCGCATCAAACAAGAGCGCCCGAAACTTCTGGAACAGCGAATTCTCCAAGTCACCACGAGCAGCAACAAGAACTCGAAAGTCCCCATTCAGATCGCCTGCCTGTCCAGGCTGCTCGAGGGCAGCTCTCGCAGCAGAAGCTTGCTGCTGTAGTTCCCAACGCTTCGAACTCAGCCTACCTTGTGCGTCCAACATCGTCTGTAAAGGCCTGAGTACGCTCCTCAACAAAAGGGTCGCTGCATGGGGCGTCGGCGAAACGCGTTCGAGAAAGCTAAGCCCAGAGCGTGCATGATTGGCCATCCCCTTCCGCTGTGCATTCGAAGCTTCTGCCATGCTAACTTCGGCGTCGCCGTCAGCTGGGCCAGGTTCGTCGTGGTCGGGATGATTGTGGTGGGGCTCCGCAGGGGTGATCGCCCCATGGGCCACATGTGCGCCCTCGTCCTGCGCAGGGCCATGACCAGCAGCCCTCTGACCGCTAGTGCGAAATCTGTCGACGAACATCCTGAAAGCTGGATCGAGAACGTTGTGGAAAACTATCAGCAGGCCGATACCACTCACAGCGCCCTCGGCGCCTTTCCAACGGTGGCACTTGATGATCTGCAACATGTCGGGTAAGAGTGCAACGGCAATTGACGCCGCAAGTTGATCCTTAAGCTCAGGCTCATTGAACTCCTCATCTGTTGGCGCCCAAATGTCTATCCACTGCTGGTCGGTCCAATCACCATCTGGTAAGACTGAGAAGAGTATATGTCGCTGAAGTCCCTGCGAGTGCCCAGCCAAAAAGGTTCTTATCGCGCAGTGCTTGTAGACGATCGTTTCATCTGGTGCCTTTCCACGACAAAACCTGATCTTGTGTTTGATGACTTCCTGGATGCAATACCTGAATGAATTTGTATCCCCAGCATTTTCCAACGCCAGCTCAATATTACACATGCCTCGCAGAGCCCATTTCACATATCCACCAGCCTCGTCGTGCGCCTTGAAGTTGATGTGAGCTTCGCAATCGAAACCCAGACTTTTCCACAAGCTGTCTCGCTGCATCATCAGTCTGTTGTGGGCTCCCTGGTTGCTGGCATGACGATCGGCACTGAAGACACGAGTTTTCTGCTTGAACACGTCTTCTGCCAACGACGTGGGGTCTGCATCGATCAGCGCTCGGGACATACACTCTATCGAATTAAATTGTATTCTGTGGCAAGTGTTCACTTGCGTGCCCATGAATATCATGTATTTGTTCATGTCCTGCCCTGGGGGGCGATACTCGATTGTAAAAGCGAAGCCTGACCCGATGCAGAACAACTTCGTCCTAGTATCACCCTGCGCCCGCGGGCGTTTCACCGCCTGCAAAGCGAGCTGGCCGTTGAACGAAGGTAACACCAGTTGGCGCTGTCTATCTCCAGCGCCAGGGTCGCTCGCGCTGCCTCCTCGGATGTTCATGGGAGTCTCGTCGTATGCAGAAAAATCGACACATTGTATCATGCGCACCCGCGCGCCTGCGTTGGTAGCTGTGGCCAATCGGTTTGCCAGCTTAAACAGCCTGTCAGCGCACCATAACAAAGTAGCAATTCGTTGCTTGTCAATCTGAAGTGTTTTCCTATTCTCACCAACTTTTTCGGATTGATCTTCCAGTGCCATTCTAGATTGCAATATTCGTCCCTCCTGTATCATCACGGCAAGGGGCTCCGTCAGCTCGCTAATGTAACGTTTTGCTCTCGCCATTGCGTTCCCTACAAGACTAACCATCGCATGAGGCACTTGCATGATTCGAGCTCTGGTAACTGACGCTAGTTCATCTCTTGTCAATCTCTGTAGAGCCTTCTCCTGCTCCTGTTGACGCGCAAGTTTTCTCCTGGTGTTTGCCTCCACGGCCAGTGCCTGCACCTCTCTGATGTTACGGCGTGGCATCTCGAGCTAGAGTGCACATCGGTGAACCCTGCTTCCCGTCAGGCAAAATGCCAAGGGGATGTGTGGAATGGAGAAAGCCGTGCAACATTCGAATCAAAACGGCAACGCGCGAGGAGAATGCGGACGAGGAGGGGGACAAGGAGGATAAATGGTGAGGAAGGAGGCAGCAGACAGGAACGGAGAGGACACTAAGGAGCAAGAAGAGAGGGGGGGGGAACCTTACACCTCTTTCGCTTTGTATTATTGTACATTGCTGCCATCCCTCCTCGGTTTCCTTCCCCCTCCTTCTCCCCCCACCCTCCTCTTCCACATGTTTTATCTGCGATGCGCAACCTTTTGAGCCGCCGTTTAGCGGTGCTGGTGTTTGTAGTTTGTGTTAATGTAGTTGGTTTCGACACGTCCTTCGGGGGGATACGCGCAGTGCCCTTGATTGTTTCGTTGAGGCCCCGTGTGCTAAGGACATTTTACTCCGACAGGCCCAACCTTTTGCAAGCATGTTGCTAGGGTCTCCCCCCGAGGATACGCATGATATCTTGCAGACGTTTTTCGCTGTTAATAGGGATCCTCTAAGCCTAGCCCACACCGCCCATCACGGGCATAGGATCTTTTTTAAAAATACATATTGGATCTTGATACAATATCAATGTATAAATTTATGCATGAACTCATCGTTGTTTTTAAGGCTGAACCCCTGCATGTTTAATACATGATCCGCACGCGGAGCATGTATTAAAAACGGCACTGTACTGGGACGCCCTGGAACCAATCATCCTCGACCTGTTTGGAGTCCCGAAACGGTGCGGTGACAGACCGTGCGGTGACCTCGAAACCCTCCAAGAACTCACCGCACGGTCCGTCAGCGCACGGCCTTGGGACCCCGGAGGCCCCCGTCGCCCGAGACGTCCTCGGAGAACGACCCGAGTCCCAAAACCGTGCGGTAACCCCGAATCCCCACCGACTTACCGCACGGTGTGGTCACCGCCCCGTCTGGGGGCCCCCGACTGCCTGCCTGCCTGCAGCGTGTCCCGGAAGCCCCGACGCCCCAGGGAGGCCCTCGGACACCCGGGGACGACGGCCCCAGTCTCGGACATCTGGCGCTTCGCTCTCTCCGACGCGTCTCGCCATCGCTCGGACGTCCATTCCCTGTGTTTTTTTTTTTTTCGGTTTCGTGCGTGGTTTTTCGCCAAATTATCAAAGATGCTCCTCGATGGTCCTCGCCGAAGGAAACATGCACACGTCCGAGCGATGCTCAGTCGATCCCCGGGGCCAAGCTCTCGTCCAGTTTCGTGCGTGGCTTTTTCGCCAAATTATCCAAGATGCTCCTCGATGGTCCTCGCCGAAGGAAACATGCACACGTCCGAGCGATGCCCAGTCGATCCCCGGGGCCAAGGTCTCGTGCCTTCTTTTTTTCCTCGACGGCCCCAACAAAACCTAACGAAAAGCCTCGTCCCGAGGGCGAAGCCTGGCGGTCACAGCCTGCCGCCCCGACGCTCGCCCAGGCGTCGGGGGGGGCCTGGGGGGGCTCCTTCGGGTTCCTGGCCCTGGGGCCCACATGTGCTGAGTGAGGAGGGGGGGGGACAGAGGGGGAGGGGGGCGAGGAGGAGAGGAACATCACAGCAGCAGGAGGGAGGACAGGGCCACGACGAGCAGCAGCAACAGGCGCAGCCGTATAGCCGCTTTTGTTCGCGCCTTCTCTGCTCGAGGCGCTGCCCGACTCGGCGGCGGGGACCCCCGCCCAGCCCTCGTCACGAGGGCGGGGGATCCCGCGGCGGGCGACGGCAAAAAGCGTGGCGCTCGGCAGCATCATCGAGAACGCGTCCGCGAAGGTGCTGCCCAGCATGGCGGGAGGACGCTGCAGGTCTCCCCAAACATCGCTGCCTTCGTGGGCTCGCTCCTGAACGTGGCGCGTCTTCGAGTCTTCCTCCTGTGCAGGGGCATGCCCGCCTTCCACCCAGGAGCGCTGGATCCTGGGGGGGGCCCCCGCGGAAGCCGCCGCGAGGCCCGCGCAGGGACGTGGCCCGCGCCCCGCAACTTCGCGCGGGCGAGGGCAAGGGAAAGCATCGCGGGGAGGGGACGCACTTCATTTGGACGCCCGAAATGGGTACGGAAAGAATGGGTACAATGCCCAACAACAAGTGTTGTCCCAAACCAACAGCGGCCGCTGTTGGGCAGGCGGCCCTCTGTTTCAGATGGACACAGGCCGCGGCGGCGTGGACAGCGAGTCCTGTTCAAAATGAACAGGATCTGCTGTTTGGCAGTGTACCCATTCTTTCTGTACCCATTTCGGGCGTCCAGACTTCAGACAGGGAGCAACAGGTGTGGGCCGGGGATCTTCTGACCCGGGTCAGTCAGACCTTGCAGGATCCTGCAGGATCCTGCACCCAAGCCCGGGTCAGTGCAACCCTAGTTTGCCGCGCGCGCAAGGGTGCAAGGGGAGGGGAGAAGGCTTCTTAGAAGGAGGCTGCTTCTTAGACGGCGCGGGCCGTCATTACATCTATAGAGAACGCCGGCGCCTTCTGATAAACAGGGGTGTTGCTAAGAAGCGTTCCCCCCTCGCCCTGCCCCCCTCTGCGCGTGGCCGACCTGGCCCTGCAGGATCCTGCAAGAGCGGCGCTCTGACGGACCCCCGTCTGCATGGACCCCCGTGTTGAGCAGGGACCGACCGTCCCGGCATTCCTATAGTCCTACCACGAAATGCTCTTAGAACCCAACCATGGTCCAAGAACAGGAACAGTGTTCTTAGAGCATAAACCCGATGCGTTAAAACGAGACAGCCCCCGCCAGAACTGTTCTAAGAACATGTCGTGGGGACGTCAAAAGGTTCTCAGAACACTGTTTCGGGAGCGGCCAAGAGGGGGGGTGTCCAAGAGGGGGGGTGCAAATCATGACCAGCGGCATGTGCGAGGCCCAGCGGGGGGGCCAGGGACGTAATGAAACAAGACGAGGCGCCATGAAATCTGGGGAGGCATCACGCCCCCCGCCATGATATCCACCCCCCCTGGTCAGCACCCCCCTCTTTTCCGCCCCCCATTGTTTGGCAGGGCTATGGGCGAGCCGGGACGCCTCGCCACTGCTTGACGTCTTGCGCCCCGACGTGGGCACGAGTAGAGCATAAGCCCGATGCGCTAAAACAAGACAGCCCCCGCCAGAAATGTTCCAAGAGCATTCCGCGGGAACGTCAAAAGGTTCTCAGAACACTGCTTGGCAGGGCTATGGGCGAGCCGGGACGCCTCGCCACTGCTCGACGTCTTGCCTCCCCGACGTGGGCGCGCGGAGCCCGGCGCCGGGCCAGCGCGCACCGCAGGGGGGAGGGCGGGGCGCGGGGGGCCCGTGAGGCCCGAGATCTACCGTGGAGGCAAAGGGAGGACTCTGAGGCCCAACGCTGGCGGCGCGCAGGGGGGTGCAGGGCCCTGACCTTCCAGAGAGCTATTTTTTTATCACGGGAGGCCTAAAAACCTAAAACACGAAACGGAACAGCCTAAAACCAAGACATAGAATAGCTCTGGGATGGGTTTTTGCCACCTTTCGCTTTTGACTACCCTCGCTTCCAAAAGATGTCAAAAACGATACCAGGCTGCGGCCCGCACCAGTCAGGTCGCTTGACCAGGAGGCGCGTGGTGTGACTTGGTTTCGTCTGGAAGCGAGAGCGGGGCAGGTAACTCACGCTCTGAGACAAAGGAGGACTCTGAGGCCCAACGCTGGCGGCGCGCAGAGGGGGTGCAGGGGGAGGGGGGAAGGCTTCTCGGACGGAGGCCGCTTCTCAGGAGGACGCTGAAGCCCAACGCCGGCGGCGCGCAGGGGGGTGCAGGGTTATGTCGGGCCTGTCCCCCCACAAGGGGGATTTTCCACGAAGAATGCAACATACCCCCAAAACGCCCCAAAAGGGTCAAAAAGTAGTCAAAACATACTAAGATTGGACATTTTTCAATTATGTTTGGAACACTTCGAATTTTTCGTCGAAAAAAATCCCTGTAGGGGGGACAGGCCCGACTTAAGTGTAGGGGGAGGGGGGAAGGCTTCTCGGACGGAGGCCGCTTCTCAGAAGGCGCGCGCCCTTCCATCCATAGACAAGGTCCGCGCCTTCTAAGAAGCAGCCTGCTTCGGAGAAGCCTTCCCGCCTCCCCTTACCCCCCTGCGCGTCGTGGCCGACAACAACGAATGGCGGATTTCGGAAACCCTGAACCCAAAAACGTTTTCATCTCCCGGGGGGCGCATCTTTCACTTCCGCCACCTTCCGCCGAGTTCCCGCTGGCGTCCGCGGGCGGACGCGGCCTCGTTTTGCTTCCGCCGCACTTCCGCCGAGGAAGAGGTGACAACTCTGTCGATCCTCGAAGGCAAGGCCCTTTCTTTTGGAACGCCTCGAATGTTGTCCAGAACCAACGGCGGGGTCGTGTCGACAAGGGACAGCGGCCGCGGAAAATGGACAGTGGTCGACGGCGAGCCTTGCTCAAGCTGGACCGAACTTGCTGTCGGGCTTCGTGCCACAGCGCGCGGAGCTTCGACCGCGGCCGACAGCCCGCCCGCCGACAAGAGTAAAGGGGCCCCAGAACACGCAAATAGATACACACAAATAAAACGGTTCCCCATATTTCCCCCTATTTTCTGGGTTTCTGTCTTCCCCCCCACTTCCCATATTTCCGTATATTTTCCTGGGGATCGGCGATTAATTGTGTCTGTGTGTTTTTCCCCTCCTGAAAGATTGTCAACAGGTCCGCAAGAGCAAGCTGCCAGCACCATCAGAAGCAAGCGTAAGCCACTAGAAGCAAGGAATCCCAAGAAGAGCAACGTCGACGAGCTGAATGCAGTCCCCAGCGAAAACTATATGAGTCCCCATTCTTTCCGTACCCATCTCGACCGTACCGACGGGAGGGAGTGGGGCGGCCATCAGGAATATAAGAAGATAAACACGAACTTTTGGCGCTCCGCGCAGATCTCTTGGAACCACGCTGGACACCCCTCCCTGGCGCGCGGAGCGCGCCAAGGGCGGCGCTGGAGGCGCCGCCAGGGTGGACCCAGCACGGATCCAAGAAATCCGCGCGGAAGGCCACAAGTTCATGTTGATGCCGTTTTTCGGGCGTTGGCAGAACTGGGTTTAGTGGGACCTGGTTTAGTGATGTGTACTGGGGGACGCCCCCCCGCCCCGTTCCACAAGCCGGAACTGCCGCCACTCGAGAAAGCACCAGCTACGGCAGACCTGGTTTAGTGATTCTGGCTCCAGGGCCCTACCACTAACTGGGTCCCCTTACCTGGGGTCCTGGCTATGCCCGAGTTTTTTCTTCTTCCAAGGAAGTCGGCAATGCCCTCTGGGTGATGGGCGTGTTTTCTACCACCACCACCACCACCATAAGTTGGAGGAGGGGGTCCTCCTCCGCCTCCTCCTCCTCATCCTCCTCCTCTTCGTCCTCCTCCTCCTCCTCCTCCTCCTCCTCCTCCTCCTCCTCCTCCTCCTCCTCCTTCCCCACTCCAACTTATGGTGGTGGTGGTGGAAAATACGCTCATCATATAGGCCCCTGGCCTTCGACGGGCCCTCGAAAGGGCCCTCTGCCTTCGAGGCGCCCTCCCAGGGAAAGCCCTCTGCCTCCGAGGAGCCCTTTTTGCCTCCTCTGCCTTCGAGGGCGGCCCTGCCGGGAAGCTCTGGCGAGGCCCCACGGCAGGGGTTGCCGAAGCCTGCCGGCGGCTTCCCCGTGGAGGGGAGCGGTTGGCGGGGGCCGGCCTCGGAGGCCGCGGGGGGGGGGGGGGTCACTCACCAACTCCGTGGCGCGCCGTGCCCCTGCCTGCTGCGCCGCATCTGAGCCGGAGCGCGCGGAGGAGCCATCGCGGCCGTGCCGCGGCCGCGGCCGCGTCGCTGGCGCTGTGCACCGACGACGCCACGGCGAGGCCCCGAGGAGGCGGCTCCTCGGAGGCCCGGGGGGGGGGGGGCTTCCTGGGAGGCCTGGCGAGGCCTCACGAGAGCCCCACGCCCCTCGCGCCCCCTGCCCGCTCCCGTGCGCCGCTGGGCGTGCGGGTGCACGGTGCACGGTGCGCGCGTGCGCTCGCCCCGGGCCTCGTCTGGCCGAGAGGCCGCGCGGGGAAGGCGGGGAGGAAAAGAAGGTGGGAGGGGGAAGAGGAAGAGGGGAAGATCCCTTCAGGAGCGGATGAGGGGAAGAGGAAGAGGGGAAGAGGGGAAGAGGAAGAGGGGAAGAGGAAGGTGGGCGGGGAGGGGGGAAGAGGGGGAGATCCCTTCAGGGGCGGAAGAAGGACTTGCACGGAAGAAGGACTTGCACGTACACGAGGATCCGAGGGTACGCATCGCGCGAGCGCTCGAAATGCCCGAGCGCACGCCCAGGAGGAACTCAGACTCCTCTCCGTCGCCATGTAGCTGTGGGCACGCCATCGTGCTCGCAACTCGTGCCTCCGAGACATGCTGTGGGACGGTTGCGGCGGTCTCTCAAGGCGGACTCGCGAAGTAACGCTGAGGAGACAGAGGATCGGAGCACGGGGGGAAGCGCCATGCCGCAGCGCGCCCAGGCCAGGCGCGAGTCTCCTGGGCGACAGAGTGTTTGCGATTCGCAGTACGTTAATCACAAGATAACACACACGCATACATGTTTATATACATATAAACATGTGTATATATATATATATATCCTTGTGGACGTGACCTGCTCATGGCGGGTTCACGCTGCGATGACAGCGGTGATGGGCGCCGACACCGCGTGAGCCGTTCCACCTTGAGAACTCGCGGCTCCCCGATAGCGCAGACCGTTGAATACCGCATCATGCTTGCCGCTGGCGGCGTCCAGTCTCAAACGCCCGCGCTTGGGTCACCGCCGCGTCAACGCGGCAAGAACAGACCGCAACTAAAGTTGTGCCTCTTGTGGCAAGAACCGTACCACAAACGAGCGGCCAGAGGGACTTCCAGGCATAATATGTTGACTCCAGGTCACTCCGTCCTAAGATGGCCCCGCAAAAGCTTCAGACTCCCGCCCCAACCCCCGAGGGATGGCGAGGTCTAATCCCACCAGCCCTTTGGGCGTGAGTGGTTTAGAGAGCTCTGTCTGTCCTCAACCCCCCTTCTTCCCCTTCGGGGAGGGGTTTACCCCTCCCCCTACCCCCTCCCCTGGGCCTGGAGAGGTCCCTCCGCGGGTCGTCAGGGGAGTTATTTTCGACTCCTGGGAGGGCTAAAAAACGACACCCCTCACGAGGATTCTGGCCCCGACGGGGGGAGGGAGAAAAAACCCTCTCCTCTTCTGTGAAGCCAAAATCATTGATTTTACTACGGCTTTGGCCCCATTTTGGCCTTCGGAAGGGGCAGCGCTCATGAAAGCTCCCCTCTTCCTTCAAGGCAAAATCATTGATTTTACGAAGGTTTTGGGCTCATTTTGTCCTTCTGAGGGGGCAGCGCTCATTAAAGCTCCCCTCTTCTTTGATCCATTCCCTCCAAGATGGCCCCAAGAAGCGCCCAGGAGGCACCAAGAGGCCCCAAGATGGCCCCAAGAGGCCCCCAGGAGGCCCCCAAGAGGCCTCCAAGAGGCCCCCAAGATGCCCCCAAGAGGCCCCCAAGAGGCCCCAAGAGGCTCCCCCGAGGCACCCAAGACGCTCCTGGAAGCCCCTGGGGCCGCCAAGAGGCCCCCAAGACGCCCCAAACGGCCTCCAAGAGGCTCCCAAGAGGCCCGAAGAGGCTCCCCCAAGGCACCCAAGACGCTCCTAGAAGCCCCTGGGGCCGCCAAGAGGCCCCCAAGACGCCCCAAAAGGGGACGAGGTGCCCGAACGCCTCACGCCACGAGGAGCCCGAACGACTCACACCAGGACGAGGGGCCCGAACGACTCACACCACGAAGAGCCCGAACGACTCACACCAGAAGGAGGGGCCCGAACGACTCACACCAGGACGAGGCGCCCGAACGACTCACACCACGAGGAGCCCGAACGACTCACACCACGACGAGGGCCCCGAACGACTCACACCACGAGGAGCCCGAACGAGTCACACCAGGAGGAGGGGCCCGAACGACTCACACCAGGACGAGGGGCCCGAACAACTCACACCACGAGAAGCCCGAACGACTCACACCAGGACGAAGAGCCCGAACGACTCACACCACGAAGAGCCCGAACGACTCACACCAGGAAGAAGGGCCCGAACGACTCACACCAGGACGAGAAACCCCAAACGACTCAAACTACGAGGAGCGCTTTCTCTCCCTCCTCCTCCGCCTCGTCCTTCTCCCGCTCCCACCACAAGGAGGATGTACAAGGAGGCGGGAGGAAGGAGGAACAGGGGAGACATGCGGGGGCAGGCGGAAACACGCCTGAAAAACACGACTGTCGGCATGATTATCAAGAGTTGCTGTTTTGAGATGGGCTGGTGGGGATACGCGAAGCGTAAAGAATTTGGGTTCCAGCGGAGCGTCGCTGTGCTGGTCCCCCAGCAGCGCTTGAAGGTTGCCACGCGTTCGCAGTTCGCAGCCCCTCCCGGATTGCGAGGTCTAATCTGACTCCGCGACGGTCGTCACTGTGCTGGCCTCCCCAGCAGCCCTCGGAATTGGCGACGTTTTCTCAGTTCGCAGCCTCCCAGGGATGGCAAGGCTGAAGGGGCCCCAGGACACACAAATAAATACGCACAAATAATACTATTCCCCATATGTTCCCGTATTTGGGGGGTTTTCGTCTTCCCCCCACTTCCCATATTTTCCTATATTTTCTGGGGAATCAGCGATTCATAGTGTCTGTGATTTTTCCCTCCCTGAAAGGTCTAGTCGGAGGCCGCGTGAGACGTCGCTGCGCTGCCCCCCCCCCGCAGCTACTCTCGAAAGCGGCGACGTGTTCACGCTTCGCAGCCCCCCAGGGGATGGCGAGGTCACATCTGAGTCCGCATAGGACGTCGCTGGGCTGGCCCCTTCCAGGAGCCCTCGAAGGCGGAGACGTCTTCGCAAGTCGCAGCTGCCCAGGGACGACGAGGTCTGTTCTGAGTCCGCGCAGCACGTCACTGCGATGGCACTCCCAGCAACTCGCGGAAGTGGCGACCGCTTCGCAGTTCGCAGTTCCCGAGGGAAGCCGAGTTCTGATCTGAGTCCGAATGGGACGTCTCTGTGCTGCCCCCCCTCAGCAGCCCTCGAAAGTGACGACGCGTTCGCAGGTCGCAGCCCCCCAGGGATGTCGAAGTCTCATATGAGTCCGCGTAGGACGTCACTGTGCTGCCCCTCCTCAGCAGCCCTCGAAAGTGGCGTCGGCTTCGTAGTTCGCCCCCTCTAATGATGGCGAGGTCTCAAGTAAGTCCGCGAGGACGTCACTGCGCTGGCCCCACCCCAACAACTATCGAATCTAGCGTCTACTCTGAATCCGCGTCAGTCATCACTGTGCGGGCCCCCACAGCAGCCCTCGAACGTGGCGACATGTTCAGAGTTCTCAGCCCCGCAAGGATGGCGAGGTCTAATCTGAGGCCGCGTAAAATGTCACTGTGCTGACCCCTCCCAGCAGCCCTCGAACATGGCGACATCTTCACAGGTCGCAGCACTCCAGGGGTGGCGAGGTCGAATCTGAGTCCGCGTAAGACGGGCTGGCCCCCCAGCAGCACTTGAAACTGGCAACATTTTCGCAAGTCGTAGCCCCTCAAGGATGCCGCGGTCTCACCTCAGTCCGCGCAGCATGTCACTTTGCTGGTCCCTTCCAGCAGCCCTTGTACATGGCGACATTTCCGCAGTTCGTATCCCCCCAGGAATGGCGAGGTCTATTCTGAATCCGCGCTCGGTACCTATAAAGCTGGCCTCCCCAGCAGCCCTCGAAAATGATGACATTTTCGCAGTTCGCAGCCCCCCTAGCGCGCCCCCCGGTAGGGCGGCGCGGTAGGAGGCAGGCTAGCAGGCAAGGAGGGGAGAGGAGGAGGGAGGCGGGAAGGAAGGAGACGCGACCCAAGCGCCCTATTCAAAACGACAATCAAACGCAAGAGTGTTGGAACAAATCCGCGAACCTTTCGGCGTGTGTGAGACGCTGTCGGCGTCATCGTCGTCGTCGTTGTCGTGTTCGTCGTCGTCTTCGTCGTCGTCGTCTTGGTCGTGGTCGTGGTCGTGGTCGTGGTCGTGGTCGTGGTCGTCGTCGTGGTCGTCGTCGTCGTGGTCGCCGTCGTCGTCGTGCTTGCCAGTCCCAAGAAAATCCCACCAGCCCTTTGGGCGTAGGTGGTCTAGAACAGATCCTCTTCCACCCCTCCCTCTTCCCCCTTGGGGAAGGGTTTACCCCTCCCCCTACCCCCTCCCCTGGACCTGGACGGGACGGGCCGCGAGGTGTCGGACGGCTCTTTGGGCCCCAAGATAGGAAGCCAAAATCATTGGTTTTACTAGGGTTTTGGCCGATTTTGGAGGCTCCCGAGGGGGGAGGCTAATTGACCCCCCCCTTTTGGTTGATCGATCACCTCCAAGATGGCCCCAAGAGCGCTCCCAAGGCTCCCAAGAGCGCCCCAAGAGGGCCTCAAGAGGCGCCCAGGAGGCCCCAAGAGGCGACCAGGAGGCCCCAAGAGGCCTCCAAGAGTCCCCCAAAATACCTCCAAGAGGCCCCCAAGAGGCCCCAAGAGGCTCCCACGAGGCACCCAAGACGGTCCAAAAAGCTCCCGGGACCGCCAAGAGGCCCCCAAGACGCCCCAAGAGACCTCAAAGAGTATCCCAAGAGACATCCCAAGAGACTCCGCGAGGCATTCAAGAGGCCTTTGACTCTTCTGATCGCCCTTATCCTCCTCCTCCTCCTCCCCCTCATCATCACCATCATCATCATCATCATCATCATCATCATCATCATCATCATCATCATCATCATCATCATCATAATCATCACCACCATCATCATCACCACCATCACCATCACCATCACCACCACCATCACCATCACCATCACCATCGTCAAGACCACCACCATCATCGTCATCATCAGCATCATCAATATCAACATCAACATCAACATCATCATTCGCCTATTCCTCCTCCTCCTCATTCCTCCCTCCCCACCCTCATCATCCTCCTCTTCCGCCTCCGAGACGTCCTCCATCCCCCCCCCTTGGGGTACGACGGCCTCCCCAGCCCCTTGTTCCTCTGTATGCTGCCCCGCTTCCATGATCACCTCTACTCGCCTGGGCGTCGTTTCTGGATGGGCTGGTGGGGATACGCGAAGCGTCAAGAATAGAGGAACGACCAAAGAAAAGAAACGTCGTCATCCAGTCGATTCCCTTCACTTCTTGCCTTCCAAGGGGGTGGGTGGGGGGCACGCGTGGGGGGGATAGAGAGGGGGTTACGGAGGCGGGGTAACAGGGGAAGGGGTCCTGGTTCAGCTTGCAGCCTCCGGGGGGCGACCGGCGGGCCCCAGGGGGGAGCCCCACCTGTGGACAGGAGGGACCCCGGACGACGTCCTGAACTTTCCAGTGCGGGGCCCCACGAAGTCCCGACCCCTTCCCGGCAGCGGTTTTTCGCCCTCGATCGTTTGTCGACGGCCCCGGGGCCCGGCGAGGGCCCCCCGAGGCCGACAGTGGCCAAAAACCTGGCGTCCATATTTTTTAGCGGCCAAGAGGGGGGTGTCCAAGAGGGGGGGTGCAAATCATGACCGGCGGCATGTGCGCGGCCCAGCGGGGGGGCCAGGGACGTAATGAAATTCGCCGGCCCAACGGGCCAGAGGCGTGCTAAGATCTCCGGTAACTTGTTAACAATATTTCTAGTTCGCGCGCGCGGAGCGGCCCCTGGGGGCCCCCGGACGAAAAGTACCCCGGCAAGGTCCCGAGAGAAGCCCGGGAGAAGCCACCAGACCACTCCAGGGGAGGGTATTTTTCGACACCCCTCACGAGGATCGTGGCCTCCGAGGGGGGAGCCGCAATCGACTACCCCCAAGAGCCCCCCAAGAGGCCCTGGGGGCCTCCAAAACGCCGCCAAGGAGCCCCAAGAGACTCCCAAGAGGTCCCCAAGAGGCCCCCAAGAGGCCCTAAAGAGGGCTCCAGGGCCGGCGGCATGAGCGAAGCGATTAATAAGAAGAGGCGCCATGAAATCTGGGGAAATATCATGGCCCACGCCATGATACCCACCCACCCCTAGTCATCACCCCCCTCTTTTCCGCCCCCGAAGATTTTTTAGCGGAGCGATCATGTCTGGGACAGGGAGGGGTTCCCACTGTTGGAGGGCCGGCCCCGTCCCCCGGCCGCGGCCCCGGGGGATCCCGCGGGGGCGCGCGCCCGCGGGCCCCGGGGGGCGCCCCGCCGTCGGAGTCGGCGGCACAGGTCGCAAGGGCTTTACCATGAGTCGGTGCTCGGGCGAGGGCGATAGGTGTACGACACACTGCAAAGGCACACACACATGTATCTATATACATATATTCATGTACACACATACACGTGCATGCACATACAAACATCCATGCATGCATACATACATACACACAATCCGTGTATGAATATAAACGTGTACGTGTGCGTTTCCTTCCGGTGCTGTCCCCCACCCGTGTTGTCTCCACCAGCCCAGGTTGGGGAGGCAGAGGAAGGATGGAGGAAGTGGGGGAGGAACGGGAGGGGAAGGAGGGATGAGGCACGAGAGCGGAAGGAGGAGGGGAAGAGAAGGACGAGAAGTATGAGGATAACGACGAAGGAGGAGGGAAGGTGATGAAGATGAAGATAAGGATGAGGAGTACGAGGTTTTCGAGGAATGATAAGGGTCGGGAGTTTGATCGATAAGCAAGAGTGAGGATATGGGCGGCAGAGAAGGAAGTGATGGTATTGGAGGTTCGAGACATGCCCTATGAAACAGCTCGCGGCAGCGCAAAGCTGGCTTCGGTAGCCAGGCCACCATGCAGTCTGCAGTCAAGCGAACATATACGGCGAAGACCAGTCTACTCTTCGGTCGGGCGTGTCCTCCTACAGGAGGATTTCGGCCGAAAGGTACGAAGTAGCCTAAACGAATCAACAACTATTGAAAAATACAGCATCAATCGTCCCCGCGCTATTTCTTAACTATGTTTGAACACTCCTCCTGTAGAGGGGCAGACCCGACTCAAGTCTACTCTACAGGAGGAATATTCAAACATAGTAAAGCATAGTGCGGGGACGATTGATTTTGTATTTTTCAATATGTGTTGAGTAGTTTAGGCTACTTCGCACCTTTCGTCCGAAATCCTCCTGTAGGAGGACACGCCCGACCGAAGAGTAGACTGGTCTTCGCCGTTTCAACTCTTGCCCACGCGGGGGAGAACGAGAGACCTCATCGCACGGTGCGTCACAGCGCACGAGTACATCCTCTGATGGACATGCGCGCTCCACTGCTCGCAGAGCAACTGCTCGCAAGTGGCCCGGATCCGCCGCGGGAGATCGACGAGATCATCGGAGCAAGGATCTGTTTTTTTCGGACGTTTGCGAGTACAGTCAGGGCGTTGACCTAAGGAACCCTAAATAAGGAACGAGGCCCCTATCTTCCATAAGTTAAACTTCGATTTCATATCGGAAACGTAAGGAAAACCTGAGGCAAGCTGTGAAACAATTAAGGAACGCGGAGCCCCTCCCCAACGAAAAGGGTTCCTTCCTCAGTGCCCCGACTGTAGGCACTTGGCGAGTAGTGGAACGCGCTCGACGATCCGAAAACGACCCAGGTCCCCAAACCATGCGGCCATCCCTGGGGAAACAAACAATGACATGAACGTAAAAACGCGGAGGTCCGCGCGGGTTTCTCGGATCGGCGTTGGACCCTCCCCCTCCCCTTCCTGGCGCGCGGAGCGCAGCGGGGGCGGCGAAAATGGTGGTTCTGGCGATAAGTCGGGCCTGTCCCCCTACAAAGGGATTTTCGACGAAAAAACCCAAGATAATCAAACAATAACCCAAAAATAGTCCGGGGACTATTTTTGGGGTATTGCTTGGTTTTTTGGGTGCATTTTTGCGATATTTTATGTTTTTCGTCGAGAATCCCCCTGAATGGGGGACAGACCCGACTTCATTCCGGCGCCCATCCCAGGAAGCCGCGCGGACGGCCGAGCTCCCCGCATCCCGAGCCCCAGCGGCTCGCGCTTCCCTGCCACCGCTCCGCTCGGGCGTCCGTGGCCCGTGCCATGCCTCGGCCTCGTGCGTCTCTGCTTGCCGCGCGATGCTCCCGGCGGTGGACAGACCACAGATCAAACATGGTGAAACGTAGTAGGAACGTCGCCCTCCCCAGACCATTCTGCCACTATTGCTGAGCAGTCCTCCTGTAGAGGGACGCGCCCGACTTGAACCTTGGACGATCGCGGCTTCCCGATGACGCGGATCGTTCGTCTCGGGGATGGACAGGCCTCCCTTTAGCAAAACGTGGTTTAGTGAAAACGACCTGGGGCCCAAACCTGGCGGGCGCAGGCCTGGAAAATAACGGCCACGGCGCCCTCTCGAGAACCGAAAACGGACAATTCGCTAATCGACGTGTCACTGTTGGGGGTTCTGTCCACCCCCGATGATCCAGGATGCCTCGCGGTGGAATCCCCCGGGTAGAACATCCGCCGATCTGGAGTGTGAGTTTCAGAAGTCTCAGCCGAAGCTCTGCTGCAGCATGAGCTGCAGTTCTGCTTGGGAAGGGGGGGAGGAGGGGGGGACCTCATTGACTGACGAATTCGGTGCTCGGCACCTCCCCCCACCCCTGCCAGTCCTCCCCCCCCTCGATTTCGCCCCCCTCCCCCCCCCCTGGAGTTTTGCTCTGCAAGGGTGAGGGCAGGAGGGGTTGGGGGGCGCTCTGCCAGGGGGGGGGGGGGGCTGCAAAGGGGGGGGGGCCCTCTCAGGCAGGAGCGGGAGCTGCAGGGAAAGGCGGGAGGGTCCGCTTTGCAGATGGGCGCTCTGCAAGGGGAGGAGGGGGGGTGGACAGGAGAGGGGGGGGAGGGACAGGAGGGGGGGGGGACAGAAGAGAGGGGGGGGGGGAGAGGAAGGGGGGGTGGACAGGAGAGAGGGGGAGCGGGAGCTGCAGGCAAAGACGGGAGGGTCCGCTTTGCAGATGGGCGCGCTGCAAGGGGAGGAGGGGGGGTGGACAGGAGAGAGGGGGGGTGGGGCCAGGAGAGGGGGGGGGGGGACAGGAGAGGGGTGGGGACAGGAGAGAGGGGGGGGGGAAAGGAGAGAGGGGGGGGCAAGCTAGGTGCGCTCGCGTCATATCTGACGTCCTACCCCTCCCTCCCATCCATTACCATGGCGCTGATTTTCTCTATCCGCGGACGCGTGTCGTAGCGGACCTGTGGCTCCGCGCGCGCGTGCGTAGTGGGTGGTGGTGCGCGTGCGTGCGTGCGTGCGTGTGTGCGTGCGTGCGTGCGTGGTGCGTGGGTTGGTGGTGGTGGTGGTGGTGGTGGTGGTGGTGGTGGTGCGGCGCTGGTGGTGGTGGTGGTGGTGGTGGTGCTGCTGCTGCTGGTGGTGGTGGTGGTGGTGGTGGTGGTGGTGGTGGTGGGGTGGTGGTGGTGGTGGTGGTGCGGCGCGGTGGTGGCGGGCGGATGGGCGCGCGAGAAAGAGGCCCGCGCTGGGGCGAGAACGCCATCCTGAACGACGGAGGCCAAACACCGATCCGAAAATGAGGCCCACGCTGCAGCGGGAGCACGATTCGGAACGATTCGGGAGCAGAAATGAGGCCGGCGCCTCAGCGAGAGCAGCATTTTGAAAAAAAACGCAGGCGAAAACCCAACTCCCGGGAATCCTGTGTAAAAAAACAGTACGCGGGGGGGGGGTCGAATACTTTCAGGCCGCCATCGGGGGAAGAGGGAGAGTAGTATTCATATTGAGTAATTGTACAGGAGAGAGGGGAGAGGGGACAGGAGTGAGGAGGGGGGTGGGGGGCGGCGGGATCATCACCATCACCATCACCATCACCATCACCACCCATCATCATCATCATCATCATCATCATCATCATCATCATCATCATCATCATCATCATCATCATCATCATCATCATCATCCTCATCCTCATCCTCATCCTCATCCTCATCCTCATCTCATCCTCATCCTCATCCTCATCAGCATCAGCATCAGCATCAGCATCAGCATCGTCATCGTCATCATCAGCATCAGCATCATCATCATCACCACCACCACGACCACCACCACCATCGTCATCATCATCATCAACATAATCAGCAGCATCATCAGCAGCATCATCATCATCACATCTCATCATCATCAGCATCATCATCAGCATAATCAGCATCACCATCAGCATCAGCATCAGCATCGTCATCGTCATCATCATCATCATCATCATCATCATCATCATCATCATCATCATCATCATCATCATCATCATCATCATCATCATCATCTGGAGCGCCCCAGATCGGCGGCACTGGCCAGAGGCCACTACAATAGAAAAATACATAACGACACTAACATAAATTGTTGGTGCTCCGTGCGGATTTCTTGGATCAGCGCTGGACCCCCTCCCTGGCGCGCGGAGCGCGCCAGGGGAGGCCCCCCAGGCGGCGCCTCCGGCGCCTCCCCTGGCGCGCTCCGCGCGCCAGGGAGGGGGTCCAGCGCGGATCCAAGAAATCCGCGCGGAGCGCAACAAGTATATGCTCGCGGCATTTTCCCTTCGAAAAAACGTACGTGTCCGAGCGACCCCGGGGCCACACAATGCGATCACCGCGCCGCTTCTTTGGGGGCCACCGCGGTGCTGCCAGGAGGAGGAAGAGGAGGAGAAGGAGGAGAAGGAGGCCGAGGAGGAAGAGGAGCCTGAGGAGGACGAGGAGAACGAGGAGGACGAGGAGAAGGAGGACGAGGAGAAGAGAAGGAGGAGGAGGAGGAGGAGGAGGAGGAGGAGGAGGAGGAGGAGGAAAAGGAGGAGGAGGAGGAGGAGGAGGAGGAGGAGGAGAGGAGGAGGAGGAGGAGGAGGAGGAGGAGGAGGATTGTCTCGGATGTATCTTTAGTCAGCGGGTCGTGCACTCGCACCTCAGCCCCTAGGGGGGCGGGGTCTGGCCGATGCGGGTGTCCGCCGCGCAGACTAAAGCTGGGGGATAACGGATAGCCACGATACTGAGGTGCTCAGTGAGGAACACCCGTCGATGTCCCACCTCTTTATCGATTTCGCTGGCCGCCACCCCCTCCTCACCCCATGCCCCAAAGTGATCCTGTCGAATCGGGGCTCCTACGGGGTGGCATCCCATATTGGGGGAGCGAACTTGCCGCAGCAGTGGTCCGCAATGTGACTCCTGGCGTGCACTGCCCAGCGGTTCCCCTCCGGGGAAGAAGCGGATCCCAAGGTGGGCCCGATTGCTTCCCCGCCGCTGAATTCCGGGGCTCTTGCACTTAGTGCAGGGACACTGGCAGGTCGGGCGAACGCTGGGAGCTGCAGCCCCAGCGTAGGTGTGGCAAAGCGGCAGGGGCCCCAGCCCATGCAGGCAGCCTGCGACGCTTGCGTGCTGAGTGCCACTTCGGGGGGGACCCCCTGTGAAGATGGCTGCCTCTCTGCACATACTAGCACCTGTGCCGCGCGATAGCGGCACAAACGGGGCGTCGCCCCATCGGGGTGACTTCCCCTTGCGAGGTTGGACGCCGCGAACGTTCCAGTCGCATGTTGATGCCAGTGGCCAGAGTAACGGTCTGGACGGCCGCAGTTTTTAGCAAGGCCGCGAAAGCGACATGAAACAGGATGCCACAACAAAGTGTGGCTCTTTTTTCCTCTGCTTGGTCAGGGCAGCAGGACGAGTGGCAGCAGACGCATGGTATAGTTAGCGTCTTGCAAACATTGTTTACATCGCACGTGCACGCATCATTACACTCGCTCGGAATCTCTCGAAACTCACTTCTTCTACAGTCACACAGTATGGTTGGCTTGCTGATCCGGTCGAATCAGCGGGCCAGGGGCTACCGCGAACTTGCTATGCAGTGGTCCGTAGTCCCTGGTCCTAACAGCCTTGCTGCGCGGGTAGCTCTTGTGGGGCGAAGCCCCAGCTCTAGGAGACGTCATGTCTCTGCACGTACAACTAACATCATGGATACATCCCGTACGAAGCGATCGTACGACTCTCATGCAGCAATCTCTGGCCTTCTACAGTCACGCAATATGGTTGGCTTGCTGATCTGGTTGAATCAGCGGGCCAGGGGTTACCGCGAACTTGCTATGCAGTGGTGGTCCGTAGTCCCTGGCCCTTACAGCCTTGCTGCGCGGGTAACTCTTGTGGGGCCGAAGCCCCAGCTCTAGGAGACGTCATGTCTCTGCGCGTACAACAAACGTCATGGATACCTCCCGTACGAAACGATCGTACGACTCTCATGCAGCAATCTCTGGCTCACGAGGGCCCTGGATTTTGGTTCAAATCGGGCACCCCAGATTTAGGCTGCAATCGGGCACCCAAGATTTTGGCTCCAATCGGGCACCTGGGAGCGCTCAAAATAAAACCCCGCCCTAAGCCTCCTTAGGGCGGGGTTTCGGAGGATGGAGTTAGAGGCCAAGGCCCCGCGGGTGGAGGGCCACCCTGTTCTGTATGGCTGGCTTGCTGATCCAGTCGAATCAGCGGGTCAGGGGCTACCGCGAACTTGCTATGCAGTGGTCCGTAGTCCCTGGCCCTAACAGCCCTGCTTCTGGCACACTGACCTGCCTAGGGTATTGGGGACACGGTGCACAGTGACCCCACTGCATGCGTGATGACGCGTTTCGTGCAAAAGCAAGCCGAATTATGCGATTATCTCAACTCCGAGCTCAACGGCTCGGCCAACCCCAGAAGCTAATGAACTTCACGCAAACGGCTCCTCCTCCTCCTCCTCCTCCTCCTCCTGCTCCTCCTCCTCCTCCTCCTCCTCCTCCTCCTGCTCCTCCCTCCTCTCCCCCTCCTCTTTGCTCCTCCTCCTGCTCTCCCCTCCTCCTCCTCGCGCTCCTCCTCCTCCTCCTCCTCCTCCTCCTCCTCCTCCTCCTCCAGCTCCTCCTCCTCCCTCCTCCTCCTCCTCCTCCTCCTCCTCCTCCTCCTCCTCCTCCTCCTCCTCCTCCTCCCCTCTCTGAAAAGCTGCATGTGTACTCGGCGAGGAAGCTGGCGTCTGGCTCGGGTCGGGATCCAGGGATCCAGGGTCTGGCCTCTGGGTAAGACGAAGCCAGGCAAGCAAGCAAGAGACTGTGTTGTCTCAGATCGGGACACCCCGGGCCAGGGCCATTTCCTGCAGCACCCCGAGCCTTGGGTCGGGCATGTCCTCCTACAGGAGGACTCTGGACGAGCGATGAAAAAACAGTAACAGCAATACTCCAAAACTGTCAGAAGTAGCCAAACCATAGCTTCCAGACTATGTTTAAGTCGGACGTGTCCCCCTACAGGGGGACTTCGACGAACAATAAAGAATACTCCAGAAATGCTCCCAAATTGCCAACAAATCATCAAAAAAGAGTCCCCTGACTATTTTTGGACAGCTTCTGAGAATCTCCCCCCCTGTGGAGGGACAGGCCCGACTTAAGACTATGTTCTGCCTATTTCTTGACACCCTTCCTGCAAAGGGACATGCCCGGCTGAACCCGCGCCCCTGGCCGCCCGTCCTCGGGGCGGCCGCGGCCCTGGGCCGCCCGCGGGGCTGCCAGGGCGGCGCCGCCTGGCCATGGGGGGGGCGCTGCTCCGTGGAGGCAGGGGAGGACCGAGGTGCCCATCGGCTTCTTGGAGAGGGGGAGGGAGAGGAGGAGGGGGAGGAGGAGGGGGAGGAGGAGGGGGAGGGGGAGGGGGAGGGGGAGGAGGAGCAGGGGGTGGAGGAGGGGGAGGAGAAGGACGAGAAGGAGGAGGAGGAGGAGGAGGCCAGGGGCTTGTTGGACAAGTCAGGACTTCGGGGAGCCTGCACCTCATTTCACACATCAAGACGCCGAGTTTGCGGGTCCTCCTCGTCCCTCCCCCCCTCTCTACTGCGTCACCCGTGACACGTTCAGGCTGCGAGTTGGGGCTTCCCCCCAGCAGAGGGTGTGTCTCCACAGACAGATCCTTCACCCCCGAAGGACTGGCTGGTGGAGGCCCGCCCGCTCGTAGACCCAGAAGCTCGGTCATGATGATCCTGTTCGTCCCTCCCTCCTCTCCCCTTCTCTTCCTCCTCCTTCTCCGGCTGGCCTGCTACGGTGGGCTGCTGGGGCCTGGTCGTGAAGGTCGGGTCTCCCTGTCTGTAAGAGGGAGGGTGGCGTTGGCTGACGCCACAGGCCGCACAGAGATCGGGACCAATTGTACTCATGGAGCTGCGCTCTTCCTCTTCTGTCTCTCCGTCTGTTCCTCTTTCATGCACGCTCAGGCGCGCGGAGAGGGAGGATCGAGACAAACTAGGTGTGCTCGCGCCTCATCTGACATCCAATTCCTTCCCAACCCTCCCCATGGCGCTGACTTTTCTCTACCCGTGGACGCGTGTCATGACCGCCCCGCGACTCCCCCAAAAAGGCCACTTCGTGCTTGTGCGCAGTCGGAAAAAAGGGAGCAATGTGCACAGGAGGAGGTGGTGGATGTTCAAGAGGATGAACGGGAGGAACAGGATGAGGACGAGCAACAGCAGCAAGCGCTTAAGTGGACGGATCGGGAGGAAAAGCAGGACCAGAGAAAGGCGGAGGAGGGAATTTGAGGGGGCGGCAACGATGAAGACAGACTCGGATTCAGAAAGGTGGCCCGCGGCGGAGCGAGACGGACAGCAGCAACACGACCTGGCGTGGCCGGAGCGGGAGGCGCAGCACCATGGGAAAGCGGAGGGGAAACGAGGGCGGACCACAGTGAAGCAGGACTCGGATCCAAACACCGTCGCCCAGGCTGGGGCGAGAGAACCGCCCAGAACGACGGGAGGAAAACGCCGATCCGAAAATGGCGCCCACGATGCAGCGGCAACACCATTGTGGAGCGCCGGAAACAGTCGAACTTTGAAAACCCTAAGCAACACAACGTTTGGAATCCGGTGTGTAAAACAATGGATAGCGGAGGGGGCGGGAGATCGTCGGGACCATTCGGCGGTGGAGGGAGAGCAGTACGCATGTTGTTGAACTGCTGGAGTGGAGGAGTAGGGGGGAGGAGAAATTGGATGAGGGCGATCGTGAGGAGAAGGAGAAGGAGGAAGAGCAGCTGCAGCAGAAGCAGGAGTGGCAGGTGGAACGAGCGGGGAGGAGGGGGAAGAGGGGGAATGTGAGAGAAAGAAGGAAAGGCGAAGCAGGAGGAACAGTAGGGACAGCAGGAGGAGCAGCTGGAAGAGGAACAACAGAAAAGGCAGAAGAAGGAAGAGGAGGACAACGAGGAGGAGGAGGAAGAAGATGAGGAGGAAGAGGATGATGATGAGGAGAAAGAGGAGGATGACGCGTAATGAAGAAGAGGAGGAGGAGAAGGAGGAGGACGGGGAGGAGAAGGAGGACCAGGAGGAGGAGGAGGAGGAGGAGAAGGAGAAGTGGGAATGATGATGATGATGATGATGATGATGATGATGATGATGATGATGATGAATGATGATGATGATGATGATGATGATGATGATGATGATGATGATCACGGATCAGCATGATGATATGATGATGATGATGATGATGAGATGATGATGAGGAGGAGGAGGAGGAGGAGGAGGAGGGAGGAGGAGGAGGAGGACAAGGATGAGGAGGAGAGGTTCAAGGTTCGAGGATCGCAGTGCTTGATCTATGTTGGCACTGCTTGAAGCCCACAGAAGCCCCGAAGGACTCCTGAGAGCCTCCAGGGATCACCGGAGGAGGTTGTCGTCCTCGTCGTCGAGTCGTCGTCGTCGTCGCCCCCCTCCCACCGACTGCCTTCCCCCCTCCCCCCCTCCTCCTCGTCCCCCCCTCGCGTCCTGCTCCATCAAGGGCTCCTAAGTTCGCGCTTCGCGCTGCGCGAAGCGCGAAGCGCGAATAACTTCGCGCTCTCGCGCCGCCCCCCAAGGGGGAGAAGAGGAGGACGAGGAGGAGGGGGAGGAGGAAGGAGGACGGCGAAGCGCGAAGCGCGAATAACTTCGCGCCCTCGAGGGCGCCCTTGCTCCATCCCGCCTCCCCCCTCCCTCGCAACCCTGCCGCCCCGGGGGTCGGCGCGCGCACCTCGAAGGGGCGCAGCGCGTCGGTCGGAGCCCGGCGCGGGGCGCGGCCGTGGCAAAAGTTCTCGTGGGGCCTGCGGCGGCTCGCCGTGCGATCTTGCCATCGCTCGGGCGTCCACTCGCCGTCCATTGTCTCTAGGGCTCCCAACTTCGCGCTTCGCGCTGCGCGAAGCGCGAATAACTTCGCGCTCTCGCGCCGCCCTCCCAAAGGGAGAATAGGAGGACGAGGAGGAGGGGGAGAAGGAACGAGGACCGCGAAGCGCGAATAACTTCGCGCCCTCGAGGGCGCCCTTGGGCGTCCACTCGCCGTCCACTGTCTGGCGTCGTGCGCTTCTTGCTTCCCCCAGGGGGACCCAGCTGCTGCAAGGTGGTCCAGATTTTCTGGCGCCGGCCTCGTCGAGAGAAGCGCACACGTCCGAGCGATGCAAAGTGATACCTCGTTCGTAGTCGTCTGCGCACCTGGCGGGCGTCATGGAGCTGGGTGTTGAGTGGGACTGGGGGGTCAGGTCTGCAGAACACCCCAAACGGGCGTCAAGGGGCGCAGGCGGCGTCAAGCCAACACTTCGGACACAAGCGAACGGTTGGGCGTTGCACATCTTCGTTGGCTTAACGGGCGAGGCGTTTGAACACCTTGACGTCCGTTTTTGGTGGTCCTGCAGAGGAAGGCGCCCTCTGACCCTCGGCCCTGCTCAAGCTGGATGGAGCAGGTCGGCTCTCATAGGAGGCGCTCTGTGGTGTGTCGTCGGAGGCCGTCTCCGCGGGGGGGGCCGAGTCGGCGGAGTTGGACTACGCCGAGCGGCTCGGTCGCGCGTGGGTGGCGGCGGGACGCCGCTGGAGATCTTCGCCGGATGCTCCAGCTGCTCTTCACACGCGTGCTGTTCGCCTTGCTCTGTGAGCCGTCAAGAGGCCTGGGATATTCTCTTTCGTCGAGGAAGAAGAGCCGCTCGGGAATGACTCCGAGCTCCGGGGCCCGGCGGGCGTCGGGGAGGGTGGTCTCTCCCCGGGGCCTCCTCTGGGCTCGGCCTACCCTGTCTTCGGGGGGAGGCGGGAACCCAGGGGGAGCTTCGGCTCGGTCCTTGCGTCTCGAGTTGGGTGGTGCTGGAAGCAAGCCAAGACCATATCAACTTCCCGATCCTTGCAGCAAAGTGAGGGCCCCTCCCAGGGCTAAGGCAGGCGAACGACCGAGCAGAGCTGTGGGCGTTCATCAACTGCCTGGAGTCCACGAGCGGGGACCTCGTCTTCTGGACGGGCAGCGAGATCACATGCATCGGATGTAATGACAGAGTGGGCGCTAACTGTGACGGATGGCATAGGGTTCGGATCGCACTCGAAGGCCGCGAAGGTGGACGGGATCGTATCCAGATGTTCCACCTGAACAACCACCTGACGGAGGAAGAGGCAGCGGCGAAGAACATCCCCAAGATGGCTTGGGGAGGAAGCCGTGCTGCCGACCGACTAGCTGGCGCGGGGGCAAAGCAGCACGCCATCCCTGAGAACCAGATGAGCTGCTACGAATGGGTAAGTGCGACGGCAAGCCTTGTGAGGTCGAGGATAGCAGCCTGCGCGCAGGACGCCATCGAGAGGAGGCCGACAGAGCACCGCGACTTCAAGAAAGCACGGATACAGGCCACCCAACAGAGGCGCGCGCAGAGAAGACTGAAGGCGGACTACAGTCGAGGCGTTGAAAGGAACCCTAAATAAGGAACGAGGCCCCTTTTTCCCATAAGTTCAACTTCGATTTCGTATGGAAAACCCAGGAAACCCGAGGCAAACTTTGAAACAATCAAGGAACAAGGAGCCTCTCCCCAACGAAAAGGGTTCCTTCTTCAGGGCCCCGACTGTACCTGGGGGATGACACCAAACGGAGGCCGACCACAACACACGACCTGGTGAGGCTCGGACGCGGACGCGGATGGCGATACAGGTGCTACAACCTGTCAGCGACGGCGACGACGGCGTTCAGCAGCTTGACGGAGTGGTTCGAGCAGAAGTGCGGTGGCCCACCACCCTCGGCAGGCAAATGCATCGAGTTCCACGGCAACGTTGCCCACCCGACGCACCCGCTGAAATGGCTGGGACGGCAGAGGAGGTGGTTTCCACACTATGCGCACGCTTGGCGACGGGAATGGTCTCGTACAAAATGCAAGCACCGTGCAGGAAGGAGCCCTCATGCGACTCGAGGCGCTATCTGCTCAGGGGATGGTCAAGATTGGCAGATGCAGAGGAGTGGAGGACCTGGACGGCACCGAGTACTCCAGCAAGACAGGACGCAGAGAAGAGCGGCGAGCTACACCAGCGGGGAGACCAAGACGGCGAGAAGCACAGCGGCGACCACGCGCAGCGCGCAGCACGTCGGCGACCTGGGCCGCCCATGCCGCCAGGACCCCCTCCCACCTCTGGCCCAGGGAGTGGCCGGGGGCCCATCAGCGAGGGATAGTGGGAGGGATCCGTCCAGCGCCGGGAGCAGCGCGAGGAGGAGAGAGGCAGCTGCTGACCAGGACCACGGCGTGCAACACCAGAGGGTCGACATGGAAGACGAGGTGCACCTCGGCGGCGACGGCGCGGAGCACGTCGGCGACCTGGGCCGCCCAAGCTGCCAGGACCCCCTCCCACCTCTGGCCCAAGGTGTGGCCAAAGGCCCCTCAGCGAGGGATAGTGGGAGGGATCCGTCCAGCGCCGGAGCAGCGCGAGGAGGAGAGAGGCAGCTGCTGACCAGGACCACGGCGTGCAACACCAGAGGGTCGACATGGAAGACGAGGTGCACCTCGGCGGCGACGGCGCGGAGCACGTCGGCGACCTGGGCCGCCCACGCCGCCAGGAACCCCTCCCGCCTCTGACCACAGGAGTGGCCAGGGGCCCCTCAGCGAGGGATAATGGGAGGGACGCGTCCAGCGGCGAGGGCCTGGTGAGGAGGAGAGAGGCAGCTGCGGTCCAGGACCGCAGCGTGCAGCACCAACGGGACGTCCTGAACGGCGAAGAGCACCACGGCGACCAAGGCGGAGACGACGCGGTGCACGACAGCGACCTGGGCCGCCCATGCCGCCTTCCACCTCTGGCCCAAGGAGTGGCCAGGGGCCCCTCGGCGAGGGATAGTGGGAGGGATCCGTCCAGCGGCGCTGGCAGCGCGAGGAGGAGAGAGGCAGCTGCAGAACAGGACCCCGGCGTGCAGCACCAGAGGCATGACCTGGACAACGAGATGCACCACGGCGACGACGACGCGGAGCAGGTTGGCGACTTGGGCCGCCCACGCCGCCAGGACCCCCTCTCACCTCTGAACGCCCTAAGTGTGGCCAAGGGCCCCTCAGCGAAGGATAATGGGGGGAATCCGTCCAGCGGCGAGGGTCCCGCGAGGAGGAGAGAGGCAGGTGCAGTAAGGCCGAGGACGGGCAGCCAGT
>CAUYUJ010001432.1:0-5000 GCA_963575745.1 Prorocentrum cordatum | reverse complement strand
ACCAGAAATATCGACCCTATATAATAGTTTGCCTATGTTGTATAATCCTCCTGTAGAGGGACATGCCCGACCTAGTGGCAGAGGGGGGGGAGACCAACACAGGGGAGGCCGCACCAGGACTGCGCAAGCTGAGAGGTCGGCCCTCAGGGAACGGGAGGTCGGGAGGCTCGGCGGAGCGCCCACGGGCGAAAGGGAGGCGGAGGAGGAGGAGGATGATGATGAGGAGGAGAAAGAGGAGGATGAGGATGAGGAGGAGGAGGAGGAGGAGGAGAGGTGGAGGAAGAGGAGGAAGAGCAGGGGGAGGAGGAGGAGGAGGAGGAGGAGGAGGAGGAGGAGGAGGAGGAGGAGGAGGAGGAAGAGGAGGAAGAGCAGGGGGAGGAGGAGGAGGAGGAGGAGAAGGAGGAGGAGGAGGAGGAGGAGGAAGAGGAGGAGGAGGAGGAAAAGGAGGAGGAGGGAGCACAGGAGGCGGGCCTTCTCCTCGGGGATCTACGGACCCGGGTCATTCAAGCCCCAGGACAATCAGGCTTCAAGATCCTGCGAGACTCAACAACCAGGCCCGGGTCACAATGCACCCCGGGCCCTGCAGGATCCGACAAGGTGTGGCGCTCTGACCCCCTCTGCATCGACCCTGGTGTCTTGAGCCCCGATCTCAGAAGGCCCAGAAGGCCTCTGGCTCTCTCTGAGAAGCTTGTTGGGCCTTCTCCGAAGCTGCAGAAGGAGCTTCGCAGAACACCGGGCGGTTACCAAGAGACCCCGCCGCGTTCTGAGACGGCCTGCCCCCGCTCACTGTCCCCCGCGGCGCGCCGCCGTTTTCAGGAGGAACCTCCTCTGGAAACTCCTCGTGGGAGCGACGAACGGCTAATCCCGCTACAGTCAACCCGTATAATAAGGATGCGGGATAAGGATGCAAGGACCTTGGAGAGACATTTCGAAGCTTTTCGAGCACAATTCGGCCAACGTAACAGGCCGAGGATGGACCGATGACGCAAGGATGCAAGGGTACCCTTGGGAAGGTTGCCCATCCTTAATATGCGGGTTGACTGTAGGTCTTTACGAGCTCTCCCAATTAGTTGGAAATTGGCGACCAGCTTGACTAAACGAGACCATAGGACGGGGGGGACCATGCAATATGGGGCGATCTTCATGGCCGCGGCCATTCTACAGTAGGGGCCCTTTCCACAAGAGATCTTCCACACGAAACCCAACCCTGAGAACCCCGGACGTCCATTGATTTTTGGAGTGGGAGCGTCGCGCTTTCCACAGCAAAACCATCGAAACCCAAGAAACCCAGGACACCCTGGAGGCGAGCAAGGTGTTTCTTGGCATGGGCCTCCACTGCAGTCCCCGCCCCCCAGGCCGGGAGAAGCAACCGCCCCCCGCCATGTGGCCACATCCGCACCCTACCCCCACCAACCATCGCTTCTCCTGCATCGATGGGAAGCAAGGCTAAGGCTCGGACTTCGCCACGCGTTTTTGCTCAGGAATTCTGAGCCCGACCCCCGCCGCCCGTCGAGCTGCCTGAATCGTCGATCGGGTGGGGCTCGCCTTTCGCCGCCGACTGATGGGGCTGGCTCAGATGCCATGGCCATCGCTTAGTCGACGCTGATCCTCTGTCTGAGCCTCCCCGTTCCTGTCACCGCCGCCGCCGCCAGCGCCGCCGCCGGCGCCGGCGCCGCCGCCGTCGCCGTCGCCGTCGCCGTCGTTGTCGCCGTCGCCGCCGCCGTGGTGGTGGTCCTCCTCCACCTTCTCCTCCTCTTCCTCCTCCTCCTCCTAATCCTCCTCCTCCTCCTCCTCCTCCTCCTCCTCCTCCTCGTCCTGGTGGCGGTGGCGGTGCGAGATGAAATCGCTCGGCGAGAGCGGGCCGTGGAGCTTCATGGCCAGGCTGCTGCTCCCGCCCCCGTTGAGAGCCCCGAGGTCTGCAACTGCCGCGTAGTTGCCTTCCTTCGGCCCGCAGCCAGGCACGTGCCCCTATCAGTGGTGGTGGTGTTTTTTCGGGGGGGTCAAAAAAATAAAAATAAACATGGTGGTGGTGGTGGTGATGGTGGTGGTGGTGGTGGTGGTGGTGGTGGTGATGGGCGTCGTCGTCGCCGCCGTGGCCGCCCCCGACGGCGGCGACGACGCGCTCTTTTTCTGCCAGGGCGCCCCGAAGAGGGGCAGCGCGCGCCTGGCCCCCGAGGCCGCGAGGCCGCGGGATCACCCCGCGGAGCCCCAGCGGCCCAGGGCGCGGCTGTCGAGCGGGGCACTCTTAGGCGGCGAGCCACGGGGGGAAGTGAGAAGGGGCGTGCCTTCTCAAAAGGCTCGGAAGTCCCCTGGACTTCTGAGAAGCTCTCTAAGCCTTCCCCGAAGACAGAACAAAACTCCTCAGAAGGCGCGAGGGCTTCTGAGAAGTCCCGCCGCCTTCCGAGAAGGCCTTCTCCTTCTCACTCCCCCCCCTCGCTCGCCGCCGAACTCTGCGACGGACCTGCTGCGCGCGCGGGCCCACCCGCCGGCAGGACCTGCCCCGAGTTCGCGTGCCGCGCTCCGCTCCGGCGCGCCGGCGCCCCGACTCCTCGTGCCTCGCTCCGCGGGAGCCTCGCGAAGGAGGAGCAGCGGGGCCCCGACCGGGCTTTGACTACCTACCAGACCACCCCAACCCAACCCGAAAACCCAAATTCCAAGTTAACAAGAGTAAGAGTTCCACATGTGTGTTTTTCGATGTTTCCCGACCCCCCCCCACTGGAAATCGAGGGTAACTCTGAGCCTTCGGGTTGGCCTCGCGAGGGTCGGCTACACGTAAGAGCGACCCTGGGTAAGAGTGACCTTTGGTGCGCAGCTTCGGGGGGCCGCGGGGAGGCCAAATCACGGCGCGCTAGCCGCTGCTACCGCTTCGCGTTCGGCCATCTGGGGGCCCATCTGTGCCCGCACCAAAGGTCACTCCGGCGAAAGGTCACTCTTACGTCTAGTCGAGAGGGGGTGCAAGTCATGACCGGCGGCATGTGCGCGGCCCTGCGGGGGGGCCAGGGAACGTAGCGGAATGAGAGGAGGCGCCATTAAATCTGGGGAAACATCATGGCCCCCGCCATGATATCCCCCCCCCCCCCTAGCCGTCACCCCCCTCTCTTCCGCCCCCGAGAGGGGGAGCAGCGGGGCCCCGACCGGGCTGGGGCGCGAAGTGCAGTCCAGCCGCAGGGCGAGGAGGGGCCACCTTGCTCCAAGGTCGGGGAGAAACGTGAGCCTCGGGCACGGGGGTCTCGGGCTGGCCCTCCTGGGCCATGCACAGAAATGGCGAGACCGAATCTGAAATCTGGCGCGAGCTCCTGCTGCAAGCGTCCCACGACATCTGGACCGTCAGGACCCAGGCCGCACTCGTGGAAAAACGTCGGCAAACCCGAATTCTGGCTTACTCGAGTCTTACGCTTCCCCGAAAAGGGCTCACCTGCATCCTCGCCCCTTCGGCCCCTCCCGGGCCACCTTCGGTGGCCGCGCCCCGCTCGGAGAGCTTCGAAAGGGGCGTCCGAGGCCCCTGCATGCTTACCGCACATCCTTTATGAGAGGGGCCGACTGTCATCGATGGGGGGCGATAAATGATGGGGGGGGGAGAGAGGTGCCCTGTCGGGCCCTAAGAGCCCTCCTATGGGCCCTGAAGGGCCCCTTTAGAGGCCCCCAGGAGCCCTTTTCGGCAGCCCTCGCGACCCTCCCATGACTCGACCCCCCATTACGCGGCCTCCAAGGGACCCTCGGTCGGTTGTTGCCAGAAGTGTCCGTGGCCCGAGGTGCCCCCAGCGTTTCACTCGATGTTGTAGCCCCCGGGGCCCTCTGGGCCTCGTGGGGGGCCTCCTGAGAGGTCTTGAGGGCACCTCGGGCCAGGAGCCTTTCTAGCAACACCCGACTCGGGTGGGCTCTCTGCGAGGCGGGGACTTATCCAAGTCCACCGCCTGGGAACCGACGTCCTGGTGCCCCGACGGGCGGTGGATACGGATATAGTTTGGCCCCCGGGGGCCCGACGATGTCCATATCGACCGCCTGCCGAGGTCCCCTAAAATTGATCCTCCAGGCGGCGGTCACGTACACACTCCCGCCTCGGACCCTCGGCCGGCATAGACTCTGGCCTTCCGCACCTTCCGGGAAAGCACGCCCCCTCTGACCCTGACCTTCCAGGAGGGCTAACAAATAGCACGCGACTTAAAAACCTTTCCCAGATCTACTCTATGTCTTGGTTTTAGGCTGCTTCGTTTCGTTTTTTAGGCTTTTAGGCCTCCCGTGCTAAAATATAGCTCTCTGGAAGGTCAGGGGACTTCCCCCCCCCGGGTTCGCCGCCGAGGAGGGCACGGGGTCCCAGAGGAGACGGGTCGGCCCTGGGAGTGCAAGAGAGGGGGGGCCCTGCCCTGACCTTCCAGAGAGCTGTTTTTTAGCACGGGAGGCAGTAAAAAACGAAACGAAACAGCCTAAAAGCAAAACATATAATAGCTCTGGGATAGGCTTTTAAGTCGCGTGCTACTTTTTGGCCCGCCTGGAAGGTCAGGGTGGAAGAGCCTCACCCCTGCGGCCACGTCCTCCCCCCCCGGAACCCAAAGGCCCTGACTTCTCCAGAGCGCAGACGGCATATCGAATCAGTGACGTCCTCCAATATTTACTCGGCACGGTTCACGGTTATGAAAACTCGGACGGTATCTGACCGTCTTCGATCCCCTACTTGATCAACGAACACCTCCTTGGCAAACATGTTCGCAGAAGTCCGTTTTCAGCACATCCGCGCAATTCACCTCTAACAGTCGGATACCAATGGCTCCAGCTATCTCTGTCCGGGAACGGCGAGAAGGTCTGGCTCAAGAAGGGTGATTTCGGCGGCTGCCAGGGGCGTCGAGCCGAGAAGATGCGCCAGCTGGGGGGGCCTCAGGTCCGGTTGCGGGGGCCCCAACTCCAGCAGCACGAACCTTGTCCAACACCACCTGCTGGAGGAGGAGGAGGAGGAGGAGGAGGAGGAGGAGGAGGAGGAGGAGAGGGAGGAGGAGGAGCGGGAG
>CAUYUJ010001431.1:66198-101323 GCA_963575745.1 Prorocentrum cordatum | reverse complement strand
GAGCAGGAGCAGGAGGAGGAGGAGGAGGAGGAGGAGGAGGAGGAGGAGGAGGAGGAGGAGGAGGAAGAAGAATAAGACGAAGAAGAAGACGAATAATAATAATAATAATACGAATAAGAAGAATAAGAATAATACTAATAATAATAAGAAGAATAAGAAGACTATTAAGACGACTAATAAGAATAATAAAAATAAGACGAAGAAGAAGACGAATACGAAGACGACTAATAAGTATAATAAGAAGAATAAGAATAATAGTAAGAATAAGAAGAAGAAACCATACTAATAAGAATAATAATAAGAATACTACGGATAAGAAGAATACTAATAATACTAAGAAGAATAATAAGACGACGAATAATACTAATAATACTAAGAATAATAATACTAATAGTATTAAGAAGAATTATAAGAAGAATAACAATAAGAAGCATAATAAGAAGAATAATCATAATAATAAGAATAATAATAATAAGAAGCATATTAAGAATAATAATACTGATACTAATACTAAGAAGAATAAGAATACTAAGAATAATAATAATATGCAGAATAATAAGAAGAATAACAATACTAAGAAGAAGAATAAGAATACTACTAAGAATACTAATCAGAAGAAGAAGAAGAAGAGGAGGAGGAGGAGGAGGAGGAGGAGGAGGAGGAGGAGGATGGGGGAGGGAGGATGGAGGGGGAGGAGGGCGGGAGGAGGGCGGAGGATGGGAGGAGGAGGAGGAGAGAGGACGGGCTAGGAGGAGGAGGGGGATGGGGAGGGGAGGAGGAGGAAGGAGGAGGAGGCGGAAGGAGGAGGAGGAGGGAGGAGGAGGAGGAGGAGGAGGAGGGAGAAGGAGGAGGAGGAGGAGGAGTAGAGGTGGAAGGTTGGAGGGGAGGGAGGAGAGGTGGAGGAGGGAGGAGTGGGAGGAGGAGGAGGGAGGAGGGAGGAGGGAGGAGGGGGGAGGGGGGGAGGGGGGGATGGGGGCGGGGGGGAGGGGGGATTAGGGGGCAGGGGGGGAGGGGGGCGGGAGGAGGGAGACGGAGGGAGGAGGGAGGAGGGAGGAGGGAGGAGGGAGGAGGGAGGAGGGAGGAGGAGGAGAGAGGAGGGAGGAGGGAGGCCACCGCATCAGCCTGGAGAGCGCCGTGCGCGCCGTGGGCCTCTGCTGCCTCTCCGCGCGCGTCCCGGAGCCCGTGCGCCTGGCCGACATCAGGCCCGTTGCGGCCCCGCCCGGCTCAGCGAGCGTCGCCGCCTCGCCGCCGCCGCCTCGCCGCCGTCCTGGCCGCCGCCGCCGCCGCTGGCGTGCCCCGATCCTCCCTCGAGCCCTCGACGACGACGACGCCGACGACGACGACGACGACGCCGACGAGGCCTACGACGCCAACGACAACGACGACGACGACGCCGACGACGACGACGTCGACGACGCCGACGACGACGACGACGACGACGACGACGACGACGACGACGACGAGGCCGACGACGCCGACGACGACGTCGACGACGCCGACGACGACGACGACGACGACGACGACGACGACGACGACGACGACGACGACGACGGGGCCGACGACGCCGACGACGCCGACGACGCCGACGACGAGCCCAGGGAGGTGCACGGATGGCAGGAGGCGGCCCCGCCTGGACGGGCCCCCCCTCGCCTGGCGCGCGAGTTTCCTCGATCTGCGCGGCCCTGTTCAGCGCAGGGGCTGAAGAAGGACGTGCACGCACACGAACCCACGTTGGGTTCGAAAGCGCGTTTTGCGCGGGCGTTCGTATCACGAGGTTGGTCTCGCAGATTTGGGGGCCGTCTGGTCCCGAGGCTGGTCTCTTCTTCTCTCCCTCCTCCTCCCCTCATCGTCCTCATCCGTGCGGTGTTTTGTTGCACGCCCGCTTCTTCTCTCGGGCCATGGTTACTGCGTGCGGGCCGGCTCTTGTGGAGTTCCCGGGTTGCCTGGCGACCTCTAGATTCGCTGTGTAACATCAGCCCCGGCGAATCGAGATCATGTGGTCGCGCGCTCCTCCTCCTCCTCCTCCTCCTCCTCCTCCTCCTCCTCTTCCTGCTCCTCTCCGTAGCCATTTTGGCTCAAGTAAACCATTTCTCGAGGTGGTTTGCAGAGACCAGGAGCCTGCCCAGCAGGCTCGGCCCGCGCATCAGGGGCCTGCTGGGCAAGGCAGGCGCCCTCACAGTTTTGTTCACGCTCCGAGGAGCCCCGTACTGTACTGGTCGGGCAGGAGATCTATTCTTCACGGTCGCGCATGGGGCGTAGGGAGAAGGATGATCAGCAGACTGGAGGCCAGTATGCGAAGTGCAGGGGGTGTGGGTATAAGTGGAACTGGACAAACAGGTCGGAGTGCTACAAGTGCAAGAGAGGTCTGCAGCCAGCCACCTCTCAAGAGCGAGCCCCGCAGGGCGCCTGGGGCCCCAACGGCGCCTCTTCGCGGCGCCGCAGTCGGCCGTCAGTCAGGCCGAGCCGTGAGGAGCTTCTCAAGCAGCTGCGGGCCACCCTCCCAGACGGCGACGCAGAGGCCGCCCAGCACCTCGAGGCGCTCGCCCGTGTGCAGCCACCAGAGGTGCACCCAGACGTCGCCCTCAACCAGGCCCAGGCGCGGCTCCGCAGGGCTGAAGCAGCGCTCAAGAGGACCATCGAGAGCATCGCCGAGGGGGAGCAGTGGCTGCAGGACCAGAAGGAGCAGCGGGAGACCTGGGTCATCGAGGTCGCCGACGCGGAGGCGGCGGTCCAGGCGGCCTACGCTCGAGCGGCGCCCAAGGTCGCGGCGCCTGTGGAGGAGCCCACGCCAGCCCTGGACCTCTCGCAGCTGCTCGAAGGTGACCTGGACATCCTCAGCGTGCGGCCAGGCAAGGCGTTCGACCTGGAGGGGCTCGACATCCCGCCCGAAGAGCACCGCCAGTTCGAGGAGCAGATGGGCCAGTTCGTCAAGCAGGTCCAGTCGGAGGTCAAGAGGCACTTCGGCCCAGCGGCGGAGGGGCTCGCCGCGATGCGTGCGGACCTCAAGGCCTTCAGCGACAGGCTCAAGAGCAAGAGGGCTAGGTCGGAGCCTCCCCCACCAGAGGCCGCTGCGGCTCCCGCCCCAGGGGGGTCACCAGGCAAGGCGGCAGGCAAAGGCGGCGCAGACGACAAGCAGCCAGTGGCGGCCGCGGCCAAGGCGGCCCCCACAGCGGGGCCACCAGCCCCTCCCCATGCTGGCGTTGACGGTGCTCGCGACGCTGCTGCAGCCAGCGGAGGCGGCGCTGCAGGCGCCACTCCTCCTGCGGGGGCCGCGGGCAGGACTATGCGCGAGCTGGCACAGGACGTCCGAGCCAGGATCCTGGAGCGGGCAGCAGCCAACCCCCCAGCGGCCGACGGAGACTCCAGCACAGCCTGAAGGGTCAGCCCCGCGAGGCTGGCGAAGGTGGCGTCAGCGCCCACGCCGTGGCCGAGGCAAGACTGCCGCGCGGAGGCGAAGTGCGCCAGCCGTACCACCTGACATCGACGGGGTCGTGGCGACCCCCACCACATCTACGATCACTACCACTACATGGGGGGCGATTCCTCCGCCCGTCTCGGAGGAGCTGCCCCGATGGGCAAGCAGGCGGAGGCAGCCTGGGTCTAAGCGGGTCGCCTTCATCGTGGGGACGAGCGTCCACGTCCCAGCCATAGAAGAGGGCATCAACATCCTGGGCGGGGACGGCGGCAGCTCCTCCTCAAGCACCTGGGCGCGGCAGGCGCTCAGGGGCGCGGACACGCTCCGCCGCCAGCTGCTCGCGCCGTGGCTCCGACGGCGGGACAGCAGCAGCTCAGCCTCGAGCACAGCCGCGGGCGCCACGGAAGAGGCCCCAGAGACGCATGCGTGGAGAGCCGCGGATGCGCGGGTGGCCGATGCCTCTCCCCGTGCGTCCCTCTCGCTGATGCCGCTGACAGGCGGGTGGTCGAAGCCATCAGCGATGTGCTCGTGGGGCGGAGAGCCGCAGACGTGCGGGTGGTCGACGCCTCTCCACACGAGCGCCCCCAGTTCGGCTCCCCTGACGAGGGGGTGGCCGATGCAGCCAAGCTGGGGAGAGGATTACTGGAGGCCTCGGTCGAGGGGCAGAGGGCGACGCGCCAAGATTGGCATGGGGGTCAGCTCGGCCTCGACTACGGCCACGGACGCCTCGGAGGAGGACCCAGTGACGCATGAGTGGAGAGCCGCGGATGCGCGGGTGGCCGTGGCCTCTCCCCATGCGTCCCTCTCGCTGATGCCGCCGACAGGCGGGTGGTCGACGCCGTCAGCGATGAGCTCGTGGGGCGGAGAGCCGCAGACGTGCGGGTGGTCGAAGCCTCTCGACACGAACGCCCCCAGCTTGGCTCCCCCGACGGGGGGGTGGCCGACGCAGCCAAGCTGGGGAGAGGAATACTGGAACCCCCCACCGCGAGGCAAGGGCCGCCACGCCAAGCCCGACATGGATGTCAGCTCAGGCTTGAGCACGGCCACAAACGCCTCGGAAGAGGCCCCAGAGGCGCATGAGTGGGGAGCCGCGGATGCGCGGGTGGCCGACGCCTCCCCCCATGCGCCCTTCTCGCTGGTGCCGCCGACAGGCGGGTGGTCGATGCCATCAGCGATGGGCTCGTGGGGCCGAGAGCCGCAGGCGTGCGGGTGGTCGACGCCTCTCGGCACGAGCGCCCCCAGCTCGGCTCCCCCGACGGGGGGGTGGCCGATGCAGCCCAGCTGGGGAGAGGGATACTGGAGGCCCAGAACTAGAGGCAAGGGGCGCCACGCAAAGCCTGGCATGGTGCTCAGAGGCCTCAACTGCAGCGCCTGGGGCACCCTCGTCGACCATCTGGATGAGATGCCGCTGGGCAGGAACACCATCATGCTGGTCCAGGAGCACCGCCTCACCAGCGACTACGTCGGCGAGATCAGCGCCAGCTGTTTCCAGAGGCACCTCACCGTCGCCCTTGCTCCCGCGGCAGTGGGGCCAGGTGGCGGCAGAGTGGCAGGGGTGGGGATCGTCGCCCCACGTTACGTGGGCCTCACCTACCTTGATGGCGTTGACACCTTCGACTTCTCGCCGCCAGGGTCGCCAGGAAGGCTGGTGGCGGCCTGGACACCTGGGTTTCTTCGTGGTGGCCTCATGGTCCTCAGCGCCTACTTCTGGGTTTCAGAGGGCTGGACAGTTCGCAACCTGTCCATCTTGGACGCCATAGGAGAATTAGTGAGGGCCTACGGCGTCCCGTGGGTCCTCCAGGCGGACTTCAACAACACCTCCGACACCGACACGCTCAGGGCCACGGGCTGGGTGGACGACGTCGGGGGCATCATCTTCTCCTCGGCCGCCCCCGCCTGCCAAGGCAAGGGAGGCGGGAGGGTCATCGACTACTTTGTGGTGGACACGCGCATCGCGTCAGCCTTCGGTGCAGCGGAGGTGCTCGACGCGCCCACCGCCCCGCACAGCCCCGTCGCCATCGCGACGGAGAGGCCGCTGCGGGAGCGGCTAGGCTGGAGGCTGGTCAAGCCTCGTGCTTTCCCGACTCGCCCCCCCGTGGGCTGTCGTAGGGAGCCACCAGCCTGGCCGATCTTCGACAGCGGAGCAAGCTACAGCGACGCCGAGCTGGAGAAGTTGTGGGCTGAGTTCTCGGCGGCGGCCGAGCACGACCTGCAGGGCATCCACGACCTCGTTGGCGAGGCCGACTACACTGGCAAGGGGGGCCACCCTCGATGGGCCAGAGCCCCGATCGCAGGCCCAGAGGCGCATGCGAGGCCCAGGGGCACCGCGCGCTCCAGGGCATGGCGCTGGGTGGCCAGCCGCGTCGGGGACATCGTCTGGCTGGCGCAGGCGGCCCGCCAGCGGCGCGACTGGCAGCCGTTTGCCGACCAGTGGCGGCGCCTGCGCAGACGCCTCCACCATGGTGCTGCCCGCTGGTGCGACGCGCTGGGCGACGACGCCAGGGCCGTGCACGTCGAGCTCCTATCGCTGGGCGACCTCACCTGGGACGGGGGCGCGCTCTGGGAGGACGCTCCCAGGGCGATGGAGCTGCAGCGTCGGGCCACGCAGCAGGCCCACGTCATCGAGCAGGGCCTCCGAGACCAGAGGGCCAAGGCGTGGCGGCAGAGGCTCAAGGACGGCTCACAAGGAGGAGCAGGTTTTGTCCATCGCATGTCGAAGTGGCGCCAGGGGGTCGACCCCGCGCTCGGGGCCAGAGGGCACACCAATCTGGACATGACCTGCCCACAGGCCGCGGTGGACCTGGAGGCGCTGAAGTGGATCGACCTCTGGACCTCCCACGGCGCCCAGAGCCGAGGCGAGCTCCCTCGGCCCTGGGAGGCGGCCACTTTCGAGTATAGCATGGTCGAGCCTACAGCGGACGACATCAGGGCCATATGCAGAGCCTTCCCAGAGCACACGGGGGTCGGAGTGGACAACTGGCACCCCAGGTGGTTCGCGAGCTTGGGGGGCGAAGGGCTCGTGTTCCTGGCCGCCTTCGTCGCCTACGTGTCGCGCACGGCCAGGTGCCCCCCCCAGCTGCGCTACGTGATGTATTTTCTACTGGCCAAGCAGGGCGGGGGGACTAGGCCCATCGGCCTCCTCACCACTGCAGCGCGGCTGGTGGAGCGCGCGCACTCGCACCAGCTCCACGACTGGGAGCGGGAGATTCGACGGGACTACGACTTCGCGGCGCCAGGTGGGGGATCAGAGGAAGCGATATGGCAGCAGATGTTGTTCGACGAAGGAGCCCAACCTGGGGAGGTGACGGGCACGGCAGTCTTAGACCTCGAGAAGGCGTTTGAGCATGCCACGATGTACTTGCTGTGGGCCGAGGCGCCCAAGCATCAGTTTCGTTTGCAGTTTTTGAAACTCCTGATCTCAATATACACAGCCACGCGCTTTGTTTCGTTCCGCGGAGTGGTGTCGGTGCACTCGGTCACCACCTTCTCTGCAGTCGTTGCTGGCAGCAGCGGGGGCACAAGATGCCTCAAGCTAGCTATTTTGTCAGTTGTAGACGGGGTGGCGCAAGAGCACCCTGCCATGCAGGTGAAGCTATTTGTCGATGATTTAAGCATTCAGGCGCGAGGTGCGGAGGCGGATGTCTCGGCCTCGTTACATGCGGCCACGACCCAGTATATTGATGAAACGGAGGCCCGTGGGATCCCCGTCTCCAGGGCCCGACCAGACAAGCCGAAGGGCAAGGGGTTTATCATGGCAGCGCAGCGCTCCCTGCCGGCCCGCATCAAAGGCTGGGCCCACAGCCTGGGACTGGAGGTCCAGGCCAACAGCACGCAGCTTGGAGTTGATTCGGCGGGAGGAGGAGTTGTGTCGCTGCGCGCCAGGGCCGATGCCAGGATGGGGAGCGCTCGGCGACGCAGAAGTAAGTTGTCGAGTCTCGGCAAGCAGGGTGCGCGCACCTTTCAAGTTGCGCGCATGGGATTTCTCCCCTCTGTGCTGTATGGGGCGGTCTGCCTCGGAATGGACCCGACTCGGCTCACCCGAGCGAGGGCTCTCATGGCTTCAGTGCTGGGCGGGAACGCAATCGGTAAGGACCGACTGCTGCGCCTGTGGACGCTTCGCTGCGACCCCCTGGTCGACGCTTGCACGAAGCCACTACTCAAATGGGCGGAGGCTATCTTTGCTGGCAGCCATGATCTCCTCATGGCTGCGGGGTGGCGTAGAGCTGTTGCGGCGGCTGCTGCCGCCAAGCCTGGGAGCAACCCCTGGAGACAGATGAAAGGACCTGCCTCAGCCGTCTGGGCCACACTCCATCTCCTCTCGTGGACGTGGCCTGCCCCTCACGTTTTCTCCGACCATCTCGGGCAGCACTGGGAGTTGCGTAGGACGGCGCCGCAGTGTCTCAAGAAGCTGATCTGGACCCGTTTGGAATTTGCGGTTATGACCTCCTGGGCGGCCTCCAGGGACCTCGGAATCACCCGTCCTTTCCTCGAGCCTATTCGGGCTCTCCTTCGGCGTAAGGCTAACCGATCGCCGCAGAGGCGATCGGCTATCCTGGCCTACATAGGCCGAGACTTCTGGACCCAGGAAAAGGTCTGGCGCGCGGGCTTCGGGGACGACAGGTCCTGCCAAGCCTGTGGCGCAGAAGTCGGATGTCAGCACCATCGGTTCTGTTGCTGCCCAGACCGAGGAGCGGCGAGAGCCACCGTCGCAGAGGCTGAGGGCCTCCAAGGGATCGTGCATCGTGCTGAATCCTCCTCCTCGGATTCCCTCCTCTTCTCCCGTGGGCTTCACGAGCACCCCCTGGAGGACCCGCAGTCTGATTGGATTACTGCCCTGGAGGATGAAAACCCAGATTTTGTGAATCCCCCGCTGGTCTCAGGGTGGGCCTACTCTGGCGGATCGGCCAGAGGCCCACCAGGGCTCAAGAGCTCCGGTTGGGGCTTCGTTTTCCTGGACCAGGACGGGGGGGCTGTCAAGGCCATGCGGGGTACCCTCCCAGGGCTGCGGATCCTCGCCTCTGTCCTCCGTGCTGAATTGTATGGATTGCTCGAGTTGCTGTATAGCGCCCACCCTCCGCTGAGGGTAGGGATCGACAACAGTTCAGTCATTCGAGGCCTCCGTAGAGGCCCCCGTTGGTGCTGCAGCCCTCGGAGGCCTCACGCCGACCTCTGGGGCAGGATTTGGGCCCAGCTCCAGGATAGTTTCAGCCAAGAAGGCGACTTCCAGGCCGTCAAGGTAAAGGCCCATGCGCGCGGGCCGAAGGATGACTCGCACGAAAGTTTTCTCGATTTTCAAGGGAACCAATTAGCAGATAATGAGGCCCGCCTAGGGGCCGACATGCAGGAGGTCCCCCCGTGGAAGGCCCAGACCTGGACCACCCGCTCGGCGGAGGTCCAGGCGGTGTTGACTCTGGTGGCGGGGGTGACGGGGTTGACTGCGGATTTCGGGGATTCCACGGGGGGGCCTGCCGCGGGCTCCAGCGGGGCCCGCCGAAGGCGGCAAGGACCGCCCGAGGGGGCCCGAGCTCACGTCCTCCTCTGGAGGAGGAGGGCGTGGCGTTGCTCGACGTGCGGCCGCAAAGCTTTCTCCAGCAAGACCAAGCGCGCGTTGGCGCGCAGACCCTGCCTGGGTAAGATGAGGGTGGATTGTCGTTGGGGAGTCGGGCTGGGGCGGGGGGATGGGGAAGGAGACATTTCTCCCGCCCTCCGTGGAGCGGCCCTAGGGCACGAGCTGCACCGAGTGGGCCAGTATACATTCTGCGATCGGTGCGGTGTCTTTTCGAGCGAGAGGGGGTGCAAGCTCCTGGGCGCCTGCGTCGGGGCCCCAGCGAACCCCACCGCAGGGTACCGCCTCTCGCTCCTGCGCCGAGGCAGGAATCCTTACGCAGTGAAGGTCTCCCTCGAAGCGGTACCGCGCTCCCTGGTACAGGAGGAGTGTGACGCTTTCTGGGAGTGCCTCATGGATTGAGGCAGGACGGGGCGGGAGACACCCCGTGGCGGAGTGCCCGCCCATCCTCTTTCTCTTGTGGCGAGCTGGGGCGGGGACCGCCAGGCATCGTTCTTGCAGCAAACTTCCTGCTCCTCCCCCTCCTCCTCCTCCTCCTCCTCCTCCTCCTCCTCCTCCTCCTCCTCCTCCTCCTCCTCCCCCTCCTCCGCCTCCTCCTCCCCCTCCTCCTCCTCCTCCTCCTCCGCCTCCTTCTCCGCCTCCTCCTCCTCCTCCTCCTCCTCCTCCTTCCTTATCGAACGACACCCCGCCGTCGGGAGCCCCGTCGACGTCCTGCGCCTCCGCTGCACCTGGCCCGAAGGCACGGAACCTCTTCCGCGGGAGAACACCACGGTGGGGTCCCAACGGGGCCCTCGCCAGGCCGAGGGGCCACCCAAGAACGACTGGGGAGGGGGAGGAGGGGGGAGGAGGAGGAGGAGGAGGGGAGGAGGAGGAGGAGGAGGAGGAGGAGGGAGGAGGGAGGAGGAGGAGGAGGAGGAGGAGGAGGAGAGGAGGAGGAGGGGAGGAGGAGGAGGAGGAGGAGAGGAGGAGGAGGAGGAGGAGGAGAAGGGAGGAGGAGGAGGAGGAGGAGGAGGAGGAGGAGGGAGGAGGAGGAGGAGGAGGAGGAGGAGGAGGAGGAGGAGGAGGAACAGCGCTCGTCGAGTCTGGTCCCCGGGAAGGGTCCAGACTCTGGGGGTCCAGACCGAGGAGGGGGAGGCAGGGGGAGGAGGCCTGGAGGTTCGAGGTTCGAGGTCTTCGGGCGTCCTCGTCGGATCCCACCAGTCTTCCAGCCTCGGGATGCCTTCCAGCAGCTGCGCCTCGCCGAGGTCGGTCGTCCCGAACGGCAGCCGGAGGCCCGAGCTCTGAGTCGAAAACCCTGAGATCCCGGCGTCTCAATTTTTTCGAGCTGGGCGCGTCAAAGATCGATCTGGCTCGAAGCATGGTGTAAACGATGCGGTCCGGGGCTGCTGTGGCCGTGTTTTTTGACGATGTAGTGTTTTCCCGAACCCTCCCTCGGTTGGGTTCTCGTTTTGAATAGTGCAGTGGGGTGCCGGCCCCCATTTTCCTTCTCGCGCCCTCTGTCTCCTTCTCGCCTGCCTGCGCCTGTCTGCACCTGCCTGCTGGGGGAGCCAGCTCTGCCCCCCTCTCGCCTGCCTGCTAGGGGGCCAGCACAGTGGGGTCCCACGCAGGCCCAAACGGGACCTTGCCATCCCTGGGGGGCTGCGAAGTCAAGTCTGAAACCGTCGCCACTTTCGAGGGCTGCTGGGGGGGGGCAGTTTCGTGGGGTCCCACGCAGACCCAAACGGGACCTCGCCATCCCTGGGGGGCTGCGAAGTCTGAAACAGTCGCCACTTTCGAGGGCTGCTGGGGGGGGCAGTTTAGTGGGGTCCCACGCAGACCAAATCAGGACCTCGCCATCCCTGGGGGGCGGCGAAGTGTGAAGCTGTCGCCTCTTTCGAGGGCTGCTGAGGGGGCCAGCACAGTGGAGTCCTACGCAGACCCAAACGGGACCTCGCCATCCCTGGGGGGCGTCGAAGTGTCAAGCTGTCGCCCATTTCGAGGGCTGCTGAGGGAGCCATCACAGTGGAGTCCCACGCAGACCCAAATGGGACCTCGCCGTCCCTGGGGTGCTGCGAATTGTGAAACCGTCGCCACTTTCGAGGGCTGCTGGGCAGGCCACACAGTAGTGTCTCACGCAGACCCAACCTGGACCTCGCTATCCCTGGGGGACTGCGAAGTGTGAAACCATCGTCGTTTTCGAATGCTGCTGGGGAGGCCAGCGCAGTGGGGTCCCACACAGATCCCACGGACCTATCTCACTGTTTCTGCCGAGGTGATTGTTCTTCGACCCCGATGTCTTCCTTTTGCTCGTCCTTCGCAGTACAATGACTCCTGGCCTTTTGTACTCTGTTCTGCGAGTCGGCCACGCATTTTTCACACGACATAGATATCCGCCGTGTACCGTCTATTAAAGTGTTGCTGTCACATACTGTTGGTACACCTTATATCATTCCTTGGTGCCGATGTGTTGGATACGTTGCAAGGTAATTCTGTCTGCTACGTCGCACCTCATAGGGTCGGGAGGGTGGTAAAGGGGGAGGACGAGGAGGAGGAGGAGGAGGAGGAGGAGGAGGAGGAGGAGGAGGAGCATGAGGAGGAGGAGGATGAGGAGGAGGCGGAGGAGGAAGAGGAGGGGAAGGAGGAGGAGGCGGAGGAGGAGGAGGAGTAGGAGGAGTTGAAAGAAGAAGAAGAAGAAGAGGAGGAGGAGGAGGAGAGGGAGGAGGAGTAGCTGCTGCTCGCTCACAGCGTTTCAGCAGGCGGACGGCGAGCCGTGATGGATCTGCTAACTCATCTTGGCTACGTGCGCGAACTATAATGATGATGCTGATGATGGTGCTGATGATGCTGATGATGGTGCTGATGATGCTGATGATGGTGCTGATGATGCTGATGATGATGACGATGCTGCTGCTGATGATGATGCTGATGATGATGATTATGATGATGATGATGATGATGAGGATGATGATGATGATGATGCTGATGATGATGATGATGATGATGATGATGATGCTGATGATGATGATGATGATGATGATGATGATGATGATGATGATGATGATGATGATGATGATGATGATGATGATGATGATGATGATGATGATGATGATGATGATGATGATGATGATGATGATGATGATGATGATGATGATGATGATGATGATGATGATGATGGTGAGGAGGAGGAGGAGGAGGAGGAGGAGGAGGAGGAGGAGGAGGATCATGAGGGACAAGCAGACACAGACACACACACACACATAACTGCCGATTCCCACAACATTTAGGGTGAATGTGGGAGGGGGAAGACGAATTCCCAGAACAACTTATCCTGGGGAAGGACCCAACCATATGCAATTGTGAGTGCCGAAGTTGTAAGCCCCACCTTCGGTGGCTATCCCTGTGGGGCCACGCAACGCGTGAGGGGCGTGCCGGAATGGGTGCGGTGGCGCCATGCGAGCCCTGCCCGTGGGGCCTTCGGTGGACTCCCTGTGGGGCCACGAAGCGTGTGAGGGATGTGCCGAAACTGTTGCGGTGGCGCCATGCGAACCCTGCCACCGGGGCCTTCGGTGGAGCTCCCTGTGGGGCCACGAAACGTGTGAGAGGTGCGCCGAAGTGGGCGCGGTGGCGCCATGCGAACCCTGCCACGTGGGCTTGCGGTGGAGCTCCCTATGGGGCCACGAAGCGTGTGAGGGATGCCCCGAAGTGCGGCGGGGCCGCAATGCGAACTTTGCCACTGGGTCCTTCGGGGGACCTCCCTATGGGGCCACGAAACGTGTGAGGGATGCCCCGAAATGGGGCGGGCGCGCCATGCGAACATTGCCACTGCGGCCTCCAGTGGAGTTCCTTATGGGGCCACGAAACGTGTGATAGGTGCGCCGGAGTGGAGCGGGTCTGCCATGCGATTTTTGCCACTTGGGCCTTCGGTGGAGCTCCCCATGACGCCACGAAACGTGTGAGAGGTGCGCCGAAATGAGGCGGGGTCGCCATGCGAACTTTGCCGCTGGGTCCTTCGGTGGCCACGAAACGTGTGAGGGATGCGCGGAAATGGGGCGATGGCGCCATGCGAATATTGCCACTGGGGCCTTCGGTGGAGCTCCCCATGGGGCCACGAAGCGTGCGAGGGGTGCGCCGAAGTGGGGCGGGGCCGCCCTGCGAACTTTGCCACTGGGGCCTTCGGTGGAGCTCCCTCTGGGGCCACGAAGCCTGTGAGGGGTGTGCCGGAAGAGATGCATGCGGAGGGCAGAGGCGAGGCGGGGGGGAGGAGGAAGGAGGAGGGGGAGGAGGGGGAGGAGGGGGAGGAGGGGGAGGAGGAGGGGAAGGAGGGGGAAGGAGGGGAAGGAGGGGGGAAGGAGGAGGGGGAGGAGGGGAAGCAGGTGGAGAGGAGGAGGGCAGGAACGCGGGGCGCTGGCTCTTCAAAACGAGGACCCGACGCCGCAGGTTGGTTGGGAACAAGAAAAGGGGGGAATCCTGGAGTCTGTCTGTATCTATCGTAAAGGCCTTACGGCCCGTGCTACTGGGGACGAGGCCGGGGCCACGGCCGGAACCAGAACCAGCCCCAGGGGGAGTCCCCAACCAGAGCCGGCCCCAGGGGGAGTCCCTCATTGTCCCTGCGACCCCCCCCTTAACTTCCCCCCCCCCCCCCTCCCCCTCTACGTGGCAGGGCAGCAGGGAAGGGAAGGGAATCGATGTATTTACGATGTTTCTGCTTCCTTTTCGTCCCTCAATATGGGCTGGCGACGACGACGAAGACGACGACAGCGTCTCACACACGCCGAAGGGTCGGCGGATTTGTGTCTCCCTGGACCTCTCTAGAGGAGGAGGAAGAGGAGCTCTTTCCGAGCTCTTTCGAGCCGCCACGTCGTGGCAACCCGCGCGGCGCTGTCGGCGCGCGCGCGCGGGGGCGCCGCTCTCGGCGCCTCTCAGGCCGCCTCGGTCCTCGGCATCAGGGGGACGTGCCGAGCAGCCGAGGGGCCCGCGGGCGGCTCCGCAGCCCAGCCCTCTCGCCGCGGGGCGGGGAGGCCACATCTTCTGCCACCAGCTCCGCCTCGCGTGGTCCTCACCCGCCCCGCGGGCCGCTCGCCCTCGTCCAGCAGCCGGCGCAGCGCGCCCAGCGGCAGCGGCGGGGCGGCGCTCGCCGCGCGGGCCCCTCTCGCCTCTGGCGGCGGGCGCGCCGCGCGCCGCCTCTCCTCCTCCAGCAGCGCTCGCGAGGCGGCACGGCGTGCGGCCTCAGCTTCGTCACGTTGGTCTGCTGCTGCTGGTGGTGCTGTCGTCGGTGACGGCGTCGGTGCTGGTGTGGCGGCGGTCGCGTCCAGCAGGCGTCTCACAATCGGCTCCTCGGCTCTTCGCCTCTCGCTTTCTGATCTCCGTGTCCTCTGCTCTCCTCTGTCTCCGCCGTCGGGCCGCGCGCCTGCTGCCTCGCAGCGCGCTCTCGCTCTGGCCGACGCGGCCCGACGAGCCCTGTCCCGCGCCGCGGGCCCTCGGTCTGCTCCTGCAGCTGGAGGGGCGGGCGGGCTGCTGGGCTCCGCAGGCGTCGTAGCTCTCCTCGTCGCCTCCAGCGCGCCCGCAGTGTAGCCTCGGCACTTCTCCCGCAGACGGCAGGGTGGCTCTTCCCGTTTATTTCGCCAGGAAACACCACTTGTGCCCCCTGCCGTGTCGACCTCCGTGCTCTGGCTACTGCTGGCCTCTGTAAGCTGCTCCTCGTACTCCTCGTCCTCAGGGTCGCTCAGTGCGCGAGGCCTGTCGCAGGTGCCTTGCTCTCGCGCCGCTTGTCTCAGCCACCCCTGTAGTCTGTAGTGTCCGCTGTCGCATGCCGTGTGACCGCAGCAAGGCTCCTGCAGCTTCTTGGCGATCAGCTCAGTGGTGGCGCCTCCGCACTTCTCGCAGAACCACCTGTTGTGCCTCCTCAGCCGCCTCAGCTTGTGTGTGGGGTGCGACTCGATGCCGAACTTGGTGACCGTGATCGCCGTCTCGGGCGGTGGGCCACTGCACTCCTGCGTCAGCCAGCTGTGGATGTTCTGCGCCGTCGTCGTACTGGAGACTGACTGCCAGCAGGTCATGCACGTCCAGCCTGTGCCTCGACGATCTCGTGCCAGGACATGTTGTGTGAGTGGCCGCCGCGAGTGGTTGTCCCCCAGCAGGTCCTTCTTGCGCACGGTGTCCTGCCGTCGCTTCTTAGCCTGAGCGCGGCGGGCCTCTCTCATCTCCTTCTCGTCTGGCGGCCTTCTGGTGATGACGTCCTTGGTGGTTGCAGCGATCCTGAGCCTCACCAGGTGCGCCGTCGCTCTCACCCACTCGTAGCAGCTCATCTCGGTGTCGCTGATCGCGTGGGTCTTGGCGCCTGCGTCTGCGTACTGGTCGGCGGCCTGGTTGCCTGCCCAGATGCGCCTCGTGATGCCCTTCGCGATGGCCTCCTGCTCAGTCATGTGGCTGTTGAGGTGGTGCACGCTGATGTCGTTGCGGTCGCCTCCTCGCGCACGGATCGCCTCGCCCAGCTGGTGCCACAAGTCTCCGTTCGTGCAGCCGAGCCCTGTGGTCTCCTCACGTCGCGCCGCCCAGCCCAGGCAGGTGACCTCGCTGTCGGTCCAGAAGCTGGCCTTGCCCTCCGTGGCGTTGACGAAGCTGATCAGGCTGAAGAGCTCCGCCCTGTTGTTGGTTTGCCTCGGTCCTGGCAGTGGGCCGAATCTGGCGCCCGCGATCTCGTCGGTGTCGTCGCCCTCCTTCAGCAGCACCCAGCCCCAGCCGCAGCGGCAGTATCTCTCGTCTGCGCTGTACTCGCCTCCTGAGCCGTCGCCGCAGCCCGTGATCTCGCCGCCGTCGCTGGCGGAGATCCTGATGTTGGTGATGCAGGCGCCCACGGTGTGCTCGACGTGTTGGGTGTCGCACTTGGGCGGCGTGGTCCACTTCTTGGGCGTGATGCCTCTGAGCCAGAAGGCGGGGTTCTCCTTGGCTCCCTCGATGGCCCTGCGTGCCAGGCCCTCTGTCTTGCGGATGGCCTCGCAGTCGGCTCGGGCCGCACAGTGGCCCCAGATCCTGTGTGCATCATCCTCTGGTCTGCCGCACTCGCACATGTCCTCCTCGCCGCCGAAGGTCTCGTGCTTGCGCCGCCTCGTCCAGGTGCCTGCACACGCTGCCGTGAGGAGCGCGCCGTACGTGCCGTGGTGCTCCTTCTTGGCGAGCTGGTTGAGGTGCTTCTTAAGGTCTGTCACGTCCGCACCAAATTGTAGCCCTCCGCCGTTGTGGTGCTGTGATGCCGTCTCCCACAGCTGGTCTTGGATATCCTGCAGGAGCGCGTCCACGATCTCTGTGTAGTCGCCGCCCTGCTCGTCAGTGTTGAACCTCCAGTAGTCCCCTTGCCTGTCGATCCAGACGTCTGGTCCTCTGGAGTCCCAGCCTACCTCCCACAGCAGGAGAATCAGGCTGGCCAGCGGCCCCTTGCGCGCCTGCCACCTCTTCTCTGCCCTGATCTTGCGGAGCTGGAAGTAGATCTTCGGCCAGGCAAGCTTGACCTGCGCTCTGATGTCGGGGCTGCGGGCCCAGACCTCGAACCACGTCTTCAGCTGCGCCTTCACCGCAGTGGTCGCGGGGTCGGCTCCCTCCAGCGCCAGGAACGTGGTGAGGCAGCGGCCTGGCCACGGCCTCCTCAGAGCCTGTGCATACCTCCTCCTCGCCTTCTGCCGCGCCCAGGGTGCCATGCCGTGCACCGTCGCGCCGTACATGTAGGAGGCCACCGCTCCTTGGTGCAGGATGCCTCTCCTCCGCCGCAGCCTGAGCCTCTTGAGCTTCTTGCCCACGTGGCCGCAGCGCGTGAAGGCTTGCTTCGTCCTCTTTCTGTGGGTGTCCCTTTTCAGCGTGCCTCTTGCGCCTCTGTCAATTCCCAGGTCGCGGCCCTCAGTGACGGCCTGGACGGGTAGGTCCACCTTGTGCAGCGCCTGCTGTACTCTCTTGGTGGTGCGGTAGTTGGTGCTGAAGATGACGGTCTTGTCCGCGAGCGAGAGTCCCTGAGCACGTAGACCGTCGCGTAGCCCCACCGTGACCGCCGTCAGTTCCCGCTCGACTGCCTCTGCGCTGCCCAGGATGCGGATGCTGATGTCGTCGAACCAGGCCCTCGGCAGCGGCTTGGGCAGCGCCTGTGAGTTCTCCAGCATCCTGCCTATGACGGAGTAGACCACCGTCTTGGCCAGGTTGTTGGAGTGCCTCGAGCCTGCCAGCAGCGACCTGTCAGCCCAGGTAGGTGTCGAGAAGGCACCTTTCCACCGCAGCACCCTCGTGGCTGAGTGCTGCAGCAGCATCATCGTCAGCAGGCGGGGGCGGAAGTCCATCCTCAGGCCCGCCTCGATCACGCAGTCGAGCTGAAGGCTGTCGTAAAACTTCTCGATGTCCGCGAGCAGGTTGCCGTGGAACAGCTGGAGCGCGTCGCAGCACTCGTCGCTGATGACTCTCCTCATCGCCTCGCGCAGGCAGCTGTTGCCCGCCACGGCGGCGTCCCACTCTCTCTCCTGCTGCTTGGCCCAGCGCCTCACCGCGGGCCTGTGGAGCAACTCCCAGCAGCGCACCATCTGCGGCAGCAGGGCGAGGGCCCTATCGCCCTTGGCTGGCTTGGGCGTGAGCATCACGATCTCGCACAGCAGCTGCCACGGCCATGCGAGCGCCTGCTCGCATGAGTTGAAGAACTCGACGATCCTCTGGCGGCCTTCGGGCGGCAGCCTGCGGATGTTGGAGCACACCAGCATGTCGATGCCCTTGCCCTTGTCGGGCTCTCCTCTGAGGGCCTCGTCTAGGTCCTCGAGCGTCCATTCTGGGGCCGCCTCCGCACGTGCTCGCTTCCGTAGTTGCTGTAGAACTTCGGTGTGCTGCTCGTGCTTGAGTCGGTCGCACTTCCAGATGTCCTGGAACGCCTTCGCTTTCTCGTCGACTATCTTGGTGGGGCAGTCCAGTACCCCTTCATGAGTAACAACCTCCTCCTCGCGCCTGGGCGGTGGCTTCGTGATGCGGTGCAGCACGCCGACGTCCTTCTCAGCCCGCGCCAGCCACTGTGCGAAGGCCCGCGTATTCTCTTGGAGGTCCCTCTTGAGTGCGAGCCGCTTCTCCTGCTCTGCCTGCTGCGCCATGCCAAGGATTACGTCTGTGTCGACCTTGCTTAAGTCTGTCAGCCTCTCTCTCCAGATCTCTCGGTGTAGCTTCGCCGTGTCCGATGCCTGGTCGCTGGTGTTCGGGGGGCCGTCGTAGGCGAGGTGTCTGCCTGCGGCCTCCAGGTGCAGCTGCTGCCTCACGTCCCTGTTCTTCTTGCGCAGCCTCGCCAGCAAGGACAGGGTGTTCTCGGCTCTGCTCCACCAGTCAGCTCTGCGGTTTGCATACCGCTCTCTCCTCTCGTGCTTCTCTTTGCCTTTGCGCATGGTGAATGTTCTCGGGTCGCCTCTGCCGCAGTACTTCGCTCGGTCTAGGGGGTCGATGCGGTAAGCCATGCAGTAGAAGTGCTCCATCGTGTTCATGATGGAGGAGAAACTCAGGCTGAGGTCCCTGGAGGCTTGCGTGGTCGCTTGGTACGCGGCGCACTTGGTGATGTACTCTGGGGCCTCTTTCTCCACGGGTGCCTCTGCAGCCAACTCCATCATTTCCCAGAGCTCTCCCATCTCGGTCGTGTCTTCTCCTCTAGTTTCGAGCCGTGGCGACGTTGAACCCACCCACGGCGGTGCCGTGGCGGGATTTGCGCTCTGACTCCCGTCGATGTTGATGTGGTTCTGTGGCGACGCTGAGCCCCCCGTCGGCTCGAGGAGCACCGAGGGGGGTCTTGCATTCTGACGCCCGACGGTGTCGAAGATGTGGCGTGCGTTCTGACTGCCAGTGCCCACCATCGGTTCGAGGAGCGCCGATGTGGGACTTGCGATCTGACGCCGGGTGGGGTCGAAGATGCTTGCGCCAGAAATTGCAAAACTTACAGGCGACGGTGAACCCACGTACGGCTCGAGGAGCACCGTCGTGGGATTTGACGCGTTCTGACTCACTGGCGGCATGCAGCTCGGCTCCAGGTCCTGGCCGAACTCGCCGCACATCCTGATTGCCTCGGCCTCGTCCTCGGGGTCCAGGTCGGCGAACACGTCGACCTCATCGTCGTCCATGTGGTGCCTGTACTCCTCTTGCACGTGGGCCTCTGCGCCGTCTCTGCCTGGTCCCCCGTGCCCGCCCAGTGGGACTAGGCCGACGGAGCAGGGGGGGCGAGGTGGAGACGGGGGCCTGGGCGCCGTGCCCTGGCCGACCTCGTCGCGCACGGTGTTCGGGAAGCTGGCCCAGCCTGCGACTGGGGAGAGTGCCTCCCAGCGCTCGTCGTCCAGCTCCTCCACGTTCTTGCCGCCGATCGCCATGGTCTGGGATCCAGCAGCGGTGGCCTCGGCCTCCTCTTTGGCCTTGGCCTGCAGGCGTCTCTTAGTTCTCTTGCTCTGCGGGTTGGGCGCCTTGCCCTTCCGCGGTGGGTGCGGGAACGCCTTCGGCAGGTTGATCGTCCTACACTGCGTCGCAAGTCCCTGTCCACGGATTGTGAACTTCAGTCCGATATGTGGCTTCCATGGTACGTCGTAGACGCCTTCGACTCCTGTGATCAGCTTGCTGCCTGCGTCGTTCGTCATCGCGAAGTCGATGTGGGAGGGCTCCTGCTCCGCGAGGAAGCAGGTGTGCTGGTCCTCAGGCAATGAGATGATGGCGCTCGCGCCCATCGCCTTTGGCCAGCCCGTCGCCCAGAACGTCTTCGGGTCTGTGTTGAAGTCGCCGCACACCACCCACGCCCCTTGCAGCGTCTTGAGGAACGCGGCCAGCGCGGTGAGCTTGCGGCTGTTGATGCCGTCGGTCAGCGACCTGTTGCAGTCCAGGTAGAGGCTGACGACGGTGAGCGTAGTGCCCTTCAGGTGCCAGGTGACTGGTGTCCAGTCGCACATGTCGAAGCCTCCTGCTCGGTCGGCGCCTCGTCGAATGTCAGCCGTGGCATTCGAGACCTGCCGAGCTCTGGCCAAGTGTCTGAAGCTGGTGACGCGCAAGTGCCCCTTGGAGATGACTGCCGTGCCCCCACAGCTGCCTTTCTCCGATCGCGTACTAGCTCTCGCCGCGGTGCAGGTAGCCCTGAACCCCATTTTGCAAAGGTCCTGCTCCGCGTCGTCTAACTGAGAGTGCAGTACGTGCATCTCTTGCAGCGCCAGCATGTCGAAGCCGTTGCCTCCGATGCCCTGCTGCAGCAGCCACAGCCGTGCTGTGGGTCCCCAGGTCGAGATGTTGGCGCAGAAGAGGGTGCGCTCGTGGGCTGCGGCGTCGCCAACGTGATGCCGCCGCCGCCCTCGCGCGCGCCCCTAGTGCGTCGCGGGGCTTGTGGCCCCCGTCGCACTCTGCGCCGCCGCCGCACGCCTGCTGGCCAGGAAAGCCTCCTCGGCTGCGCCCTGGGCGGGGCCTGTGGCATCTGGTGCCGCCGCCGCAGCCGCTGGGGGCGCTGCCTCTGGGGGCCTCGGGCCTGGCGCTGCAGGTTCACCTGTGGCGAGCTTCCTCTTCTTGGCCTCCTGCTTGATCACCTGCCGCTTCTCGATCGCGGCTGCTTTGGCTTTCGCCAGGTGCTCGCGCAGGTGGCCCTGGAACTGCTTGGCATTGTCTTGCATCTGCTTGACGACCTGTGCCTTGGCCTCCTCGACTTGCTTCCTGGCTTCTTCATCCAAGTCGTCGTCGTCCAGCGCGAACTCCTTGCTGATGTCCTCCGCCAGCTGTCCACCTGTTAGCTCATCGAGCTGTCCCGACACCAGCTGCTCGATGATGCCAGCCGTGGGAGCCTGCTTTCCCTCCTGGTGGATCGCATCGCACTCCGCTTCGGCCTGCAGGACTGCGCTGGCCCTCTCCTCCAGCAGCTCGCGCGCCTTGCGCGCCTCCTCCTCTGCTTTCTGCTTCGCCGCGAACGCCTGCGAGTACTGCCGCTGCGCTGACTGCAGTGATCGTGCTGCGGCTGCCATCCTCTCGGCTCTCGGCTTCTGCGGGGCCGTCGTCTTGGCCGACTGCAGTGCCGTTGTGGCCACCTGGATCTGCTTGGTGATCGTCTCACTGCCCTCGATCTGCAGCTGGCCGAGGGAGGCGGTGATGAGCTGCAGCGCCTGCGCCAGCTGCTCGGGCCCTTTGCCCTTGCCGCTGGCCTTGCCGCCTCCCGCGCTGCCGCTGCTGCTGCCGCCGCCTCCTCTGGTCGCCGCCTCCGCCGCGTGGCCCTTGAGGCTCTTCGGCTTGGGCAGCATCTTGTCGCAGGTCCCGCAGCGGTAGTTCATGCCCTCCAGCTTCGAGTTCCACCACCACTGTCCGCAGGACTTGCATACGGTGTAGTCGGCTGAGCGTCCCATGCTGCTGGCCGACGTCGGGGGCGTGCTGCCGTGGTGCCGGCTCAGCAGCTGGAACTGCAGCCTCGCCCTGAGGTCGCGGCGCGCCTGGGCACGCTCGCGGCGCTCTCGCCTGTGCCAGGCGGGCGAGCGCTCGCGCGTCGCCGTCCTGGCGGCGCCGCCGCCGCCTCCTCCTCGCTGGACGCGCCGCCTGGCGGCGCTGGGGGCCCCGATGGCGCGGGCCCGCCCGCGTGCGCCCGCCGCGGGGCAAACGGCACGCGCGGGGCCTCGCTGCGGAGCCACCTAGGAGGAGGAAGAGGAGGGGGAGGAGGAGGAGGAGGAGGAGGAGGAGGAGGAGGAGGAGGAGGAGGACAGCTGTAAACCCAAGAGTTATCAACGATGTTGGAGTTAACCATCCCTGCAAGCTCCCTCTTCACAGGCCCTACAACTGTTCATCTCCATTGAGGGAGCTGCCTCGTGGGAAAACAACCGTTTGAATACCTTGAAGCGTGCCAAACATTGTTCTGGAGATTTCCACGCCACGGATCAACCAGACTGCTGCGTCATGACGATCTGGGATCGTGCCAGAACGCCATTCTCGGGACTTCAACACCGCGAATCAACCTAACTGTTGCACCTGCATAATCCTGAATCCTTCCAAAACACAATTTCTGGTACGTTGGCCATGGGAATATGTGAAACTCCTGCACGTGTTTAAAGCGAATGTGAGCGGCGCTAGGGCGAGGGACATAGTTTGACAAGGAACCGCCCTCAATCCGTGAAACTCTTACAAATTTTTAAAACGAATGTGCGCGGCGCTAAAGCGAGAGCCACTCTTTGAATAGGAACCGCCCTCAAGCCGTAAAGTCCTCGCAACTGTTCAAGACGAACGTGCGCGGCGCCACGGCGAGAGCCACATTTTTGAAAACGACAGGCCCTCAATCCGTGAAACTCTTGCAAAATTTGGAAACGAATGTGCGCGGCGCTTAGGCGAGAGCCACATATTGAAACCATCCGCTTTGAATCCGTGAAACCTTTGCAATTTCTTGAACGAATGTGCGCAGCGCCAAGGCGAGAGCCACATTTTGGGGACGGCCCGCTCTCCATCTGTCAAGCTGTTGTCATTTTTAAGCCTCAGAGTCATAAATGGTAGGAAAGCTCAGGCGAAACGCCCTGCCTGCCCTAAAAACTCGCCTCGAGGTGCGACACGGACAAGTTATTAATAGGGAAGAGGAGTGGAAGAGGAGGATGAGGAGGAGGAGGTGGAGGTGGGAAAGGATGATGATGATGATGATGATGATGATGATGATGATGATGATGATGATGATGATGATGATGATGATGATGCTGATGCTGATGCTGATGCTGATGCTGATGCTGCTGCTGCTGATGATGATGATGCTGCTGCTGCTGATGATGATGATGATGATGATGATGATGATGAGGAGGAGGAGGAGGAGGAGGAGGAGGACGAGGAGGAGGAGGAGCAGGAGGAGGAGGAGGAGGAGGAGGACGAGGAGGAGGAGGAGGAGGAGGAGGAGGAGGAGGAGGACGAACACTCAGGGGGAGGAGCCCCCGCGAGATCTGACGACGCGAAACAAACGCGCCACCTCGTGAGACATCACGACCGGCGCCCCGGAGCCACGCTTTCTGCGCCCGAGGCCGCATCGATCTGCGAGGGCCCCGGGCCCGACGCCTGGCGGCGACGCCCGTCGCGAACACAGACGAGACGCCAGCGAGTCTCAGGGAGGAGCCGCCACTGCCGCCCTCCTCTTCTTCCTCCGCCTCCTCCTCGTCCTCGTCCTCCTCCTCCTCGTCCTCCTCGGCCTCCGCGACCTGGCCATCTCCCAGCGCAAGCCCGACCCGTTCCGAGGCTTCACGCCTATGGTTTGGCATAGGCGCTCTGGCAATCTAGTTGTTATTGCAGCGTACCTCGAACCCCACAGACAGATCGAGGGAGCTGTTCACGAGAAATTACTATCTCTGGGAGCTTTCGTTACTATGCTCACTGACCCGTGGATCATCCTGGCCGATTGGAATATGACACCTGAGCAGCTTGCAGCAACAGAGTGGCCCGCCAAATGGAATGCTACCATCGTGCGAGCGCCTGGAACCGCCACGTGCGACAAGGGACAGGGTCTCACGCTCGACTTCGCATTGGTCAAGACTGGCATCGAGCACACGTTCTCCATTCGCCAATGCCCCACCGTCCCCTGGGCCACCCACGTGGGCCTTGAAGTTCGTGCAGGCAGCGCAGACCCCTGGTGGTATCAGTCGATCAATACCCCTAGGGCATTCCCCACAGTGGACAGACCCAGGACCCCACCAGACCCTGACAACAAGACCGCCATCAAGAAACGTAAAACAGCAGAAGCTCGAGCAGAACGCCTACGCGATCTACCTCCTGAACTCCAACAAGCAGCTGCACAACTCCAGCCACAGGACGAGCCAGCAGCACAGGAGCCCATCCCGTACGCTATCCCGAGCGACCTCTGGGAGGTACATTGGCATCAAGTTGTACCCACACGTTGTAAGCAGACCCACGCGCATTTCGTGTACACCCACTGGCCACGCGAGGCCGACGACCTCAACCGCCAGTACGCCAAATGGGTCACGGCGCTCGAGAACACCATGATCAACCATCACCAGATCGACCCCAAGGAAGCCGCAGCCTTCACAGGCCGAGCCCAAGGCTACCAGTTGTCTTGGAAGAAGACGGCCGCCGCCCCAGGCCGTGTACACGTTCATGATCCACAGTCGGAATGGTGGGCAATCACGCTCACCCTCATCAAGCGCTACGCAGCGCTCCACGACAAGCCCAAGCACGCAGCGCTCATGCAACAGCAGGCCTCCATCATCCAGCAGCGCGCGGACCATTTCAACACTCACTTCCATGACCTCCAGTTCGAGAAGGACGAGGACACCATCTTCCGCTGGTTCGCTCTTGTCTGGGCCCCGCAGTTGGACAAAGAGGACACCGACGACCTGGTCACTATTACCGCTACTTGGGCCTCCAGAGCGCTCTCCGCAGCCCTCGCCAAGTCTAAGAGGGCTTACGGAGCTTGGCTCGCCAAGCAATGGAAACACCGCCCTGGAGTACTACATGCCCATGTCAAGCCCGCGCCCGTACGCCACATCGAGGCCTACACGACCAACCAGACCATAGCCGACCCCACCGTTATCATGGACAGCAAGAAGCAACAATGGCATCAAGTATGGCAGGCCACCGAGACCCCCGACGACATCCTACAGGCGTTGACACTGGCAAAGGCAGCAGCCGCCCGACAACCACTCGAGCCCATCACAGCCGAAATCGTACACCGTTTCCACGGCCGCATGCCACCCAGCAAAGCTCATGGAGTTGACGCCCTTGGACCTCGCGACCTCCATCGACTACCAGAACCAGCAGTCGAAGCCTATGCGGACATCCTCAACGCAGTTGAGCATGCAGGCATCTGGCCACTACAAATCTCAGGCACTATAGCAGCCCTCGCAGCCAAGAAGTCTGGAGGTGACAGGGTCCTCGGCATGCTACCGCACATGGCCAGACTCTGGTCTCGCATCAGATCGACTGCGTCAACATCCTGGACCCAAGGCCTGGACGACTTCTGGACTACAGCCATCAAAGGCTCCTCAGCTCTCCAGGCAGCTCTACATAGAGCCTTATTAGACGAGACAGCCTCAGCACTTGGCGTACAGTCAGCCACATTGCTATTAGACATCCAGAAGTTCTACGACAATATCAAGCTGGCCAACCTCATCATGGTTGGCCTCAACTGCGGATTCCCCCCCATCATTCTTCTACTGGAAGTACAGCTATACCTGGCGCCCAGATTCTTGCGCAGTAGACAATGGGTGAGTATGCCTATCTTCGCCCACAAAGGCATCATCGCAGGCTCCCCGCACGGCACGACCCTGGCAAGACTTATTTTACTTCCTATTCTACGGCAAGCCCAAGCTCAGGCAGAGCTAGCCCAGATGTGGACCTTTGTTGACGACACGGTCCTTCGAGCCGAAGGAGTCCTACGCACATTGCTGAAGCACCTCCCCAGCGCAGCTAAGACGCTCTGCGACGGTCTGAAGGAGTTCGAGCTGCCCATCTCTGACAAGACGGTCCTCATTGGCTCCACACCCAAGATCCGCAAGTTGCTAGCTAAGAAGTTGCGGCTGTACGACATCCCAGTCACTGCGACCGCCGCGGCCGTCGACCTCGGAGTTGACGCGGCCGCGGCTACGCGACGGGTACAAGCCAAAGCCAGGAAGCGACAGAGCTCAGCCGCAGCTAGGTTTCGTAAGATACACCGACTACGGAGTACTGCCCTGCAGGCTCGAATCTCAGCAGGACTCTGGCGTACTGGAGCTCTCCCCGAAGGGGTATTCGGTCATCAAGTGCACGGTCTCGCTCGGCACGCTCTACTACGATGGCGGCGTCAGGCCGCTATTGCAGCCGCGGGAGCAGCAGCGGGCCGATGCCTCACCTCTCTCCTGGGCGCCACCTTCGACGGCATGGACCCAGGAGTTTCCCTCAGGATCGAATTCATCGAGGCGTGGCTGCAGCATTGGATGCGGCACCCGAGCACGCACGCCAGGATTATCAGAGCATGGCCAAGGATCAAGACCACCCTGCTAGCCGCGGGCCCCAAGCTGTGGTGCAGGGTCAAAGGGCCCACAGGCGCGGCCATCGCGACCTTGCTGGAGGCCAGTTGGGACCCGACTACAGCTACTACGTGGAGACGCACGAAGGACGGCTACATCGAGGAGTGGAACCTTCCCCCCGCCGATGACCCTGATCTCCTCGACGCCGACATCCACGCAGTATTGCAGGACCTCAGCGAGGATTTGCACAGGCTCCTCTGGACTCAGGCCGCTACGCATGACCATGGTGACACGCTGGCTGGAGGCGCGGACATGGTCACCATACGCATCGGACAAAGGAGGTTCCTCGCAAACGGAGATTTCAGCGATTGGGCCCTCAACAACACCGTCATCAGTGGTGGACAATGGACCAGGGACCGCCTCTACAACGCGGGCTACCAGATCGACAAGAACTGTGACCGATGCAGTGCAGGAGTACCTGAGACCTTGTTTCACCGAATGTGGCAGTGCGAGGCGAATGTGGGACCTGATTTTGAGGCCAGCGACAAACTACTACCGCGAGCCGTGGCGGGAGCCAATGCAGACCCTGCCCTTTGGCTCCGTGGCATCCCCTCTGTCGCTCTCACTACGCCCGCGTTCGAGCCATTGACTGGGAGGGACGGGTGGGAGTTTGTTGGTGCGGTGCGGGAGGGGTTGCCGTCATGGGAAGAAGCTCGTAACGCTGAGGGCGAGTTATTTCTTTTCGGCGACGGGTCTGGAGGCGCATTTTCCGACGACGTCAGGCGACGCCGTGTTGGTTCTGGCCTCGCGGCCCTCCGATGGGACCCTCCCTCGGCCTCCTGGACCCTCCACGCGGGCCTCCTCGCCCCCCTCCCAGGCCCCCGCCAGACTGTCCCAAGAGGTGAATTGCATGCGTTTTGCTTGGCACTGGAGACGTGCCACCAGGAGTTTACGTTTGTTACCGATCATCTAGCCCTGCAGCGCGGCTGGCAGAATGGCAGATGTCTCAGACCTGGCAGCCTCAGAGGCAAGAATAAGAATGGAGATCTCTGGCTGAGAATTCGGCACCTCGTGCAAGATCGATCTGGCGGCGGCGCCTCTGTCACGGTGCTCTGGACCCCATCTCACGCCGATCCCCTCACGCTGCATGGCTTCCAAAAATTTCTGGCTCTCGGCAACCAGCATGCCGACGAGCTTGCGGGAAGAGCGGCCCACAAGTCGGCCACCCTCGCCCTCCCGCCCGTCCCCAGGACCGATGAATACGACGCTATCGCTGCCATCGTCCGACAGAGAGGGCGACTGATTCTACGTACCTTAGGCAAGAATTCGGACCCCCGAGGGCAGTGGCCAGAGAGGCAACCCCACCAGGAGGCTGCCCCGCGCTCGCAGTTGCAGACCGCGATCGCGGCTTCTCAGCACAAATTCGAGCGCTGTGCAGACAAATGGAGATGCCCTGCCTGCCTCATCATCGTTGATGCTTGCCATGTTATTCCAGCTGCCGCCACTGAATGTGTACCGCCTAGCCCCCTCCCCGAGTTCGCCGCATGTGGTGAAGTGCTGTGGTCGAGGGGACCCCGTGTGATCAGTGGCAAGTTGATCCACCCCTCCCACACCTTGGCCACCATCCCCAAGTGGCAATTGTTTTTCTGTGTTAAGTGCGGCCACACTGCCACGCACCAAGTTAAAAGCCTTCTTTTGCCGTGCCCTCTCTCCCACCAAGTCGGAGAGCGCAGGGCCATGGGACCCACTGGCAAAGGCCTCGAGAACCTCAGCAGGATCAAGCGAGGCCTCCACCCGTCCAGAACGGGTCCCAGCAAGTCTGTGCTAGAAGCCTTGCATGTTTCGGCAGCCGAAGCCGCGATCGGTTCCTACGCGGCGGGAGCTGCCTCTGAGTAAATTGCGAGGCCAGGGGGGCCTGTCGCGGTGGGCCGTGGGATGTCGCCCCCCACGGCCCTCCGAGAAAAACTGGATGGCCCCCCTGGCATCTCTGGGTTCCGAACGGACTACGTCCGATTGCTCCACTCCACTCCTCGTCCTCCTCGTCCTCCTCCTGCCTCCTCCTCCTTCTCATCCTGCCTCCTCCTCCTCCTCTTCCTCCTCCTCGGCCTCCTCCTCCTCCTCCTGCCTCCTCCTCCTCGTCCTCCTCCTTCTCCTCCTCCTGCCTCCTCCTGCCCCCTCCTGCCCCCTCCTCCTCCTCCTCCTCCTCCTGCCTCCTCCTCCTCCTGCCCCCTCCTCCTGCCTCCCTGCCCCCTGGCTCTCCCGCCCCCGCACCGGGGGGCGCCCCACAGGTCAAGGGAGCTCGTGCGCCAGGCGAAGGAGGACCCGTCCAGGCGGGGCCGCCTCCTGCGGTGTGGGCCGCCCGGGGCTCGTCGTTCTGTCGTCGTTTCGTCGTCGTCGTCGTCGTCGTCGTCGTCGTCGTCGTTTCGTCGTCGTCGTCGTCGTTGTTTCGTCGTCGCCGTCGTCGTTTCGTTGTCGTCGTCGTTTCGTCGTCGCCGTCGTCGTCGTTGTCGTTTCGTCGTCGTCGTCGTCGTTTCGTTGTCGTCGTCGTTTCGTCGTCGCCGTCGTCGTCGTTTCGTCGTCGTCGTCGTCGTCGTTTCGTCGCCGTCGTCGTCGTCGTCGTTTCGTTGTCGTCGTCGTCGTCGTTTCGTTGTCGTCGTTTCGTTGTCGTCGTCGTCGTCGTCGTCGTTTCGTCGTCGCCGTCGTCGTCGTCGTCGTTGTTGTCGTTTCGTCGTCGTCGTCGTCGTCGTCGTCGTCGTTTCGTCGTCGTCGTCGCCACCGACGAGGCACCGAGTCAGGGGCCATTCGAAGCACCGAGGCCCCCAGACCCCCTCGCGTCGAGGAGCAAAATGGATTCAGTCGGGCATATCCCTATACAGGAGGAATCTCCAATAACAGTAAACACATCGTATGGTGACGGTTTTTCGTGGCCTTTTGCATGCTTCTGGCTATCTTCTTGCCTCTTCCCAAAGCCCGCCTCTAGGAGGATACGCCCGACCGGAACAAACAAAACACGACGGACCTTGTCTTTCTGTTTTCGTCGCTCTGTTTGTTTTTCCCGCGTGTTTCTTGCCTAGTCAGCCTCGGCCTCTTGCATGCGCACCCTGGCAGTACTGTGCCCCAGTTTGCTGTTAATTAGTCTGTGGCTCGCCCCGCTTCGACTTGACACGCCGTCGGCGCTTCCGCCCGCGGCCGTTGACTAAAAAATCTTTCTGTTTGCGGTCTTTCAGGGCCCTACAAGGGGCCCAGGTCTCCGACGACACGGTGTTGGTTCCATCCCGGCGTGCTGCCCTCAGTTTCGGCCCTCGGGGCTGGACGTCAGGCCCCAAGGACCACCAACAACGGATCCGGGGGCGAAACGCTAGCCCCAGGGAAGGTCGGCCACGCGCAGAGGGGGGGTATGGGGGAGGGGGGAAAAGCACCCCTGCTTCTCAAGACCCGCGCCTTCTAAGAAGCGGGGGTGCTTCTAAGAAGCCCTCCCCCCTCCCCCTACCCCCCTCTGCGCGCCGCCATGACGGGTCGGGACTTCTGGGGCCTCGCACAGTGACGCACAAACACATCATGGCGGTAAGTTCTTTGGCCGCTTTCGGCCTCTGGGGGACCTTGGCGGCCTCGGGACCGTCAACAAAACGACTCGGGATGAGAAGCTGGCGCTGGGGATCGGATTGGATTGGATTGGACCTATCGCGAAGCGAAGCGACATGATCAACCGCCGCCCGAGAAAGCTCGGGCTTGAATCGACCACTTGGGCATTCAACCCGGTGAATTTCGTCCAGGTAAGAGTGCGTGGAATTAATAATATGGTCAGGTTTACAAGTTTGGGCCAACGTAGGCCGAAGCTGCTGACTGGCATAAGCGAACCGCACGAACCGCACAACCAGGTCCGAAGGCTTCTTAGAGGGAGGCCGCTTCCGAGAAGGCGCGGGCCTCGCCTGTGGCTGTAAGGCCCGCGCCTTCTAAGACGCAGCCTCCCTCTACGAGGGTCCTCCTCTTTTCCCATACCCTTCTTGTGCGCACCGCCACGAAGGGCCCAGACCTCTGAGGGTACACATTACAGTGGAAGCCCATGCCAAGACACACCTTGCTCGCCTCCAGGGTGCCCTGGGTTTCTTGGGTTTCGATGGTTTTGCCGTGGAAAGCGTGGCGATCCCACACCGAAAATCAGTGGACGTCCTGTGGTCTCAGGGTTGGGTTTCTTGTGACAGGTTTCTTGTGGACTGGCCTCCGCTGTACGAACTTGTCATGGCGTTGCAGTCGAGGCCCGAGGCCTCCGAGGCTCCTATAGAGCTCGATGGGAGGCTCGGAGTCCCAGGCTCCGAGGGCTCCGATGGCTCGAGGGAGGGTCGAGGACTCCGGGGCTCCGAGGGCTCCGAGGGGTGGATCGAGGTCTGAGGCTTCAAGGTCCGATGGAGGATCGAGGACTCCGAGGAGGAGGAGGAGGAGGAGGAGGAGGAGGAGACGGAGGAGGGGGAGGAGGAGACGGAGGAGGGGGAGGAGGAGGAGGAGGAGGAGGGGGAGGAGGAGGAGGAGGAGGCGGCAGAGTTGCCAAGTTTTTCGTGGGCAGGATGCGGAGTGGTGGCGGTCGACATGGGAGGGAACGCTGCTGGCTTTCTCTATGGCCCGCTGCCGCACCCGCTGCAGGTGGCGGGCTGCGGCGAGGTCCACGCCTTGCTTGTGGCGTTGCGTTTCCTAGGGGCCTTCGCCGACCACCGTAGCTGCTGATTGCAAAATGGTTTTAGGTGTTTGGTCCAGGGGCCCACGCCAAGATCTATCGAGTCTGTGTTCTAGTGAACTTTGGATTGATCTTTTGGTATTGCTGAGGATATTGGGCTTGAACACGTTTCCATGGTGGAGGTGGAGTCACATCTGAGCCGCACGGCGGCACTGGCCAGATATATTCCCTATTGGGCTTGGGCTGGCAACCAAGAGGCAGACCGTCTCGCGCGGCTCAGGGCTGAAGCCCAGGCAGCGCTTCCTTATGTCAGGCAGCGGTACGAGGGCGTCTCGGCCAGGGTCCTCCATACGGCTCGTTTGGTTTCAGGAGTTCTCGGCAGTTTGGCGGATAAAGGTTTTCCCAAATGTGACCAGAGTGAAACGAAATGGACGACCCAAACCAGCAGTACTTCAGATAGTCCCAGACCCCCGAGGCCACGCCCTGATGCGAGTAGGTACGTCTTTTGCCTGTGCTCGGTGTGGGGACAGGGGTAAGTCTAGGATTTCAATATGTTTGACCCCCTGCAGAGGGCTCCCGCGCACCGCCCGCACCTCCCACCCTTCGCATCGGAGGGCGACTGGCTTATTGTTTTGTGTGTGTGTGGCCGTTGGTTCAGAGGGTTTCAGGTTTTTCAGGGAACCTTGTCATGGGGGGCCGAGGAAGCGTGACGCTGCCAATTCTCTGCGGCTTTTGAAGTCTGGACTAGACCTGTCCAGTGGCTCAGAATTTGGCAAGAGTTTCCAGTTTCTCACATCCTCGCTGCTCCGCGTTGCAAGCTTCCTGAAAAATCCACCGCGTGCAGCACTAGGACCAACCAGCACGAGTCCATCGCTTTGTCTTTCTTTCTTTTTCACGGGCATGTTGCTGCATAGTGTGTGTGTGTACAGGCGGTAACTTGTTCTCTTCGCTGACGGTCGCTGAAGAAGAAGGAGGAGGAGGAGGAGGAGGAGAAGGAGGGGGGGGGGAGGAGGAGGTGGAGGTGGAGGGGGGGGGAGGAGGGAGGGGAGGAGGAGGGAGGAGAGGAGGAGGAGGAGGAGGAGGAGGGAGGAGGAGGAGGAGGAGGGAGGAGGCGGAGGCGGAGGCGGAGGAGGAGGAGGAGGAGGAGGAGGACGAGGAGGAGGAGAAGGAGGAGGAGGAGGACTCTTCGGGCCTTCCTGGAGGCCCTGTTGGTGTCTCTGGGGCCGTCTTGGAAACCTCTTGGGGGCCTCTTGGGACGTCTTGGGCCATCTTGGAGCCATCTTGTGCAGTCTTGATGGCCTCCTGGCCCGTCTGACGCCGTCGGAAGCCGTCTTGAGGGGTTCTCTGGGCCGACTTGGGGCCCTCTTGGGATGCTCCAGGGCCGTCTTGGAGGCCAACTTGGGCGTCTTGGATTCCTCTTGGGCCGTCTTGGGGCCCTCTTGGGCCTCTTGGGCCGTTCCGGGCCCTCTTGGAGTCCTCTTGGGCGATCTTGGGGCGACCTTTCGGGGCTCGTGGGCCGCCTCGGGCCGTTGGAAGGCCGAACAGAAGCAAATGCCCAAATCCTTCGGGAACCTCCAGCGAATCACGGATTTTGGCCTCTTGGGGCCTTCCTGGAGGACCTCTTGGAGGTCTCTTGGACCGTCTTGGGGACCTCTTGGGGACCTCTTGGACTGTCTTGGACCATCTTGGAGCCATCTTGGGCCGTCTTGGTGGCCTCCTGGCCCGTCTGACGCCCTCCGAAGCCGTCTTGAGGGCCTCTCTGGGCCGACTTGGGGCCCTTTTGGGGTGCTCCACGGCAGTCATGGAGGCCATCTTCGGCGTGTTGGAGGCATCTTGGGCCGTCTTGGAGGCCATCTTGAGGCAATCTTGGACCAACTTGGAGGCACCTTGGGCCGTCTTGGAGACATCTTGGGGTCACCTTCGCCGTCTTGGAGGCCATCTTGGACATCTTGGAGGCCATCTGGGGCCGTCTTGAGCCGTCTTCTGGAAGTCATTCCAGGCATTTGGGCGCCTTCTGGGTGGCCAGCGGGGCGGGCCGGAGCCCCAGGGGAGAGTTTTCTTGGGAAAAGAACCAAAGCCAAATCCGGAAGGATTCAGCACGCTGGGCACCTCTCTGGCCGCCCAACCAGGGGGCGGCGGATCTACAGGCCTTTGGCCCATCCCGCTGCTAATGTGCTAATGCTTATTTGGTGTTCGTTGGGATCTCGTGTGAGGCCTCTTGGAGGCCTTTTGGAAGCAGTTGGGAGGCCTCTTGGGGGCCTTTGTGGGCCCCTTGGGGCTTCTTTGGGCACTCTTGGGGCCTGTTTTGTCCTCTTGGGGATCTCTCGGGGGGCCTCTTGGGGTCTCGTGGGCGCCTCTTGGGGCCTTCTGGGGTCCTCTTGCGGCGAAAGGCTCGGATTTTCGGTTTGTGTTCCCTCTCTTGGCCCCTTGGGCGCCTCTTGGGCCGTCTTGGGGCGCTCTTGGGCCGTTTTGGGGCCCTCCCTGTTGGATGCTTCTTGGGCTGTTTTGAGTGGTCTTGGGGGCCTCTTGGGCCGCCTTGGAGCGTCAAAAATCTTTCAAACACCCTAGGACAATCGATGATGTTTTTTTTTTTTTTTTGAGGTCTTTTGGAGGCCTTTTGGGGCGCCTTGGAGGCCTCTTGGGCCATCTTGGGGCCATCTTAGGCGTCTTGGCACCATGTTTTGGCGATTTGGGTCTCTGGAGAAAACTTACTGGAGCCCAGGGGGTACGCGACAGGCCCAACGAGATTTCGGAATTTGAGGTCCGGGCCCCCTGGAGACTCCTGAAGGGCAGGACTGGGGCTCCAGGGGTCAGGCAAAGGAGCCAAGGGCACGCCCACTCCGTGCCCAGAGGCACGGTGGCCGATTATTTGTTGATATCGTTATCATTGCGACGACGTTGCTCCTGGTGAGGATGACGCTGTTGCCGCTGCTGATAATGATCCGCGCAGTCACTGTGGCCATGATGGTGTGCTGACGACGAGAAGGATCATGATATTGCGGAATAATATGAATGTTGTCATGGTGTTCATGATCTCCATGTCGGCCACGGCGATGGCGATATTGCTGGAGTGATGATGGTGATGATGCTGGTAATTATGCTGCTGACGATGCTGCTGCTGCTGATGCAGCTGCTGCTGACGATGATGCTGCTGATGATGATGATGATAATGATGGTGGCGCTGCTTATGATGGTACTTGTGAAGAGGGGTGGGTGATAAGAGTGGTGGATAGTGAATGAGGAACTTGGTGATGATGCTGATAGTGAGCAGGATGAGGAGGAGAAGGAAGAGGAGGATGAGGATGAAGAGGGGGAAGACTGACTGCCTCGGCTGCGTTTTGCTGGGTGCCGCGTCGCAAGCATTACCCCCTGTGGCGGGGGCGCCCGCGGGGCCTACCCCGCGCGTGTGTATATATTTATGTACGTATATTTATACACATCTGTCGCTGATGATTACACTGCTGGTAGCGATGGTGATGATACTGATGATTGTTGACGCTTCGCGAATCTCCACCAGCCCAACCAGAAACGATGCCCAGAGGAATTGCCTCGATCAGGGAAGCGGGCAGCACACAGAGGAAGGGTCCCCCAGTGCAGGTTTCTTGGAGCATCTTGGAGGCCTCTTGGCGGTCCCGGGCGCCTCTTAGAGCGTCTTGGGTGCCTCGGAGGGTTTCGTGGGGCCTCTTGGGGGTCTCTTGGGAGCCTCTTGGAGGCCTTCTGGGCGCCTGTTGGGGCCTCCTGGGGCCTCCTGGGGCCTCCTGGCCGCCTCTTGGGGCCCTCTTGAAGCGCTCTTGGGAGCCGTGGGAGCGCTCTTGGAGCCCTCTTGGGCCATCTTGGAGCCATCTGGAGGCCTCGGCGAGAAAGTATACAACATGGATTTTCCCAAGGATTTGGACGGATTTTGGCCTCTTCGGGGCCTCCTGGGGGAGCTCTTTGGCCACTTGGAGCCGCCTTGGAGCGGTCTTGGGGCCTCTTGGAGCATCGTGGGCGCTATCTTGAGGCATCTTGGGGGTCATCTTTGGTTCTCCCAGGCGCTCTTGGAGTCATTTGAAGCAGTGCCCCCCCCCCAGGAGGCCAAAGTGTGGCCAACACCTTAGTAAAATCAGCGATTTTGGCATTGTCGCCGAGGCCTCTTGGAGCGTCTTAGGTGCCTCTGGGGGGCCTCTTGGGGCCTCTTGGAGGTCTCTTGAAGGTCTCTTGGGAGCCTCTTGGGGGCATCCTTGGGGCCTCCTGGGAGCCTCTTGGGGCTTCCTGGCCACCTCTTGGGGCCCTCTTGGGGCACCCTTGGGAGCCTTGGGGGCAATATTTGGGCCACCTTGGGTGAGATCGATCACAGGAGGGGGGGTGTTCAATTAGCGTCCCCCCCCAGGAGGCCAAAATGAGGCCAAAACCATAGTAAAATCAATGACTCGCGAAACCCCTTGTCCAGGTCCATGGGGGGACGGGGGTAGGGGGAGGGGTCAAGCTACCCCCTCCCCGCCCGCAAGTCGTCTCGCTCACTCCCACCCGCCCTCCCAACACATACGTAGCACCCGAGTCTGGCCCGAGCCTCAGCATATTCAGCAGTCGTCTTG
>CAUYUJ010001431.1:46198-61198 GCA_963575745.1 Prorocentrum cordatum | reverse complement strand
GCTTGCTGTCCCCGCATGTCTTGAAACGCAGCACATACCGTATTCGAAACGTCCGTCCTGAACACTGTGCGTGTTGGCTCCGCACGTGCTGGCCCGCGTTTCATCGAAGGTATCGCGCCAGACTTACGCTTTTCATCGCCGTGTTGATCTCTCCGCGTCGACACGCTACGCGTTGCGTGTTACGTATCTGGCCAGCTGACCTTATTGCGCATCCTCATGATCGGGTCGCACTGTAGTTGCAGCATCCGCTATCGTCGCTGCCTTTGCCGCCGTTGCCGCCGCCGTCACCGTCACCGTCACCGTCACCGTCGTCGTCGTCGTCGTCGTCGTCGTCGTCGTCGTCGTCGTCGTCGTCGTCGTCGTCTTCGGCGTCGCTGTCGCCGCCGACGTACAAGTCAGACCACACCTTGAAAATGAGCAGCTTTCCAAGGGTACCCTTGCCTCCTTGCATCTCGCCCCATCCAGCCCCCTGGCCTCTGGCAATTCGCTGTGGGCCATGGGCTTCCGACTTCGGCTTCGATTTGGACGTCCACGGTCCTTGCATCCTTACCGCGCATCCTTATGTTCTGGTCGACTTGTAGCTGCAGCCGTTGCTATCGTCGCCGCCGTTGCCGCCGCCACCGCCGTCTTCGCCGTCGTCGGCTTCGTCGCAGGCGGTGGCGGCGGCGCCGTCGTCGTTATTGCCGTCGTCGTCGTCGTCGTCGTCGTCGTCGCCGTCGCCGTCGTCGTCGTCGTCGTCGTCGTCGTCGTCGTCGTGGACGATTGTAGGGTAGGTGTTCGAGGATCTTTTTTTTTGCTTGTGTGTTTGCTCTTAGAGGTCTTCATACCGCCCAGGGCCTCCGAGGACCTTTGTCATTGTTGTCGTTGCTGTCGTCGCCGCCGTCGCCGTTGTCGTCGTCGTTGTCTTCGTCGTGGGGGAGCAGGAGGGGGGGACGAGGAGTGAGGGAGGAGCAGGTCGATCGACGAGATCTGTACATGCCCACCGCCCCTCGCCAGGCGCATCCTCGGTCCCAGAGCGGTCCGTGTCCCCCCCCCCCTGGCCAGGCCAAGCGGGCGTGTGCACCGCCTCCGGGCCCATGGCGGGACTGGCCACGGGGATGTGTATGTGATGAGGACGAGGGGTAGGGAGGAGGGGGAGGAGCTGCAGGGGGAGGAGGAGGTGAGGAGGAGGAGGGAGGAGGAGGAGGAGGAGGAGAGGAGGAGGAGGGGAGGAGGAGGAGGAGGAGGAGGAGGAGAGGAGGAGGAGGAGGAAGGAGGAGAGGAGGAGGAGGAGGAGGAGGAGGAGGAGCAGGTTTGCTGGCTGCCGCCCGCCTCCCGCTGGCTGCCGCCTGCCTGCCTGCTGCCTTCGCCGCTGGCGTGGGCCGCCGCCGCCCGCTCTCGCTCGTCGCGCGCTCGGTGCGCCCCGCCGCGCCCGCGGCGGTCGGGCGATTCGGCGGGCGAAGGTGCGCCCGTGGAGCGCGAAACGCAAGAGCGCAGGAGCAGGCTGAAAGGGTGGCCGACGGATAGCAAGCTGAAGGCAACCTGGGGCTTGGGTACCTGGGGAGGGAGGGGGAGGGAGGAGGAGGAGGAGGAGGAGGAGGAGGCGGAGGAGGAGGAGGAGAAGGAGGAGGAGGAGGAGGAGGAGGAGGAGGGGACGATTGCCACGATTGTTACCGACACGGTTGGCAGCAAACGCAGGGCTGGCTTTCTGGCCGGAGGCTCGCAGTGCTTTTTCAGGCCAGGAGCGAGCCAGAAGTGGATCATGCTGCAGATTTCGCCGGAAAGGCTGTTGAACATGTTCTTTGTGCGTGCGAGGACGATTGGGACTGGTGGCGCAACTGGGCCTGCCAGGCTGTGGTCCAGGCTTGATGTCAACAAATGTAAAACGACGCAAATGAGGACTGGGACTGGCTCGAACAGAAGGTTGCCGGACTGGAGCTACATGTCGGAGCACGGACGTGAATCGACACCTCTCAGTGGCCAGCTTGCCAGTCACTCGAGCGGCCGAAGAGGCCCTAGCCGAAGAGGCAGCGAGGCCGCGGAAACCCGCCATGGCGCAGTCGCGCCAGCAGGAGCATGCAGGTACTTGTACCTTCTGCCGGGAGGCAAGGAGGCTTCGAACCACATGCCCAGCATGCAATTCTTGCGCAACATTCGGGAAACATGGTGTTTTTTTCAGGGTGACGTCAGAATGGCGTCAGAAGTCTCCTGGAGGAAGGCTGAACTTGAAGAGTGGCCCCTCGGATTCGCGAGCCGCCCGAAGATCTCGGGGGATCTGCTTTTGCATTCTCTCGGCCACGAGTACCGCGTACACGGGATGTCTTGAGCAACAAGCTGTGAAGATAGCTGTGGCGATAGGTGATCGTGTCTCGTAGGCTGAGCGGGGGTTGGCTGGGAAGCTTCTCGCGCGTGGCCCGACAATACATAAACAGGCGCCTTTGTTTCCCTTTAAGGTCTCACCAGAGGGGCCGCCCTTGACCGTGCTCAGCGAAGACGCTGATGACTCGCGAGAACTTTTCGGGGGGATTGAGACGCTGTGCAGACCAATGAGCAGGATATTTCGGAACTGTGCAATGCGCGGGTTTCTGTTTTGCCGCGCCGCGAAGGCGGCGAGCTGGACCAGGCATTCTGTAGAGATTCTTTGTGCGATTCCAGCGCGGCAAAGCCCGGGAAAGAGCTGCAGAGATACTTTGTGCGATTCCAGCGAGGCTAAGTCGCTGGGCCAGAAATTCAGTGCCATGACATTTGGTCTCGCGGGCCCTGCTTGCCCCGCCGCACCTCACGCCAGTCATTTTCAAAGCAGACGTGGTCGGGCGAGAAACCTTGCAGCGTGAAGCAGGATGCGGCGCTGAGTTTCTGCAGAAGAGAAAGGAGACCCGATGCTCGCGGCGGCCCGCTGGGGCATGTGTTTGGCTGGCATTCTGGCGGCAGTGCGCCGCCAGTTTATTCGGGAGCGGGTATGCGGATAATTGGGGACATGCTTGGATGCCGCTCCGCAAGGGGGCTGAAAAAGGAAGGCGCCGGCGTTGCGACCAAGTGGGCCAGGGGCAGCCCCAGGGCCGCAGTGCGAGAATGTGAGCGCACTCTCGTTGTTGCCATGGGTCACGCGGCGGCTTTTTTTACCAGGTTGCGCAACACATGGTGATGAGTTTACCTGGCTAGGAAAATGATTCAAGGACTGCGCTGCAGGACGTGCAGGTTCTTGAAGGTCTCTTCTGCGCCTCCCAGGCTCGAGGGTGGCGGGCAGCGCGCGCCCCGTGGGTGGAGTGGCGGGATAATGGAGTGGATGGGCGGGGCGGCGGAGTGGAGCCTGAAGGAGGCAATCTTGGATGGTGTGGCGGACAGAGTCGAGAGGGCCGCGAGTTTCTCGCGCCCCATCCTCGGGGCCAGGCTGCGCCCCATCCTGGCCGCGGGTAGCTTCCATGTCGAGCGCGAGATCGGATCGGGGCCTCTGCCTTCTGAGGGTCGCTTTGTCTCGTGGTGGCGGCTGGGAGGGGCGAGGCATTTCGGTGTTCTTCTGTTGATGGCCTCATTCGCGTCGCCGCGGTAACTGATGCTGCGGAGCCGCGGCGGCGAGTTGCGAGGCCTTCCGGCAGTGCGTGCGAATGCGCGCCAAAGTCTGGGCTCAAATTTAGGCAGGACGCGACGTAGTCGTTCTTGTACCTGGCGGGTAAGAGTGCGAAGAGAACGAGGTAATCCACAAACATGAAAATGGGGGGGGCGCGTTGTTTCGCAGCAGCGCGTGGACCAGGTGAGCCTGGCTTTAGCAGGGTAAGAGGACTTGGGGCGATGCCGGTTACAAGAGGGGGGCCCGAGCCTAGATGCGGCGCGTCGGCTTGCCCGGATGCGACGCGGGCTTTGCCGGCTCAGGTTGCCTCGGGCAGGGGGGCTCTACCCTTGACCTGACTTCCAAGAGTCAGAGACTCGGCTGCTTCTGACACTCTTTCGGTGTTTTCTGCATCCGCTTTCCTGTCTGGGACCCCCTATCCAATTGGGCGCGCAATTGGCTGGGCGCCGCGCGAGCATGGGCGGAGCTTCTGGGGAAGTGTGGATTATGATGGGTCGCGCGTTGATTTTGCGCGCGAGGCCGAGGGGTTGGGCCATCGGACCCTGCCCCGGGCGGTTGGGCTCAGTCGCTTGCCCAGAGTGACGAGTCCATCGCCTCGGAGGCCCCGCGTTGCGCGTGCTTGATTTTGTAGCGATGAAAGTTGGAGCTCTGACTGGATGAATGGGGCGCGCAATGGAAGTGATGCCCCCTGCCCCCCCCACGCCAAAGCTGTGATTGTTTTGATCGTCGAATGCACGCCCGAGGTATCGGCGGCCACGGTGGACGACGATGCTGGCCGAGATTTGTTCCGCAGAGTGAATCAGGGTGCTGAGCTGCTGGAATTCTTGGCGCGTCTGAGCTAGGTGAAGGGGAATGCGACGGGTGGGGTGGGGTGGGGTGGGGTATGGGGGGGGCAGGCCGCGGAAGTCTTGTTCCATGGATGCGGACATGCTGCTTGCGCGGTAAATTGGCGGGCGATACGCAGAGGTGCCTGTCGTAATCCATAACGACCCGTCAAAATAGGCTGTAAGAACCGGTTGCCATGTTTCCATGATGCAGTTTCACGCCCGTGGTCAATGACGTGTCCGATGGGCTATGTTAGCATGCATGTGCCCTTTGGTCATCAAGCTCTGGACAGACCTACGCCGACAGCTTCAGAAGGAACGACAGAGTTGCTGGCAAACGCGAACTTGTCGATAAAACCTTCTGCAGAGTTGCCGGTCCCCCGGCGCGCCAGGGGCTGGAAGCTGAGGAGCATGATGTAGTTTTGCCGCCCTCTTCGCCGATCTCGCTGCCCTGCCAGGTCCACGCACAGGCTGCCGAAGGTGCAGTCAAAGTTGGCCCTGTGTTTTGAAGGTTGGCAGGGGCCAGCGGAGTGCTGATGACGTTCGCGACAAGTGGAAAGCCCAATGTGCCAGTTTGGCAATCCAAATGCGAGTTCTTCACATTTCGCACCAAGATTGGGACAGCTATGATATTGAGAGCTGGCTCCAGGGAGTAATGAATGGGGGAATTGCTGGTGGGACTTTTGTTTTGCCGCCCTCGGGGCAGGGGGGAGGGCGCTTCCATGAAATGTCCCTGAGGTCCGCTGCGAATCCCTGGTGGGCCAATAATCTGACTGGAGCTGGGAGCAGGGAGGTTGGGATCGAGATCGGATGCTGGAGGGGTGCAGTGGCGTTTCTGCTGGCCGCCAAGAAGGCAGAACTTTAAATGGTTGTCGTTGGCTCCGAAGGAATTGGCCGCCGTTGTTTTCTTGCTTCCTTCTTCTTGGTCCTGGGGCTCCTCAAACAAAGACTCTGTGCGCCCAGGGAACTGCACCGCTGCGCGTTTGGGGAAGGGTTCGCGTTGGATCCTTTTCCTGCTGCTGGTGCAGGGCTCGCCCGAGCTGGAAGATAAGTCAATTGGGATGGAGACGGGAAGGTCCAGTGGGGGACATGGACACATGGCGAACACATGATCAGTCGCTTTGTTGGCAGTCGAAGCTCACAGGCACTGGTTTGATGGCTGCCTGTGGCCTTTGTCAAGAATTCCGGTATGCTAGAAAAGGAATGGAGGGAGGATAGCTGTGAGTTGCGCATTCATGAGTAGGAAGAGTTGTGGGTGCCTCTGGATCCGTACTTGCCTTGACCTGTGTTTTTCCTTCACTTTTGTCCGCAGTGTGGGGGCTTGATAGGACCGCTGGTGCCACGACGACCACTGCATTGAAGCTTCTTTTTTCTTGGAAGGGGCCACGATCTGTAAAGGCCTTCGTTCTGACAGACCGACCGACCGAGACGGAGAAGTATGAACAAGAAAAAGAGGATGAGGAGGCGGAAGTGGAGGATGAGGAGGAGGGGGAGGTTTGGGAGCCTTTCCAGGCGTCCCAAAGAGGGCCGCGCGTGCGGCGCCTCGAGCCTTCGGCGACAACCAGCGCGCCAGCCCTCACGGCACGAACCTGCCGCAGCCGACGCCCCCCGAAGGGAAAGAGGCCAGGCAGGAGCTCGCAGATCCCCGCCCGCCTTTGCCTCCCGGTGTGCCCGCGCCGTGCCGTGCCCCCGGGCCCGCGTGCTTCTGCCCGGGCGTTGCCCCGACGGTCCCGGGTCCCCGGCGAAGAGCCCCAGAGGCCGACCACGGCCCACAAACGCCTCGTCGTTTTTTTGGTTGTCGGAAAAACATCGATATATTATAATAATCACTATATTATTTTGGTCCTCCACGTCTGGGAGGCGACCGCCCCGCGGGCAAAAGGACTCGCGTCGCTGGCCGCCCTGGCGTGCCGCTGGGCGGCGCTGCGGCGCAGGGCGCTGCCGCCCTGAAGGGCGGCGGGCCGCGGCCCCGAAGGCGGCGCGCCGCCCGGGGGGCCCGCCGCCCAGACCCCCCGCGGGCGTTCCAGCCAGGCCGCCTCCCGGGGGGCCCGCCGACGACGCCGAGCCTCGGCTGCCCGGGTGCGCCCGTGTGTTGGAGCGCCACGCGTGCACACTGTTCATATGTCTAAATCTTCGAGAGGTCTTTGTGATTTTTTGGGGGGGCCACGCTCCCCTCACTTCCAATTGTTCTGTCCTGGGCCTCTTCCTGGCCACATCTTCGAGAGGTCTTTGATTTTTGTTGGGGGGGGGCACGCTCCCCTCATTTCTAGCTGTTCTGTCCTGGGCCTCTTCCTGGCCACTGGGGCCTCGGGGGCCCCCAGACGGGGTGGTGACCACACCGTGCGGCTAGTCGGTGGGAATTCGGGTTCACCGCACGGTTTTGGGACCCGGGTCCTTCTCCGAGGACGTCTCGGGCGACAGGGGCCCCCGGGGTCCCAAGACCGTGCGGTGACGGACCCTGCGGTGAGGTCCTGTGGGGCTTCGAGGTCACCGCACGGTCTGTCACCGCACCGCTTCGGGACTCCAAAAGGGGGCCAGGAACAATTCGAAACGCGAAGAGTTACAGTCAACGCGCATAGTAAGGACGAACCACTTCTTCAAGGGTACCCTTGGGTCCTTGCCTGCCTCAGCCTCTGCGGCCGGTCCCTAGCAATTTTCGCAGGCCAGTTTCTCAGGCTCCCTGTGGGTTTGGCCGCCTGCCGCCCAGCATACGGCAACTTGGGCCTCCAAGGGTCTTGCGTCCTTACCACGCGTCCTTACTATACGTTTTCACTGTAGAACTGAGCACGATTAGACGTGAACGACGTGTACGGTGCTCAAAAAACGTTCGTGCCAACACGCTGCGTGTGCTGGCTCGACACGTGCCGGCCCGCGTCTTGCCGGGCAGAGCGCGGACCTGTGGTTTTTCAGGCCGCGGGCCGCGCTCCGTGTCAGCACGCTGCGGGTTGCGCGCTTTGCGCATCGGGGGAGCTAATCACGATATTCGGCCGGATGGCGTTGGGGGGATCAGGACATGGGGGGATGAGTATCCGGTACCGTTTTGTTGGGGTACAATTTGTACCTTCTCTGCGGGTTGCAAGTACAAATTGTACCTTCTCCCCCCCGTTAACATCCTCGCACATGCCGCGGACGTGGTCAAAAGTACAATTTGTACCTTGTCTGCGTGGCGTCGGTACAAATTGTACCTTCTCCGTGGGGCGTAGGTACAATTTGTACCTCGGTTGCGCCTCTCTCCCCCCCCTGGACTTATCCCCCCATTTGCATCCCGCCAATTAAGATATGTTTTTCTTATAAAAGGCTAGCATTTTCCCTCGATTCCGGCCTCCTGGGCCCGCCATCAGGACCGGGGACCACCGAGAACGGATCCTGGGCGGAAATCGAGATCCAGGGAAGTGGTCGAGACCTCGGCTCGGATCGGCGCGGAGGTTGCTAAGGGGATAGAGGGGTCATCGGCTACAAATGGAGGGTTATATCTGGCCTAACCTAGCTTCTACGTGGATTGAACATGCCTCAAGTGGCTAATGGGGGTTGGGTAGCTCCGCTGGGTGGACGAAGCCCACTTCGCCCGCATCGCTGACCCCCCCCCCGATCTATTAGGGCCACCTGCAGCCCACTTGAAAGCCGCCAGGCTGTTCCGGATATCACCCACCTCGGTATCCCCAGATCGCCGACCTGTCCCCTTGGTGGCAGCCCCCGCGCCGCTCCCAGGGGGGACCTCCTCGGGCGGGCCGGGAAAAAGGCTCCTCGGCAGATGTGGGACCGACTCTTTTTTTTTTTACCGACCAGTTCTCTTTGGGGGCCGAAAGCATTTTTTTTGGGAGGGAGGGGGGGGGGGGGGCGCGGCGATGGCCGCCCCACGCGCGCGGCGCCGCCGTTGGGCTGTCGGCCTGCCCTTCTCTCCAAGGGGGCGGCGAGGGGGGCGCGGGGGCTCGAGGATGCTCTCGCGCGTCGCGCACAGCAGGGCGCGAGCGCGCGAGGCTGGATGGCCGGATTATCCATCCTAAGGGCGCGTGTTAGCCCAAGGCGCTCCTCTGCAAGTGCGTCGGCTTCGGCGCCGCCTGCTTCCGAGGCTCTGCCTCCTCCCGGCCTCGGTCTGAGGCTGCGCCCCTCGTTTCCTCCCCCGTCTCTGATTCATTCAAGCTTCGCGCGGCCCGCTTTAGCTTCGACCGGAAGAGGTGCGCTCTCGACCCGCGAATCAAAGTGTGTGTGTGTGTGTTGCCCCCTTCGGCCCAATCGGTAGAACTTTCGGTGGGTCGTGTCGAAGGGCCTCGATGGACAAGCACACGTTGGGGCTAACACACGTTCTGAGGAAAATCGATCGACGGCCTGAGGAAGAGGCACAAGGGAAGCCCATGCCAAGAACACCCTGCTTGCCTCCAGGTTGCCCCAGGTCTCTTGGGTTTCGGTGGTGCTGCTGTGGCAGGCGCGACGTTCCCACACCAAGAATCCATGGACGTCCTGGGGTCTCAGGGTTTGGTTAGTGGAGCGACAAATAACATAAACATAACAACTCGGAGGTCCGCGCGAACCTCCGAGTTTTTTGTGTAATGTTTATGACATGTTTCGTTTCCCGATGGGTTGCGTGTGGATGGTTTCTTGAGGTCGAGCTCCCACTGCAAGCCAGGCTGCGTCGCGCGCGCGGCGCGATCCGACGGGGTGCGTTGCCGTGCAGGAAGCGGGCCCCTGCGCCGCGGCACCGCAGCTGCTCCTCCGATTCGTTTCTCGCTGAGGGCCCCTTCGGCAGCTGGGCGGCTGCTAAAACGGACTTCCCGGAGGAAAACAGACAAGATCCCGGAGTGAAACTCAGCGCGATGAATGATAAACGGGCTGCTTCCTGAAAGGGAAAACAATTTCCCAGAGTTGCGTTATAGCAGCCCCGGGTTTGCCAGCCTTCGCCTGGCTTCTGAGCCCCGGGGCCCAGGGAGGGGCCGCAGAAGCCTCGGGGGCCCCCCAAAACACGGGGTGGTGACCACGTCGTGTGGTGAGTCGATGGGGATTCGCGGTCTCCGCACGGTTTTGGGACTTGGGTCGTTCTTCGAGGATGTCTCGGGCGACTGGGGCCTCCGAGCTCCCAAAATGCGGCGACGGACCCTGCGGCGAGGTCTTTGTGGATTTCGAGGTCACCGCCTGGTCTGTCACCACACGGTGTTGGAACCCCCAGAAGCCGAACACAGGAAAACATCGTCCATGTTTTTTTGTTTGTTTTCGCAACGCGGGGGGTCTGGGCCCAGGGGTGCATTCGACCGTCGAGCCTCTCCAGGGGCACGATCCGTCCCCCATTCCGAGGGGGATCCAGCCGTGGTGACGAGAAGGGCGGAAAGCGCACAAAAGCCTTCCGCCTCGAACCTCGGTCCTCGATCCCCGAAACATTCTGCAGTGCGAGAGCATCACACAGTACACGACCTGAACAACAACGTGAAAATCAACCTCAGAGCCCCAGACCCTACCTTTTGGCTCCACTGTCCGAGCCGGGTAGATCAGTGAGGGCCCCAGGGCCCAAAGCCTGCGAACGCGCTTGGCTCGGTTCGGCCTGCAAAGGACAGGGGGTCAAAGCAAACGGTGGTGAGCCAGAACACCGGATCTTGCTGGATCCCCGCAGGAGGTTGCGAAATCTGGCGAGCTGTTGCAGAACCTGATTGGGCAGGGTATGCATTGGGCCCGGGTCAGTGCGCCCCCAATGAAAAAATGATCGGCCAGAACCTCAGGGAAACCTCTTAAATTTTCTGCCGCGCGTGTTTCTGGAGCCTATGAAGCAGCTGGCCGCGTCTTGTGCCAGCAGGGGCACGGACTGCGCACCAGCGGGCCCGCGCGCACTGTAGAGTATCAGGGCATCGGAGGTTTGAAAGGTTCGCGCCACCACAAGGATAGGCAGACGAGCAGGAGGAGGACAGGGAGGAGGAGGAGGAGGAGGAGGGGGAGGAGGTTGACCCGACCCTGATTGCCAACGCAAACGCACAAGGAGGTCTTCACAAAAGGAATTGAGCAACATTGACTTGCATCCTTAGAAACGCGACATTCACGATCACGCCCTTCCCTTCGATAGAGGGGCAGGGAGGCAGCGGAAGAAGCCTACAAGCAGGAGGCCGCGCGAATGTGGAAACCGTACACCACCGACGTAACATTCGCACTACTACGTGCACAACGAACATGTCAGCGATCATGCCATGCATGGAAAGACGCATCCAGTACCAGTGCCCGCATTTAAACTGCCAGGTTGGCGTATCAGCTGAGCGAATCCACAACCTTCCACTATCGCTGCCAGGCGCGCCGTGCAAGACCCGACCACGCTGACATACCGAATCAACACCCGACTACGAATGATACGTGGTCAGACGGAGCACAATGACCTAGAATTGACTATGCAAGTCTTCGCACAACAATCAACGCGACAGGTATCGTGGAGGATGCGAGACGACGGTGGCGATTTTCTCAGCAACTACGCTGACAACAGCAGGGGGCGAGCGACAGCAATCATGCAATGATAGAGTATTAGTGTGTCAAGCATCTATTGCGTGTTGGGGGGCGACCTCCACGCGTGATGTCCGAGCGCCGCGCGGCGAGCCCGTAATTTGCAAAGGAATTCAGGCAGTGGCGGAGTTGGGCCACTTCGCCATCTTTGGCACGCCGAGGCTCGCCACCTGGAGGACGTCGCCGCTGGCTACGCCGAGCGCGCGAAGGTTGCCATTGGGCATCGCGTGAACGTTGACGCCCCCGTGGCCAACGTTGTCACCGAATGCGAATTGGCCGCCAGCTTCCATGGCGCCAAACCGAACAGGCAAGGGGGGCCCGATAACATCGCGGACGACATGTGCCGAACCGCTTCTCGAGACACTGCGCGACCCTACCATCCGCTGACAGTCGAATCACACATGGCATCCGTCAAACCTCTATCCCACAAGGGTGGTCGGCAGGCGTCGCTGACTAAAACGCGACCATTCGCAAGTCATTCAGAGACGCGCGGATGGTTTAGTTGAGCACCGCGGTCACCAGGCTTTGCCGAGCATCGCCGCGGGCATTTTCGGCTACAGCGGGCAACGGCAGCGCCGCCTCGCGACGTTCAGCGCGGGGCGCGACTCAGCGGGGGCGCAGTTTTCGTAATGCATCTTCAACTGGCCTGCAACATCATCGTGAAGAACCGAGGCCCCAGGGAGCTCTGTTCTTCGGCCTCAGTGGCGCTTCCATTCAGTGGTGGCCCAATTCCTCTACGAGCTGCCCAATGGCGAGGAAGGCCCCCGGGAGCTGATGGGCAGCGTGGAGATGCCGGAGGCAACGCGACCATTTCTCGAAGCCGCCCCGCGCGGCGCGCCGTGCATCGGCAACGCTACCGGCGACGAGCACCTCGCGGCACGCCTGCGAGGCGCCCGCGCAGACTCTTGGGCGGCCGCGAGAGGGCCAAACCGACTAACGCAGCCGCGAGCAGTTGCCGGGCCAGGGGCGTCGATGTCCGAGAGTGCCCCATCAGCGCCGCCTTCGCGCGGCTCGCGAGGCCCATCTCTGGGGCGTGATCGAGTGCGGGGTTCGCTGCGACATCGGCCGCGGCGGCGACCAGCGGCCTATCTTCGCGCGGGGGCGCCGCCCGAGACCGGGGCGCGACGGCGGACTGCGTGACAGATGCTTCCTGCGTCGACGACCTATTCGCATGCGCCTCCGCGGCCCCGTGCCGGGCGACGGTGGCGGCCGCCTTCTCGAAGACGGCGTTGACCTGGGCGCCGCCGTGCAGCGTGCGACTCGACGACGAATCGGCCGAGAACGCGTTGGCTCTCTTCGGCGCAGGCCCCGGGGCCACCGACGGATCATGGCGCAAGAGAGCAACGGCAGCATGCCTGGCGCCTACTCCAACCATGCCGTCGAACTGGTCGACTCGCAGATGGCGCTCGGCGCCGTAGATGCAGCCGCAGCCATGATGGTTCTTGAGGTCAAGAGGAGATTCGACGAGGCAATGGTGAGCAGGGGGTCGCCGCGCAATTAGACGACCGATCTGAGGAAAATATCCCAGCGGGAAAAGCTGTTGTCAACGACGACTTCCTCGTCCGATCCACGCTTGCATAGGAAGACCATGCGCGGGGCGCCCCCCCCCCCCCCCCCCCGAGGCCGACGTGGGCGCGACAGCGGCGGAGTGCTTGGAGTGGCGCATGCAAGCTGCCGGATATCGCGCCGCCGACGACATGGCTGGGGTGGCATCCAATTTGCGGGTGCTCAGCCCGGCCAACATGCTACCCCGCGACGTGGCCGAGCGGGCGGGGAGGCCGCGGATCTTGCCGCGCCCGCTGCTACATGGGCCCTCGGTGCCGCCGCGGTTCTTGGGCGAGAGCCGCCGCCGCGAGGCCAGCCGGGCCAACGCGTTATCCAAGACATCGCATGATTGCGCGACTGCCTCCGGGCGATCGGCCAGCATCGACAGACGACCCCAGCGAAGTGATGCGTGCTGCGCGTGGCGAACCAGACAATGTCAACGCTGCGGCCAAAACGTGGCGGCGCGATGCAGGCGGCGACAGCGGGGCGCGGCCCGCCTGGGGCGGTGGCCCTGGAAACCCGAGCTGCGCCAGAGCACTTGCGACGCGCCGTCGACCCCAAGCTCGCCACCGCCGCCGCCTAAGCCCAGACGGATGTGCTACCAGTGTGGGGCGACCTTCGTCAAGAGGAACGCCTGCTGCGCCCGTCTTGGCAAGCGCCGCAAGAGCGGGTCGCGCCCTGCCGGGTGAGCCCACGGCGCAGTGCGCATGACATGCAGATGCCGCTACCCCGCGGCACGCGACCCCATCGCGCGCGCTGCCGCGGGCGACAGCGGCGCCGGCGTTCGACGACACATGACCGAGCAGAACATCGAGGCCACGCCTGGGGCGCAACGGGCAGACATCCAGGCTGGCAGATCATTTAACTACGCACAGATACTGAGCCACAAAACGGACGTTCCACCGACATACGAAACAAAAAACAGGCTTGCTGCGCACGACAAGATGCCACTGGCAGAGCTACCTGCTGTCGGCCCAAACACGCCCAATCCGACAAAGACACGACCGACTGGAGGCCCAACGCGCTTCGTGTTCCACTTGCACAGTCGCAGCCGACGGGGTGGGGGCCTCCACTCAAAGCGCCCCGCTCTACGCAGACCTACTCGCTCTCCATTGACATCGCCAATTGCGCCACGGCCAGCGACCTGGCCGATTGAACGGCAGAAGCGCAGTCGCTTTATGGATCAACCAGATGCACGACGACAGAAAAGCAGCTGTCGCGGCAGGGCCGCCCGGAGAGCCATAGAGTGCAGCCTGAACGCGCGACTTGCCTGATGCACGCACAGCAGGGATCAGCCACGCGCAGGAGGGGGGTGGGGGGGGAGGGTTTCTTAGAAACACCCCTGCTTCTTAGAAGGCACGGGCATTGTCTAGGTGTAAGGACGGCGCCTTCTAAGAAGCAGCCTCCTTCTAAGAAGCCCTTCCCTCTCCCTCCACCCCTTTTGCGCGCGCCGCCAAAGGGAACAATCATGTGGTTTCAGCTGCGAGACGCACTGCGAGAACGATCGTACCGAGTTGGGGAACCAGCTGCGGCGCACAACGCTGGTGAAATGCTGTGCGCGGCCTGCGCCACGGGATTCCCGGCGGTCGTGGGGCATCCCGGGACCGTCCACGGCAGGGGGCAGATTTAAGTCGGGCCTGTCCCTATACAGGAGGAAAATTCAAAAATAGTCAAAAAGAGTCGGGAAACGATTTTATGAGCATGTTTGACAATTTTGGGTTTGATGTTTTTTTTTGGAGGGGGGTATTTTTGATTATTCGTTCAAAATCCTCTGGTAGAGGGACGCGCTCAACCTAAAGGCAGGTCGCCAGCCGTTGGCGCTTGCGAGAAATGCAACACCTCCCTGGGGCCAGTATTTTTTGGCCTCGGATCCCTTTTTGATGCTCCTGGGGCCCGATAGCGGGCCTCATTGGCCGAAATCAAGGGAAACGCCCAGATCAAACAGATCATGTTGTCGAGACTTGGGCTCGAACCACCACTGGTGTCGACGATGGGGCTACCAAGGCTATAGTATTCCTTTTTCTCTGTGGATACCAGTGTGTGCTATATCGGGCCGAAGTACCCAAACTTATATGTGGGTGTCACATGCCCCAGGCGGCTTTGGGACGATCCGGGCCCCCCCTGCACGCTCTCTCGCCGAGGCGCAGCTGCTGGAGAGCACCGCGAGGCTGGAAAACCGCTGAGATACGGAAGCCTCGAACCTCGAACACTACCGAAAACTTGGAACGTTAGCCTCCCCCTGGGCCGATCCCAGCAGCGCGCCCGGCGGGTAGAGGCGAAACCGATGGTAGGGATGGGTGCCCTTCCCAAGGGTACCCTTGCATCCTTGCCTCCTCGGTCCTTCCTTTACCCGTCTCGACGGCCAGCCCCTCTGTCCTGACCGGAACCACGAGGCAGATCCAGCCGCGGTCATGAGGGCGCCCCAGGATTCTCAGAGACGTCGCGGGAACGAACGTCGAACCCCGATCTCAGGAGCTCGAAACCTCCGCGACTCTGAAAGGCTGCCAGAAACATGAAGGAGGAGGAGGCGGAGGGGGAGGAGGAGGATGAGGAGCAGGGAGGAGGGAGGAGGAGGAGGAGGAGGAGGCGGAGGAGGAAGAAGGAAGAGGAGGAGGA
>CAUYUJ010001431.1:5000-37506 GCA_963575745.1 Prorocentrum cordatum | reverse complement strand
TTTTTTCGATTGAAGTGCCACCCCCGGGGCTCGCACTTTTGTTTTTTCTCAAGGAAAGTCTTCCTGCTCAAACTGTGCCCCTGCCCCCGGGCTACAACAACAACGGCTCCCGCCTGAGACTTCCTCGATTTTTACTCAGGACCCCCGCTCCCGCCTGAGACTTCCGCGCAATTTACTCAGGAAAGGCGCTCCCGTCTGAGACTTCCTCGCAATGTAATCAAGACCCCCGCTCCCGCCTGAGACTTCCGTGCAATTTACGTGGAAACGGCGCTCCCGCCTGAGACTTCTTCGAATTTTACTCAGGACCCCCGCTCCTGCCTGACATTTCCGCGCAATTGACTCAGGAACGGCGCTCCCGCCTGAGACTTCCTCGCAATTTAGTGAGGAACCCCGCTCCCGCCTGAGACTTCCGTGCAATTTGCTCAGGAACGGCGCTCCCGCTTGAGACTTCCTCGCAACTTTGTCAGGGCCCCCGCTTCCGCTTGAGATTTCCTCACAATGTACTCAGGACTGCGCTCTCGCGTGCGACGTCCTCACAAATTATTCTGGAATTGCGTTTCGGCGCTCAGGAACCACGCGCGCGCCAAGGACGCCTTCACAACGTGTATCTTCCCTCTTCCTTCGTCCTTCCCCCTCCCCTTCCTCCCACTCTCCCTCGTTCTTCCCCTCCTCCTCTTGCAGGGCCCGCGCCAATTCCAATGGCGGGCAGAGAGATGTACGCCCCCGAAGGATTGTCCGCCCGTTCCGGTTTGCCCGTACGTCGAAGCCCGCCGGCCCCAGCAAAGAGAAATAATCCCCCCGAAAAGGGTGTGATCGAAGACGAAGAGGGCGGGCATCGAGGGTGTAGGGTATACGTGTTGAATGACTCGCGGGCAAGTAAGAGCGTACAGCCTTAAAATGGTTGATGTTGTTGTTGTTGTTGTGTTGTTGTTGTTGTTGTTGTTGTTGGTGTTGGTGTTGTTGTTGTTGTTGGTGGTGGTGGTGTTGTTGTTGTTGGTGGTGGTGGTTGTTGTTGTTGTTGTTACTGTTGTTGTTGCTGTCGTTGCTGTGGTTATTGTTGACCCCCCCTCACTGGTGCATGTTTTTTCCTCGACGTTCGCACCCTGTTTTTTGATAGGGAAAGTCTCGGTGCTCAAACTGGGCCCCTGGCCCCCCGGATTACAACAACAACGGCTCCCGCCTGAGACTTCCTCCAAATGTATTCAGGACCCCCGCTCCTGAGACTTCCTCAAGATCGGTGCTCCCGCCTGTGGCTCCCTCGCAATTTAGTCAGAACCCCCGCTCCCATCTGAGACTTCCTCACAATTTACTCAGGAACGGCGCTCCCGCTTGAGACTTCCGCGCAATTGAGTCAAGACTTCCTCGCAATGTAATCAAGACCCCCGCTCCCGTCAGAGAACCCTTCACATGTTATTCAGGAATTGCGCTCTCGCCTGTCACTTCCGTGCAATGTATTTAGAAATCGCGCTTTCGACGCCCAGGAAGCACGCTGCGCCAAGGACGTCGTTACAATGTATTTAGTAATCGCGCTCTCGCCATACTCAGGCATCCCGCTTGAATGTCCCACCCGCCCGACCCGCCCGTCAGGGGATCGCCCGCCCGTCGTGGGCTCCCGCCCGAGACTTCCTTCAGGAACGGCGCTTTCGCCTAGGACTTCCTCGAACGTTCACGCTCTTACCTTCCTGCTCCTCCTCCCTCTCCCTCCTCCCTCCTCCCTCCTCTCCTCCCTTCTCTCTCCCTCCTCTCTTCCCTCATCCTTATGCCTCTTTGCCCTATCCCCTCTCCCTCCTCTCCCTCCTCCCTTCTCCCTCCCCTCTCCTGCCTCCTTCCTCCCTCGTTTTGTTTTTTTGGTTCTCTCTCTTTTTCTCTTTCCCCTCTCTCTCTCTCTCGTTCTCTACCTCTCTTATCTGTCTTTATTTATATATGTATCTTTTTATTTCTCTCTCTGTGCCTCTAATCAACCGCCCCCCTCTTCGCTCCTTCTCTCCTGGCGTTTTCCCTCTTCCTTCGTCCCTCCCCCTCCCTTCCTCCCACTCCCCCTCTTTCTGCCCCTCCTCTTTTTGCAGGGCCCACACCAATTCCAATGGCGGGCACATGGGCGCCCACGAAGGAGCATCTGCCCGTTCAGGTTTGCCCGCCTGTCTAAGCCCGCCGCCCCCCGCAAAGAGAAAGAATTCCCCCCAAGGGGGTGCGATCGAAGACAGAAAGGGCGGGTATCGAGGGTGTGGGGAACTCGTTTTGAAGGACACGCGGGCAAGGAAGAGCGAACAGTTTCAGAATGATTGTTGTTGTTGTTGTTGTTGCTGTTGTTGCTGTTGTTGTTGTTGTTGTTGTTGTTGTTGTTGTTGTTGTTGTTGTTGCTGCTGCTGCTGCTGCTGCTGCTGTTGTTGTTGTTGTTGTTGTTGTTGTTGTTGTTGTTGTTGTGTTTCCAGGTTTTTTTTCCAAAATGGTCGAGACCCCGTCCCCGCAATTTGCTTTGCCCCGATGTCATAAACAAAGGGCTCTTGCGCCCCGCGCTCCGCCTCCCGCTCGCGCTCCCCCCTCCCCCTCGGCCTTTCCAATCCTCCCTCGCCCGCCAGTGCTCCCAAACATGCGCAGCGATTCTGATTCAGACCCGCTCACGTTCAGACTCGCGCGCGCTCATACTCACCCACAGGTTGTCACTCACACGGAGACGCCCTCATGTTCGGATGCGCTCCTATTCAAAACCTGCATGCACATATTGAACTCATGGTCGGGCTTCTATGCTCACAGCTGAGGACCAGGCATAGCATTTGAGGGCTCCATTGAGAAGCCATCAGGGAGTATTTATTTTCCTCGCTCGGCCAGATTCTGATGTTTTGAGCGGTTCGCTCGTTCGGCGTCGCCGATTTTTCTCTTGTTAGAGCCCCGTGATCATCGCGATTTAGCAGATCTAGCACTCTGGTATTCCAAGAGAGAGCCGCCAGGGGTTATGTCGTTTTCCCGCTCGCGCCAAGATTTCGGGGATGTCTCAGGCGAAACGCTGTTCCGCCTCCCCAGACTCCTCTCTTCTTCGTGCCCCGTGATCGCCGCAATATAGCAGGCATAGCGTATGGCTCCTCAAGAGCAGCTGTATCACAGCTTCCCTTTTTTGCACCTGGATTGCAGGTGTCTCCAGTGCGGTTTGCATGTTTGGTGTTTGGCGTCCCCGACTCTTGTCTTCGCAGCGTTTCAGGATCATCCCCATATAGCAGATCTGGGCTTCGGGCCGGAATGATGGAGGACCAGTCGGATTGAACAACATCATGTTGTCGGATATTTGGGCCTGGCAATACGGTCGGACCGAGATATTTGATCGAGGTCGGTTCGGGGAAGGTGCCCTCACGTTCTTTGTGCTTGCGGGATGTTTTGGTGCATCCTGGGTGAGGGTGCCCCCGAATGTTCTGCAAGTTTTGCCAGCGGAAGGTGTCATGTTCTTGAAGGATGTTCTTCTGTCCTAGGTCCAGCCGTACCCGAAGGATGTCCTGCTGGCGCGCAATATTGAAATCATCGAGTCCACACGACCCACCAGATATGGAACGACGTTCGGGCGGCGATGTTCCGACGTGGAATGCGAATCCGACGTAAGCCCGACGCAATCCGACGTGAATCCAGCGCGGATCCGATGAACATCCGGTCTCAAGTTGCCGCGCGAGGCCTCCAGGACTTTCATTATAGAGCTCCTGGTGGAAGAGTACAAAACCGGAAAGCATGACCAGCAGAGTCCCGTGCCCCATTTTTCTGATCCATTTTTCTGGTCGGATCGATCTGTGAGGGGCCCGTTGTCCCAAGCCAGGCGAAAGCGCCCTGCTCGGACAAGTCGAGACGCCAGGACTATTAGGGGGCCCTCCGACGGCCGCCGGATATCGTGGTCCCCAGACCCCCGACGCCGTGAGCTCGACCCATTCCCCGGGACCAGGTTTGATGGGCCTGTTTTCCACAACCACCATCATAAGTTGGAGGGGGAGGGGGTCCTCCTCCTCCTCCACGTCCTCCTCCTCCTCCTTCTCTTCGTCCTCCTCCTTCCCGTCCTCCACCTCCTCCCCCCTCCAGCTTGTGGCGGTGGTGGTGGAAACAGGCCCATCAGGGTGTTCATCCCGAGTCCCTCTCCTTCTTTGACGGCCCCCGGGCCCAGTGGGGGCCCCGAGAGGCCGAGAGCGATGAGCATCTGGTGCTCCGATTTCTCGAGACGCCGGATGCCTGGTCGGCGTGGTGTCCCCCCAGTATACGAACACTCGGTGTGCGCCGCCCCCCCCACGGGGCGACGCGCGCGCCAAGAAATCTTACACAGTATGAGCTCCGAGTCGGGCGCTTTCTGGCCACACCGCTCGGAGCACGATGTGTGGCAAGATGGTTCTGTTCCATTCGGGTATGGCCAGGACCCCGGGTCAGGGGACCCGGTTAGTGGTCGGGCCCCAGAGCCTTCGAATTGGCCAGAATCACTAAACCAGGTTTGCCATAGCTGGTGTTTTTTCGGATGGCGGCAGTTCCAGTTAGTGGAAATGGGACGGGGGGGCCCCCCCGGTACAGATCACTAAACCAGGTTCCATTAAACCCAGTTCTACAAACGCCCGATCCATGCTCGGGTCTAACGCGCCCCTCCAAGCAGGACGCATAGTACTAGTACAGTGAGGGCGCGGCCGCAAGAAACCCTCGCAGGAAACCCAATCCCTGAGAACCCGTGCGCGAGGTGCACCTGAGGAGAAGCCCGGAGCACCCTGAACGCAGCAGCTCCCTCAACGGCTGCGGGAAGTCGCCGCGCAGCGCGAGGAGCGCAGAAATCCAGGATCCCCTGACGAAAAGCATACGGTTCCTTGCTGCGCGCCCCCGCTGTATGTCCTCCTCCGACCCGACCCCTCCTTCTTCTCAACCCGCTCCCTCCTCCTCCTCCTCCTCTTCCTCCTCCTCCTCCTCCTCCTCCTCCTCCTCCTCGTCCTGCTTGCCGTTTGTGCCCTTGCGTGTCCCACCTGGGTGACCTGGCAGCGCTCGCAGGACGTCCTGTCGGCGGCCGTCACCGCCGGGCTGCTGCCGCCGAAGGGCGCGCGCACGCCGCGCGCGGGCGCCTGCGGCGGGGCGGGCGCTCCTCCCGAGGCGCCCGCGCCGGCACCCGCGGTCTTCGAGCAGGTCGACTGAGCTGCTCGACCACACGTAAGAGTGACCCTTCGCCGGAGTCTCCCCAAACCCCGCCCTATCCTCATAATCCTCATCCTCCCTCCTAACACCATTCCGCATCCTCCTCCTCAGAATCTACTCCTTCCTCATCCTACCTCTCAATACTCTGAATCTCCTCTCTCCCCCTACTCCAAAGAATCGGCCAAAAATATCCGCACACACTGCCTCACGGGGCACTGGGACATCGGCTCCCCAGGTGCTCTCCTCCTCCTCCTCCGGCTCCTGCTTCCTCATCCTCCTCCTCCTCCTCCTCCTCCTCTCCCACTCCTCTTCCTCTCCTCCTCCTCCTCCTCCTCCTCCTCCTCCGTCCCAGAGGGGGTCGGGTGATTTTTCTTGTGGAAGGAGCTTGACCTCGCGTCGGCACCCGCATCGCGTGACTGCGCTCGCATCTGAACGCGCCAGGTTTGGGCCTACCCCTCGCGGCGCGGCAGCGCTGGCTTGCATCGCGGCGCCGATCGTTGATGCGGTGCGGCGACGCCTGCTTGCGCGATTGCGTTGGGCCCCTACGGGCGCCACTGAAGCCGTGCACCAAAGGTCACTCTAGCCTAGTGTCACTCCTACGTGTAGTCAAACTGCGGGGCCTGCCAGCGACCACAACCACGTCGAGGACAAATCTCGCAGGCGATGTCCCGCCCCCCCCACCCTGAGACTTGACCTAAGAAAGATGAAGCTGCTCTGGAAAAAAGGGGAACCTCGGGATGTGCCCCAAGGGGGCCATTCGGACGCAGCCCTCTTGAGGATGGACGCCCCCCTAGGGTTGGGCCCCGAATTTTTGGTCCATTCGAAAACCCCACGAAGCCTGGGATAGGGATCGCCTCTCCCCCGGCAACACCCTGGGTTGTGTGTCGTGCATGCCAGCAGCCGTCAGAACGTCCAAACCAAGTTGGCACTGGTTGTTACCAGCCTCGAACGTATCCCTACCCCTAAGATTGACACGTCAAAAGGCGATGACAATCTTAGGGGTTCGCCCTCAGAAAATAAGGGAATCCCTAAGATTGGCATCGTGATGAGGAGGTGCCCAGCATAGGGATAGGGATATGTTCCGGGCTGGTAAGGTTGTTCTGGAGGTGACGCCCCAGGGCGGCCAAAAGCAGGCCACAGCCACGACCAAAGTAGTGCTCGTGCCGAGGTCGGCGGCTTCTCCCCCGATGGGGCCCTCCAGACAACAAGTCGGCGTGGTTTTGCTTGTGGCTCCTTGTGGCGCCCGGATGAGCCCGCCAGGGGCAACGTTGGCGGGATCGGCGCGGGGGGGGCGAAGGGTGAGTCGGGCCTGTCCCTCTACAGGAGGAATGTTCAAGCAGAGTTGAACAATAATAGTCTGGGGGCGATTTGTTTTCTTTAGTCTGAGCATACTCTCTTATGCTTCTCCGAGAATCCGCCTGTCGGAGGACATGCCCGAGCTAATGTCGGGTATAGCCAGGACCCCGGTTCAGGGGAGACGGTTAGTGATTTCGTCCCGAAGCCCAAAACATATATTGGAATCATTAAGCCGGGTCTGCCGTAGCTGGTGCTTTTCGAGTGACGGCAATTCCGGTGAGTGAAATGGGACGGGGAGGGGGCGTCCCCGATACAGATCACTAAACCAGGTTCCGCTAAATCCAGTCCTGCCATCTCCCGATAATGCTAAGGGGACAGGCCTCTGGGGGTCGAGGTGGTCGGGCGGTCTCGCCGGATCTCGGCAGGTATCTCACCAGCCTCGAGAAGCCCTCCAGCAGTTTTTTTTGTCCTTTCGCCTCGCCGACAGCGCCCTGGGAGTGCTCGGACGTCCCGAACGGTCGTTGAGGGTGATGGGCCGATGTTCCACCACCATCACCAGGGGTAGGAGAGGGAGGGGGAGGAGGAGGAGGAGGAGGAGGAGGAGGAGGAGGAGGAGGAGGAGGAGGAGGAGGAGGAGGAGGGGCAGGAGGAAGGAGGAGGAGGAGGAGAGGAGGAGGAGGAGGAGGAGGAGGAGGGAGAAAGGAGGAGGCAGCAGCGAGGAGAGAGGAGAGGAGAGAGAGGAGGAGCAGGAGGAGGCTAGGAGGGGAGGAGGAGGAGGAGCCCCCTCCCCATCCTCCCCCCCCCCGTCCTACATGAAACATTGGCCCGTCAGGAGGCCCGATTCATGGCCCGAAAAGCACCTGGGACGGCCTGCAAGGATTGGCGTGGGGGGGTGTTGAGGTTACAGGGTTGCATCATTGGATCCCAAGGTGAGTTGTATGCTATGCCTGGCCTGACCTGGCCTGCAAGTGGGCTTTAATTGCCCCACGTGGCGATGGGGGTTCAACGAGCCGGTTCTTAGCGGAGGACATTAACTCCGCTCAGCCACGTGGAGTCTTTGTGACCCACTTGCAGGCTAGGCCCAGCCATGCGTAGCGCACCTCGGCATCCACTGGTGACCCCCTTTTCCCCTTAGCCCCCCCGCGCCGACCCCAGAGTGGCAACGTCAGGACGGGGTAGGCTCAGGGGGGGACGACCACCTCGGGATTCGAGGTTCGAGGTTTGAGGTTCGCGAGCGTCTTCGCCGGATCCCAGCAGTTTTCCCAGACCCCCGACGTCATGATTGTTTCATAACGTCGGCCCCCTAGGGGTGTGGACCCCTTCCCTGGGACCGGTGCTTCATCCCGAGTCGCTTTTTGACGCTCCCGAGGCCCGGTAAGGGCCTCCAGATGCCGAAAAGGGCTCCCCCCCTTTATGTTTCGCCCCCCATAATTTGCGCCCGAGCCTGGGAGCAGGTCGTCTGCGCCCTCCAAGGGCGGTGGAAGTCGAAGAGCAGAAATCGGCGGCGGACGCTGAATTCCCATGCGCGCGAGCCCTCCAGATACATTCAAAATCAGTCCACGGATCCCTCCTGTGGTCCACCTGGCGTACTTTTTCCTCACCGTATCGTTTTTGACTGTCTGTTGCCTGAAAAACGCCCCCCAGAAGCCGACACGAACAAAAAACATACAGAACGCGCCAGTGCGCCCAGGACCGTGCCAAAGCCTGGCAAGGATCACGCCGACCACCCACCCCGACCCCCCCCCATCCCTGGCGACCCCCCCCATCCCCTGCACCTCCATCTCCATCCTGCGCCCCCCCCCTTCTCCTCACACTCCCAGTCCTCCTTGCCCACCCCCACTCTTTTCCCCCACCCTACTCCCACTCCTCTTCCCCCTGGTTACTCGTACGTCAAGAAGCTCGGGGTGGGAACTCTGGAAGTTGAAGTTTGGCTTTGTTGGTTCCAAGATTAGTTGCCACAAGAGCAACGGGACAGGCATGCATACGTTGAGCGGTTTCCTCTCTTTTCCGTGGGAGACCAAGACGCCAGTGGCCGGAGGGGCATGCTGATGAAGCATTTTACCACGGCTTGTTTAGGGCGGCACCGGCACACGGTATTGACAAACTACCGTCTGCGCTGGTCTACCTCGCCCACAAAGCGAAAGGATGTGACGTTGTGCGAACACGTGCTTTGCACCTAGGGGCTTTGAAGGAAGCGATGGTCAGTTATGGTATCCGTCCAGATCTGCATATTTGAAGGTTTGCGGCGTTGTAACTTGCAGTGCCAACCGAGCTACTTGCAGTGCCAACTCTGCCCTGGAAGGCAGCTTGGGGTAGCAACAGGGGGTGGGGGATTTGGCGAACAGGGCAGGGATGAGAGGGAACGAGGGAAGGAGGGGGTTGATGGGAGAGAGTGACGGGGAGGGGAGGCAAGGGGAGATGCCAGAGGAGGGAAAGTACCCATACTGCCAATTTTCTATTGTTTTTTCCCCCCCCCTTTTGGGCCTCCTGGAGGGCCCTCGTCGCCACCGCTGGGTTCGCCTCGGAACCCTTCTCAGAGCGCGCCCCAGGAGAGGTCTGGGGAGCAGCGGTAAGCATCGTGACCTCTCGGCTTCCGCAACCGCGGCGGCGAGCCCACAGGGGGGACGTCTCGGGGGGCGGGCCTTCCCGGGAGGCTCGGAGGGCCTCCTCGGGAGCTCCCCGGGCTTTTTTCCGAGGGCGCTGGCGGCTTCTCAGACGGCCAGCCGTTGTCGAAAAAGGCCTGTGGCCTGCTCCCCGTCACTTCCCCCGGCACGCCGCCAAGGAGAGTGCGTAGGCGAACATCCGCCGTCTGTCGTTCTCAGTCCGCGGCCCCAGGTGTTTCTGTCGCCCCGGATCCGTTTTTGATGGCCCCGGGACCCGACAAGCGACCCCATGGGGCCGAGATCGCGGCAGAATGTCGGGGTGGGCAAGCGTAGAAATTCCAAACGCTTCGCGTAAACCCCACCGCACCTTTCTACGGCCTTCAGCCGTGCCCCTGGAACGAAGTGACTTTGAGGGACGCGTTTTGGGTATACGACGGTCCCGTCCCTCGGGTGCTGCCTTACGTGCGTACGGGTGGCGCTGAGTCACTTTGGTGGTGCACTCCCAGGGACCACGTGTTTCTACCGTGTGGCTTCGTGCACTTCGCTGTGCTCTTACCAGATCGTCCAAGGGCTCAGGCGCATCTCAGTTGTGGAAGGTTCTCCCGCTGGCGACTTTGGTTCCACTCCCTGGATGCGTGTTCTGACGTCGCGTTGGTCCGCTGGCGCCGTCAGAGACTTTCCCCGCTGGACTGTGTCACCAGTCAGTCTGTCCCTACCCGTCAGACTCCCTGGATAGACATCCCGCTCGGATTCGTTCCCCACCCGTTCGTTTTCGTTATGTCGGGAACGCTGCGCGCCATTTTGGCTGCGCTCGGCTTTCCTCGGTGGCTGTTGTCAGACTCCCTGGATGCGCCGTTGCATGTTCCTTTCAGGGGCTGCCCTGCAGACTCCCTGGATTTGCACGCTTTGGCTCAGACGCCCTGGGTCGCTGCTGCCCGCCGCCTGACCGCGGCCCCGCGCGCGCCCGCCCCCTTGTCGCGGCCGCGGCCCGACCGTGACCGCCCGCCGCTGGCGCTTCCGCCTGCGGCCGTAAAAAACAAACCAAATAAACAAAAGTAAGCCCCACCGACATTTTGTACGGCAGCGGGTGGGGGTCGAAGTGCCGCTCCGCCCGCGATCAGACACATTCCCATGTGGTTTGGAAGCTCCGTGCGTGGACGATCGGGATCGCCAACAGAGTTCAGCGGCCACTGGCTGCGCCCCCTCTTCCGTATCATTCACAATGTCTCTGCGGCTTTTGGCTGCGCCCCCCACCTTGACTCATTCACAATGTCTCTGCGGCTCTTGGCTGCGCCCATCATGTTCGCTAAGATTGCACCAATCGCTGCGAGAGTCTCAGGCGCCTGGGCACACCCCCCGCGCCCTGGGCTGTGGCGGCGCCCCCTCCTCCTCCTCCTCCTCCTTCTCCTCCTCCTCTCCCCCTTCATTCACAATGTCTCTGCGGTTTTTGGCTGCGCCCCCCCCGTGCGGAGAGGTCTGCGACCGCAGAGGTGCTTCCGCCCTGAGTCGGTCCGTGCATGGATGCCCAGGGCGCAACATCTGTGTCCAGCGGCATCTGGCTGCAGCCCCCTCCGTTCATTCACAATTCTCTGCGGCTCTTGGCTGCGCCCCCCGCGATCAACGGCAGAGATAGCATCGTGTGTGGATATTGTGACCAGGGTGCAACAGTGTCGACCAAGCCCAGCAGGTCAGCACGCGGACCTGCGGACAGGCTGCGGGCGGCGGTCTGCCTGCCCCAGCTCTGGTCGCATCCGTCCTCCGCATGGGCAGCGTGGCATGTGGTGGACGGGGGTGGTACCACGCACCATGGTGAATGCCCGCGCCGTATGAGCGGCCCGTATCGCGTGGTTCAGCCTTCAGCGGTCAGGTGGTTGTTCTTCTCGGCGCAGCCACATGCCAAGCCACCGCCAGGACATCGCATTGTTGGGCCCCCGGACCCCGTGTGCCGGATACGATGTGGATACTGGCTATCGGCCGGCTGCCAGCCTGCGTACGCCATGGCGTGATGCCGCAGTGGAGTGGGGTCAGCCCTCTCCCCGGTGACGCCAGCGCTCAGCGGCAGGCAGCGCCACCCCCCACCTGCGTATCGCCTCGGTTCTACGTTGACCCGATCATGGCCCTACCCCAAGGACGTCGCTCTGGCTTCATGACCGGTGAGTTAGGCGTGTTCGCTAGCCTCACTTCCGGTGTTACCTGATGTCTGGCTTCACCAGGGAGTGGCCTTGCACGAGTGGTTCATCCTTTTGCAGTTTATGGCCGTTCCCCTAGCAGTCTGCATCAGCCTCTGTCAGCACTTGCAACGTTGTGCCCCCGAACCGCGAGAGTCGGATACGTTGTGTACGCAGTGGCTACAGGCTGGAGGTGGCGCCACCTCGTGTTCGCTGACGGGGTGGCCCCCCTTTCATGTGCAAGGACGGGCTTCAGCCGAGTTCTGCGCCAGTGAGCCATGGTGAGTGAGGCCGTTCTCTGTGCCGCATTTCTTTTTCTTGATCATGCTGTGTGCCCCGGCTTACGTCCGCATCGGCTCTGTTGTCCCCTTCTTGGCCTCGCTTCTGTGTGCCGTTCGGCCGTAGACTGGCGCCGACTGGGCGACTTCTCCCCGCTGTTCCAGTACCGTTCCAATGCTGAGGGCCGCGTTCGTCCCCACCCGTTGGGATGCCTGGCTCGAACACCTGGCCACGCTGTACCGCCGTTGCCGCCGCTCGCCGCCGTGGCGTCCCCACCCGCCGGGATGTCGGCGCCGGATTTCGGTGTTTAATTTGGGTCAGTTTGTCCCTTGCGTGTGCATGCGCCTCTTCGGCTAATTATCTTCGGTTCGCGCCCCGTTCGATGCCCCGCTTCTTGACCTTCGCCAGGGAGCCGCCAACAAAAAAGTAAACCCCACCGACAGTTTCGCGCGTAGCCCGCCCGAGTCTTGACGCTGCTGGAGCGCTCGCCTGCGGTCGCGACAAAAAGTAACCCCACCGACCACCGACGCCCAGAGGGCTGGTGGGATTTACGCGCTCGACGTTCCTCCCCTGGGCCGGTCCCAGCCCCGCGACGTCGTCATTTCTTGATGATCTGGACCCCCCCGTGGAGCAGTTTTTTCGTTCCGATTCGTTCTTCGAGGGTCCCGAGGCCTCAGAAAGAGCCTCCTGAGCTTACTAGAGCCTGGAAAAGCCCGCCGCGAGGGGATTTAGGAGCCCAGATTGAACTAACACATACAATGTATCGTTTGAGTCATGTATCGTTTGAGTTCTGTGGGTTTCCAGGCCATAGTTCGGGTCCCCGGCGGCCGTTCGGGACGGTTCTGGTGAGCCCCGAACGGCCTCGGCGAGGCGGAACTATTGGGAAACATCCCGAGGCGAGAAGGCCTCGAGGAACCAATCGATGGACCTTGAGATCACACGTTGCGAAAAACTGCAGCATCGTGAGGCATCACGACCACAACCCAGAACCCAATCTTTCTGCGACGGGCCCCGGGGCCCCAAACCTAGCGAACATGTCCGGGTCGAGCAAAAATGCGACGCCAGGATCTCAGGGAACACAAAAACATGAGAAGAGGTCTGGATCTTTTCGCCCCTGAACCAATATCCCCTCCCCCAGCGTGCCCCCGCAACCCTCTGGCCGCCTTCTTGGCGACGCCGGGGCAGGGAGGCGATTGGCAGCTGCTGGCGCGCGAGTTCGGCGCGGCGGTCGCCTCGGCGAGCCCAGCGAGGAACACGTGGCGCGTTTCAGAAAAGGACATCGCCTTGGAGGGTCGAAGTCGGAAGCTGGAGCAGATGCATTACCAGCGGCGGGGTGATTTTCAATCTCCGGACTTTTTGAGGGTCTGGGGCGACGTCGGGGTGGTGTGGTGTATACGTGTTTCCCCGTGATCCTTGGGGAAACAGCGAAACATGTACACACCAGGATCCCGTATTCACCAGGATCCGCTTTCCTGCTCGAGTTCCAGTGCAGGGCCAAGCGCCTGTGGACAGAGTTCGGCTCCCTGCGAAGGGCCCGTTCTTCCCTTTTTTTGAATCTTGAATAATCCGGAATAGTCCTGAATTATGATTGTTGCATCGGTGTAATCCTGAATACATGACTGTTGCACCCGTATGATCCTGAATTCATTCCAAACCAAAAAACTCTCCCCTTCTTTGGGTTGGCCTCCTCTCAGAGGGCGCTCTCCCGGATGTCGGCTTCCAGATGTTACCCGCTCTCGGGTCCCCGGGGCCGTCCAGAGCGGATCCGGGGCGGAAATCTACGGAGAGCGGTCGGGAGCTCCAGGGGCCGCGCGGATTGACCTAGTCTTATTAAGTTGGGCCTGTCTCTCTACGGGAGGAAGATTCGAAGATAGTACATACATAGTCTGGGGGCGATATTTTTAAACTAGTTTCCACCATTTTGTTGTTTCTTTTTTTTTTTTGGGGGGGGGGGGGGACTTTTTCTCTTTCTTAAATTTATCCTGGCAAAGCAACCTAACAGCGATGGGTAGGAGCATATCTGGAAGCATTCCCCTTAAGATTCAGATGAGAATCCAGTTGTAGAATTCTGCTGTTCTCGCAGTCGTAGTCGCATTCGCGATGACAGTCGCAGTGGCAACGGCAGTCGCAGTCACAGCCTCAGCCTCAGCCTGCCTCAGCCTCAGCCTCAGCCTGCCTCAGCCTCAGCCTGCCTCAGCCTCAGCCTCAGCCTGCTTCAGCCTCAGCCTCAGTCTGCCTTCAGCCTCGGCCTCAGCCTCAGCCTGCCTCAGCCTCAGCCTGCATCAGCCTCAGCCTCAGCCTCAGCCTGCCTCAGCATCAGCCTGCTCAGCCTCAGCCTCAGCCTGCCTCAGCCTCAGCCTCAGCCTGCTTCAGCCTCAGCCTCAGTCTGCCTTCAGCCTCGGCCTCAGCCTCAGCCTGCCTCAGCCTCAGCCTGCATCAGCCTCAGCCTCAGCCTCAGCCTGCCTCAGCCTCAGCCTGCATCAGCCTCAGCCTCAGCCTGCCTCAGCCTCAGCCTCAGCCTGCTTCAGCCTCAGCCTCAGTCTGCCTGCAGCCTCGGCCTCGGCCTCAGCCTGCCTCAGCCTCAGCCTGCCTCAGCCTCAGCCTCAGCCTGCCGCAGCCTCAGCCTCAGCCTGCTTCAGCCTCAGCCTCAGTCTGCCTTCAGCCTCGGCCTCAGCCTCCGCCTGCCTCAGCCTCAGCCTGCAGGAGCCTCAGCCTCAGCCTCAGCCTGCCTCAGCATCAGCCTGCCTCAGCCTCAGCCTCAGCCTCAGCCTCAGCCTGCCTCAGCCTCAGCCTCAGCCTGCTTCAGCCTCAGCATAAGTCTGCCTTCAGCCTCGGCCTCAGCCTCAGCCTGCCTCAGCCTCAGCCTGCATCAGCCTCAGCCTCAGCCTCAGCCTGCCTCAGCATCAGCCTGCCTCAGCCTCAGCCTCAGCCTGCCTCAGCCTCAGCCTTCAGCCTGCTTCAGCCTCAGCCTCAGTCTGCCTTCAGCCTCGGCCTCAGCCTCAGCCTGCCTCAGCCTCAGCCTGCATCAGCCTCAGCCTCAGCCTCAGCCTGCATCAGCATCAGCCTGCCTCAGCCTCAGCCTCAGCCTGCCTCAGCCTCAGCCTCAGCCTGCCTCAGCCTCAGCCTCAGCCTCAGCCTGCTTCAGCATCAGCCTCAGTCTGCCTTCAGCCTCGGCCTCATCCTCAGCGTGCCTCAGCCTCAGCCTGCATCAGCCTCAGCCTCAGCCTCAGCCTGCCTCAGCCTCAGCCTGCCTCAGCCTCAGCCTCAGCCTGCTTCAGCCTCAGCCTCAGTCTGCCTTCAGCCTCGGCCTCAGCCTCAGCCTGCCTCAGCCTCAGCCTGCATCAGCCTCAGCCTCAGCCTCAGCCTCAGCCTGCCTCAGCATCAGCCTGCCTCAGCCTCAGCCTCAGCCTGCCTCAGCCTCAGCCTCTGCCTCTGCCTCAGCCTCAGCCTCAGCCTGCCTCAGCCTCAGCCTCGGCAGCCTCAGCCTCAGTCTGCCTTCAGCCTCGGCCTCAGCCTCAGCCTCAGCCTCAGCCTCAGCCTCAGCATCAGACTGCCTCAGCCTCAGCCTGCCTCTGCCTTCAGCCTCAGCTCAGCATGCTTCAGCCTCAGCCTCAGTCTGTCCTTCAGCCTCGGCCTCAGCCTCAGCTGCCTCAGCCTCAGCCTCAGCCTGCCTCAGCCTCAGCATCAGCCTGCCTCAGAATTCAAAATGTGGCATGAAGAGTTATGGGAACTCGAAGAACACGAAGTGGCCTACAGTTGGCTCCGGGCATTCAAAATCATGCCCAGGAATGGAGTTCTGGGAACTCGAAGACCACGAAGTGGCCTACAGTTGGCTCCGGGCATCCAAAATGTGGCCCGGGAATGGAGTTCTGGGAACTCGAAGAGCACGAAGTGGCCTACAGTTGGCTCTGGGCATTCAAAATGTGGCCCGGGAGTGGAGTTCTGGGAACTCGAAGAGCACGAAGTGGCCTACAGTTGGCTCCGGGCATTCAGAATGTGGCCCGGGAATGGAGTTCTGGGACCTCAAAAAAGAGTCCCCGGCATTCCCCCGGATCCCGCCCAGACCCCCCTGGGGCGTCATGATGCTCTCTTTTGACCCTACTAGAAACCTATCTGTCTTCGCTGTTAGGTAAAAATCCGCCTGTAGTGTGACATGCCCGACCTAAGCATAGTCACATCGGCGGATGCCACACCTCTTTCCCGGCGGAAGGCGGCGGAAGTGCGGCGCAGGTCGGCGGGGTGCCTTGCGGCGAAGGCGAGGAGCACGTGGCGCGCTCCAGCAATGGCTTTTCGTCTTCCCCGACACCCGGCCGCCCCCATTTTGTTCGGCACGTGGGCCCTCGAGGTCTGGACCACCTCCGATCTGTAGGACGGGTTGTTCGTCCTGAGTCGTTGTTGGCCAGGTCGAAAGCGGGCCAAACTCGCCCGCCCGCATGTGTTTGTTGGAGTGATCTTGGGGGCCTCGCCTGCGAGGATCGAAGGGCCCACACCTCCTTGGAGCTCCTGGCGTCTGAATACTTTCGGGCCGGGCGTTTTCGCTCGGTCTCGGGCCTCTTGGGGCCCTCACAGATTGTCAGGAGGGGAGAGAACACACAGACACAATGAATCGTCGATTCCCCAGAAAATATGGGAAAATACGGGAAGTGGGGGGGAAGACGAAAACCCATAAAATATTTGAACATATGGGGCATCTTTTCATTTGTGTGTACTTATTTGTGTGTCCTGGGGCCCCTTCAGATTGGTCCGGCTCGAGAATCGGGCAGGAGGATGGGGTCCGGGGCTCTGGTTCGCTACGGTCGGACTGAGGTATAAGGTCGAGGTCGGCTCCGGGAGGGTACCCTGCTATTTTTCGTGTCCGTTGGATGTCGCTGTGCATCCAGGGGGGAGTGCTGTGCTCTTCGAGTGGTCTTACGGCCTGGGGTGTTCTTGCCAGCGGAGGGTGCCATGTTCCTGAAAGATGCTCTTTTGTCCCAGGTCCGACCGCACGTCGGATCCCCGGGTCGTCTCGTCGCGAAGAAACGGCGACGGATAGTTTTCCATACCCTCTGCCCCTGGGGGGCCCTGCCCGGGCCTCGGGGCCGTCGGGAAGCGACTCGGGATGGAGAGAGCGGGCGCCAGAGAATATCAGAGCGTGAGTTACCTGCCCCGCTTTCGCTTCCAGGCAAAACCAAGTCATGCCACGCGCCTCCTCGTCAAGCGGCCTGACCAGTACAGGCCGTAGTCTGGCATCGTTTGGTATCTCTTGGAAGCGAGGGTGGCCAAAAGCGAGGTAGGTTTGTTTTCCCCCTTAGGGGAAGGGGTGCAGACCTCATGGGGGGCGGGGTGCACTCGCCGTGGTGAAAGATCACGATGTCGGAGTTCTGGGTATCTGTGCTTTCAGTCGGGCCGGTCCCCCTCTACAGGAGGAGTAGTCAAGAACAGTCAAACCATACTACGGGGACGTTTTTTTTGTTACTAGTTTTTTTAATACTATTTTCGAGCATTGTTTGGATCTGTTGCATCCTTCCTCCAAGATCCGCGTGTAGGGGGACATGGCCCGACGTAATACATTTGCTATATCTTCCCCTGCGGAGAGGGAGGGCGGTGCAAAAAGCGGCGGCAGGGACACGAGGCCGCCACAATCTTTCGTTTTTTGTTTGGGGGGGTGACTGGAAGCCGCCACGTTGAGATCTTGTGGGCGCGCATTCACGGGGGGCGATCATCAGGAGGGAAAAAACACAGACACAATTAATCGTCGATTCCACATGAAATGTAAGAAAATATGGGCAGGGGGGGGGAACACGAAAACACAGAAAAAACAGGAACATTGGGGGAATCCGGTTATTTGTGTATATTTATTCCTGTGTCCCAGGGCCCCTTCAGATACATAGGGGGACAGAGAGGTGCCCTTCTCGGGCCCCAAAGGCTCCCTCTGTGGTCCTGAAGGGCCCCTACATAGGGGCCCATATACAGTGCCGTTTTTAATACATGCTCCGCGTGCGGATCATGTATTGAACATGCAGGGATTCAGTATTAAAAGCAACGGTGAGTTCATGCATACAATTATTCACACATTAATCATGTATTAGAAACCCAATGTTTGTTATATATGTGTGTGTGTATAAAATCCAATGTATCAAAAACTGCCCTGCAAGCCCCTTCTCGGCAGCCCTCGCTACCCCCCCCCATGCACCGCGCCCCCATGACGAGCCCCCCCGTATCCTGGCCTCACCTTCTGTTGGCGCGCCAGGCGTTCTTCGCTCAGTCTGGGCCCCGGGTAGGGGAACAAAGAGTGACATAAACATAAACAATTCTTCACGCTTCGCGTATCCCCACCAGCCCATCTCAAAACAGCAACTCTAGCGAAGCATGCCGACAGTCGTGTTTTTCAGGCGTGTGTCCGCCTGCCCCCGCATATCTCCCCTGTTCCTACTTCCTCCCGCCTCCTTGTACATCCTCCTTGTGGTGGGAGCGGGAGAAGGACGAGGCGGAGGAGGAGGGAGAGAAAGCGCTGCTCGTGGTTTGAGTCGTTCGGGCTTCTCGTCCTGGTGTGAGTCGTTCGGGCCCTTCTTCCTGGTGTGAGTCGTTCGGGCTCTTCGTGGTGTGAGTCGTTCGGGCTCTTCGTCCTGGTGTGAGTCGTTCGGGCTTCTCGTGGTGTGAGTTGTTCGGGCCCCTCGTCCTGGTGTGAGTCGTTCGGGCCCCTCCTCCTGCCCGTCCAGAAACGACGCCCAGGCGAGTAGAGGGTCGTCCTGATGGGCTTTTCGGCGTCTTGGGTGCCTCGGGGGGGCCTCTTTGGGCCGTTTGGGATCCTCTTGGGGGCCTCCTGGGGGCCTTTTGGGGCCATCTTGGGGCCTCTTGGTGCCTCCTGGGCGCTTCTTGGGGCCATCTTGGAGGACATCGATCAAAGAAGAGGGGAGCTTTAATTAGCGCTGCCCCCTCAGAAGGCCAAAATGGGGCCAAAACCTTAGTAAAATCAATGATTTTGGCTTGAAAGAAGAGGGGAGCTTTAATTAGCGCTGCCCCCTCAGAAGGCCAAAATGGGGCCAAAACCGTAGCCTCACCTTCTGTTGGCGCGCCAGGCGTTCTTCGCTCAGTCTGGGCCCCGGGTAGGGGAACAAAGAGTGACATAAACATAAACAATTCTGAGGTCTGCGCGGATTTCTTGGATCGGCGCTGGGGCCCCCTTGCGGCGCCTCTGGCGCCGCCCTTGGCGCGCCCCGCGCGCCAGGGAGGGGGGTCCAGCGCCGATCCAAGAAATCCGTGCGGACCTCCGAGTTTCTATGTTTATGTCACTTTTTGTTCCCCTACTGGGGGCCCACGCGGAGCCGCAGAAAGACGGGGCCGATGGCTGCGGTCGTGAGTTCCGACGCCGTGATGTATTCTTCCGCGACGCTGGATCTCAGAGACGCGCGGCGGCGCAAGCGGCAACTCGTCCGTATACCCCAGACAAGCGGTGACCTGATCCTTTCAATGCGCGGTCCCCGGACACGCCGACCCTTTCCCCAGGACCAGTTTTTCCTCACGAATTTTTTTTTGACGGTCCCAGGGCCCGGCGAGGGCTCCCAGTGGGGAGACCAGCAGGTACCGATACCGCTGTTCCACGGATTTCTTCCGGGATGCTTTCTGACCTGTATTCCGATCTGGACGCCCGAAATGGGTACGGAAAGAATGGGTACAATGCCCAACAGCAAGTCCTGTCCATTTTCAACCGGATTCGCTGTCCGCGCCGCCGCGGCCTGTGTCCATTCGAGACAGAAGGCCGCCTGCCCAACAGCGGCCGCTGTTGGTTTGGGACAACATTTGTTGTTGGGCATTGTACCCATTCTTTCCGTACCCATTTCGGGCGTCCGAATCCGAGGCGAATCCAGCGGTGGCGACGAAGGCCTCCCAGGAGGCCCAGGAAGGGGACAAACGAGGGAAGGGCAGGGAGGCCGAGCACGACGAAGAGCCGCCCGTCCTGCTCGTGTTCACGACGCGCGAGTCTCGTCTGGGACGGTCTCCCTCGGCGCAGCCGGCGGGCAGGGGTCGACGACAGATTTTTTGTTTTACCCTTAGGTCGGGCCTGCCCCCCTACAGGGGGATTTTCGACGAGAGCAAAATTACCAAACAATTCCAAAAAGGTAGGAAAATATAAAAAATAGTCCCCTGATTTTTTTGGATGATTTTTGGACCATTTTTTTTTTTTTTTTTTTTTTTTTTTTTTTTTTTCTCTCTCTCTCTCTCTATTTTTCGTCGAAAATCCCCCTGTAGGGGGACACGCCCGACATACCATGGGTTTTTTCCCGACATTGGTTTTTCTCGGGGGCGGCAAAGAGGGGGGTGATGACTAGGGGGGGGTGGATATCATGGCGGGGGCCATCATATTTCCCCAGATTTCCTGGCTCCTCTTCTTGTTTCATGACGTCCCTGGCGTCCCCGCAGGGCCGCGCACATGCCGCCGGTCATGATTTGCACCCCCCCCTCTTGGACACCCGCCTCTTGGCCGCTCCCGATTTTCCTTTTCGGATTCACGAGAAAGTTTCGGATGCGGTCGCAAAAGTCAATTTCGGGGTGAAGATCGGGCGGGTGGTCATGGGGGTGGCCCACATGGGAGGTGAAGAAAGGGGCCCTATGTCGAGCAGTGGCGAAGCGTCTTGGCCTGCCTATAGGCCCACCAACGGATGTTCTTTCTAAGAACTTTCTGTGGTCTGCGCAAAATGTTATTTGAAAATGTTTGGGTTCTGAGAACATGTCGTGGTAGGCCTATAGGAATGCCGTGACGGTCCGCACCTGCTCAATTGTTCCCCAATCAATGCTTGCACTGAAGGGGTCCCAGCGGAAGTTGAAAGATTTGGCGAAAGTTTCCCGCCGATTTTGGTAGCAGGCTGGGGGTTCCCGGGTTCCCAGTTCCGGGTTCCCGGGTTCCGGGTTATTGGTTACGGGCCGATTTCGGTAGGTTTGGTAGGTTTTGGGTTCCTGGGCTTCCGGGTTCCAGTCTCCTTGACCGAAAACCGTCCACTGATTGGGTTTTTTCTTTGGTGAGTCTGCGCAAAGGAGTTTGCTGTTGTAAGGTCTGCGCGATAACGGCCGTGATCGGCCCTCTCCCTCTTCCCCCCCCTCGGGTCACGTCACGCTTGTTTGCCTACATTTTGAAGGATTTCTTGCGGATCCTTTTTGAGGATTTCCTAAGACCCCTGGCGCCCCGTTATCGCGAATGAGACAGAACACACTCAAGGAAAACAGTCGCAGTTTTTAGGTCCAGCACAGGAGTAAACATCCATCTGGGCGACGTGAAGACGTGTCTGGCTGCGCCGACATTCGCGCGTAAGCTTCCCGCGTAAGGTCGCGCGTAAGCGCCTTCGTTTCCACTGCAGCGTTCCGCGCTGGCGGCCTGCGTAAGCCCTGCCGCCGCAGCGCGCGTAGCGCGCAAGGGCGCTATGCCATCGAGCGTGGGAACCGTTTTCTCTTGTCGCTCGTCTGAATCCAGCATCATGCCTCTTGACCCCAGGCTTATTCCGGCCTCGTCTGGTGAAATGGCCCCTGAACGGGGCTGAATCGTTTTGATTTGTTCTAGCGAAGACCAACCAGGAATTGCCTCCTAGCGAGTTTAAGATCCATCAGCGCAGGAACAAGCCAGAGATCCGATGCTCCGACAATAATTTGAGCTGTCAGTTTTGGGCCATTTTCGGCCCACAAGGGCCCTCCACGGGCATCGGGACCGTGAGCAAAAATATAGTCAGGATGAAAACCGCTCTTGGGGAAGTTGTCCAGACCTCTAGGGGTCCACCCACGCATTGAACAAATTCGGTCGCCGGATGTCTGAGAAGGTTCCAACACCGCTACTCTGGGTTTCCTAATCGTCTCGTCGTCTCGCCGCGATGGGGGTCGGAGCGCCTTCGGCGCACGGCGGCTGCCCGCGACGGGGGCCGATGTGGGGCTGTCGGCGGGGGTGACGCCCCTCCGACGCTTATGGAGACACTCGGAGTGCCCTGGCCGCGTCTTCGTGCTTCTGTGGGGGGCACCTCTCGGACCTATAGGTGAGGCTCTCGTCGCCGCGGCCGCCTGTTCGCCGCTCGTGATCCTCACCGTGACGCTCGTCTTTGATTCCTTCGGATTCTTCTCAGAACACCTCTGCTCTGAAGTCGTTTCGACACACTCAACACAACCATACCCATCGGTCGTCGAAAGTATATGTTTTTGGAGTCCCACATTCCAATCTGACTGAAGCGCCGTCCTACTTCGATGATCGAGGGGCTTCACCTTTTCCGTCCTCTTCAGGGGGCGGGCGGACACCCAATCTATGTTCAACGTCTTCCGACTTCAAGTCTCTACCTACTTCTTCGACCGATGGGTACCCAGATTTACCACTCTAGACTCGTTGGGGGCGCGTTCACAGGCATTCGACTATACGATGCCAGCGTGCACTTCTCGCGCACGTCCAGCGACCCACACGCCCGCCTTACGCACGCGTACCTCACTTGGCCTCCCATCTAGGCCTCCTAGATGGGGTCCGAGTAGATGGGGTCGACGGATCGCTCCGCATCGCCGATGCATCGGCGATGCGGCTCGATGTGGGATCCGCTTTGCTTCGCGTCGACGTCGCCGATGAATCGCCAACGTCTCCGACCCCATCCAGGACGCCGTTGTCCGAGAACTTCCCAATACCCAAAGGGAACCCAACTCTTGTCCGCCGCGGAAGGGGGAGGAGGAGGAGGAGGAGGAAGAGGAGGAGGAGGAGGAGGAGGAGGAGGAGGAGGAGGAGGAGGAGGAGGAGGAGGAGGAGGAGGAGGAGGAGGAGGAGGAGGAGGGAGGAGGAGGAGGAGGAGGAGGAGGAGGTGGAGGAGAGGAGGAGGAGGAGGAGGAGGAGGAGGAGGGGGGGGGGAGGGGAGGAGGAGGAGGAGGAGGAGGAGGAGGAGGAGGAGGAGGAGGAGGAGGAGGAGGACGAGGAGGAGGGGGAGGAGGAGGAGGGGGAGGAGGAGGAGGGGGAGGACGAGGAGGAGGAGGAGGAGGAGGAGGAGGAGGAGGAGGAGGAGGAGGAGGAGGAGGGGGGAGGGGGAGGAGGAGCAGGCCTCTCAGAGGAAAACGCGTCCCCCCGGCCGCCAGGCTCTGCGCAACGCCACCTCTCCGCATCCGGGCTCCAGCTCCCAGGGGGGGCTCTCGTCGAGAAGGTGCGCCGCAGCCTTGCCCCGCCGCCCGCCTCCTCGCGCGCGTCCCGCGCGCCAGCGCGGCCGCCCGGTGACGGACCAGCAGGGGGGGGAAGGACGAGGAGGAGGAGGAGGAGGAGGAGGAGGAGGAGGAGGAGGAGGAGGAGGAGGGCGGAGGAGGAGGAGGAGGAGGAGGAGGAGGAGGATCATCACGTGGTTGGGGGCGGAGTTCGTCCACCCTAAGGCCTGGCGTCCTCCTGTAGGGACATGGCCTGACGTTGACGAGTTACATAATCCGTCAACCTGAGCGGCGGGCAACTGTACCTGGAGGGAGCGGAAAAGTTGCTTCTGGGGTGCTTTCCCTTACAGAGCAGATTCCATTGAGTTCGAGCACCATCACGCTTGAACTCTCCTCCACAGGCCTTGCTTAAACCCACGACGTTGGATTCGCTGTAAAGACCACACTTGGCACATGCAATAATAAAATTTGCACCCCTGGTCTCCTCTGAAACATACAGCTGATGCCTGCGGGGGTCAGTTGCCAGATCGGCCAAATCAGGATGGAACCCTCTGCAAGCCTCATCCTTTCGGCCAGCCAACTGCTTCTGAGCGCATCTGGTTTTACAGACTGCGCATATCCATTTCCCGTTCCACCCCCACTCCCACCTGTGGAGGAAGCGGGGGGGACGAGGGGCCTCAAGGGCAGGAGGGGGAGGAGGGATAGGTTGCTGCCAGACAGCAAGCGCGCTACGCGCTCCAGCAAGAACTTTCTGGGCGGCGCCCTTGTCCCTAGAATCAAAAGCTTTCTTGCCGGACTTCGGTCCCACGGGCTCCCACAAACTTAACCTTTGGCCACATAAATGAGCCACTTCTTGAGTAGCTTGGTCTGCTCGTCAACCTCCTCTACTTCAGAGCTAGAAGGTCGGAGCAGACTCTGGGCACCTAACTTAGCGAATTTATCGGCGAGATCATTTCCAATGGCATCGAGCCACTCAGGCGTTCCCTTGGGAATCGCCTCCAAGTCCCGATGCGCTTTTATCTTGACGCACTCGACATTATCATGCCACCCTCTGCTTCCGCGGGTCAGCATGGCTACTCCAGCGTACTTATGCTTCCTGAAGTACTGCTGGTGATTGTACACATCTAAAATTCCTGGATAATCTGTGATTATCTCAGTTATGGCTCGGGGAGGGGCGGCAGCAGCAGCAGCAAGCACGGCAAGATGCTCAGCAGAAGGGGAGGATTGGGGAAGGCTGCTGCCCACAGGTCCATAGACCGCTCCCTCGAGCTCGCCGCTCCCGTCGATCACCACGGCTGCGAAGCCCGCGGTGTGAAAGCACGAGTGTCCCTGTTTCAAACACGAACCGTCAGTGTAAACTTTGCCCTTGAAAACATCCTGAAGGGCATGGCCGTCTTTGACCCACACTGTACAATTGTTTAAACTGTTCCCGAGACCAGCAGGGGCTCCGATGTCAAAATCTGGCCTCACTTGGAAGCCTGCCTGGAGCGGAAACTTGGTCGGGTCCTGGAGCTGGTCTCTTTCATGTTGGGAAAACATGTCGTCTCTAAGTTCGACTGTGCAGGGGCAACTCACGAGTCTATGATGAAGATCATCTGAACGATGTCCGCATTTGCACTGGGGCTCCGTGGGGTAACCTGCTTTGGCCAGACATGAATGGGTCCAGATCCCCTGGGTGAGGAAGGCCCTGAGGGTAACCTTTTCGGAGTCCGTGAGCGTACTGGACCTGAGGAGCTCCTGGGCGACACTTGCGTCCAGCTGGCCTTCCAGGCCAAGCTTCGTCGCTGCCTGAGTCCTGAGCTGCTGAGCCCAAGCTCCTTGAAGCCAGAACTGGAGTAGTGCTGGAGACGTAGTTGTTAGAATAGGAGGAGGAGGAGGAGGAGGAGGAGGAGGAGGAGGAGGAGGAGGAGGAGGAGGAGGAGGAGGAGGAGGAGGAAGGATGATGATGATGATGATGATGATGATGATGATGATGATGATGATGATGATGATGATGATGATGATGATGATGATGATGCTGATGATGATGATGATGATGATGATGATGATGATGATGATGATGATGATGATGATGATGATGATGATGATGATGATGATGATGATGATGATGATGATGACGAGGAGGAGGAGGAGGAGGAGGAGGAGGAGGAGGAGGAAGGGGGAAGGAGGAGGAGGAGGAGGAGGAGGAGAGAGAAGGCGGCGGAGGCGGAGGAGGAGGCGGAGGAGGAGGAGGAGGTGGAGGAGGAGGAGGAGGAGGAGGGTTGGTAGCCATTTGGGCTCAAGTCCTCTGCCGCGCGGCAGAGGGGGGGCCCTCGCATGGCCCTCCCCCTCGCTCGGGGGGCGTCTCTCCCCCCGCCCGCGCGGCGCGATGTCGACTCGGGCGGGGCGGCCAGGACCACGAGCTGCCCGAGAGGCACCGCCGGGACGGGCACGGGACGGAGTCTGCCGGGCGCTGCCGGGGGCCTTCCGAGAAGCCGGGGGGCTCTTAGAAGGCGGATCTTCTCAGACGGGCTCGGGGGCATCTTAGGGAGCCTGTGAGAGTTGTTTATTCATTGTTTTGCCGATCGGCGCGGGCCCTCGATCCCCCCCCCTCCCCCCCCATAGAGCAGATCTTGTGGCGCCCGTTTCGAGCAGGTCGAGCCCCTCCCCCATCTAGGACGCACTGTTGCAACACAGTCGCACTAAGCTCAGAGGTCCGGAGCCAGACCCCCCCCTTCCCCCCCCCTTTACTGCGCTCAAATGCCGAAACGCCGAACAGGAGAACGCCCACCTTTTCTGAAGCCGGGATGGCTTCTGATCAGGAGGGAAAATACACACAGACACAAGTAATCGCCGATTCCCCAGAACGTATGGGAACATATGGGAAGTGGGGGGGAAGCAAAAAAAAACAACAGATATGGGAAATATGGGGAGTCCTGTTATCTGTGTGTAGTCATTTGTGTGTCCCCGGGCCCCTTCATCTGAAGAAGCCCCCCTGCCTTCTCGGAGAGCTGCCCCCCCCCCCCTCTCCGAGCCGCCGAGGCCGCCGCGGCAGCCCCGGCGCGCGGCGCGGCGCGGCGCGCGCGGCGCGGGCCCGTCTCGCCGGCGGGCCTCGCCCTGCGCAGCTCGCCCTCGGCGACGGCGACCGTGCGTCCGGGGGTCCTGGCGAGACCGCGTAGACGCGCCAACGGCGATGCAGGGAACGCAGGAGGGGAAAAAAAAACACTTTTTTGATCCGCGGGTCGAGAGCGCACCTCTTCCGGTCGAAGCTGAGCGGACCGCGCGAAGCTTGAATTTGGCGGAGAAGAGGAGGGAGGACGCGGCGGAGCCTCAGAGCGAGGCCGAGAGGAGGAATAGCCTCGGATACAAGCGGTGCCGAAGCCGAAGTTCTTGCAAAGGGACGTCTTCGGCAGGAGCCCGGTGGGTGAAAAAAACACACGCAGACACAAGGAATCGTCGATCCCCAGGAAAGTATTGGGAAAATGTGGGAAGTGGGGGGGAAGACAAAAACCCAGGACATACAGAAAATTATCCCAGTGCGACCCCACCTAGGAGTTGGAGCCCCTAGGAAAGCAGCATTAGTAGTAACATTAAACTAAGCTAAAGCTAAGCTAAAACAAAACTGCAGCTGAGCTAAAGCTAAAGCTAAAACTAAAGCTAAAGCTAAAGCTAAAGCTAAAGCTAAAGCTAAAGCTAAAGCTAAGCTAAAGCAGAGCTGAAGCTAAGCTAAAGCTGAGCTAAAGCTAAGCTAAAGCTAAGCTAAAGCTAAGCTGACACTAAAGCTACAGCTAAAGCTCCCAGGATCCTGTGGGGGAGCCGCGGGGCGGATGCCGGGGGAACCGCCCGGGGCGATTCCCACTGCCCGGCCCCTTTAAGCCCACAGGGTAAGAACCCTTCTAGGCAGAGCCTGAGTAGGGAAATATGGGGAATCCTGTTATTTGTATGTTTTTTGTTGTGTTTCCCAGGGCCCCATCAGTGACGGCGATGTAGGTCTCGGTGTTGTGGGAGCGCTCGGCTTTTGCTTTCCTGCAACTCGCTGTGTCGTGTGCGTTCGACACCGCAGAGCGGGAACATGCAGGAGAGTGTGGTTCGTGATTTCCTACGGATCGGTGTCCAACATCACCGCTAAGCAACATCGCCGTTAGCGTGGCCTCGGAGACCGCGAAGTGGCGCGTCCAGCGTTCCAGCACGCAGTCGATGGCCAGCGCATCGCCGGCCGCACCCGGCGCTGCCAGAGCGCCGCGTGGCACGGTGCGCAGCAGACGCGGACATCACTGCTGCTCCAACGGGGCCCAGGCTCGGAAATTTACATGCTGCCCTGGAAGAGACCTCCCTGGAAGGAGCCACCTCTGGCTCCCACCCACGCCAACGCCAGCACCAAAATTAATTGCAGCACGTTCAACCAGAAGTACATCGCCGTCCAGGCTTCTGACTCGCATCCCGAGCCGCCCCGAATTTCGAAATTGGTTGTCAGACCTGCTGTGGCATACCCCGAGCAGACATACCTTCAGGCAGCAGCCTCCCGGGCCTTCCAGGACGCCGTCTCGCGACAAGTACCGCTTCATCCCGATCACCACCAGTGCCACGACCAGGAGGCCGAGCACGACCCAGAGAACGAGCGCGGCGATCGAGAGCCGACCATGTGGATCCAGATCACCAGAATAGAGTGCCAGCGCGGGGACCCAGATCAGGCCAGCGCCACTTCCAAGTCCAGCGCCGACCGCGTACTCGAGGCTCGCGTCGGCCTCCGCACCGGCGTGGACCCGGAGGACCAGGCCGTGGACCTGGAGGACCTGGCCGTGGCTCCAGAGCAGAGGGCCTTGGACCTGGAGGGCTAGGCCGTGGGGCAGGAGGAGGAGGAGGAGGAGGAGGAGGAGGAGGAGGAGCAGGAGGAGGACGGGGAGGAGGAGGAGAATGATCCCGTGGCGGCGGTGGAGATGGAGGTCGACGTCGCTGCGGTGGAGGTCGACGTCCCGACGGAGGCGGCCGGCCGGCTGGAGGGGGTGGATGACCTGGGGGCTGTATCGGCGACGGCGGGGTTCACGGGGGGTGTCGTCGGGGAGGAGCAGCAGGAGGGGGAGCCACGGCGGCACCACCATCATGAGCACCACGACGGGCGCCAGAAGCACCGTCGTCAGCAGCACGAGCCAGTATTGCGGCCAATGTCGAATCCAGCACAGCCTGCACCGACGTCCGCACTGGCGCCAGCGGCAAAACCACCATCGACGCCAGCACTGACGCCAGCATCCACCCCAGCATGGGCGCGCTCATCCAGGACAGTGTCCACTCTAGCACCGGATCCCGCAATCACGCCAACACCGACAAGCACAGCACCGAGTAGACTGCCGACTCCAGCATCGGGTTCCGCACTCATGCCATTGTCGACACCGCCAGCGGCCTGGCAATGGAACCAGCCCTCGCTACAGTACCGAACCCACTATCGACACAAACGCCAAGCACAACACCGACCCCAGCAAAGGCGCCCGCATCGACACTCACACCTACGCTGACATCGGCCCCAGCATCGGCGACTACATCCACGCCGGCACCAGCCTCAGCACAGGCACCAGCACCGACCTTGGCAACGACTCCAGCACCGACGCCGGTCCCAACCCCAGCACCGACGCCGTCACCCAGTGCGGCAACGATTATAGCACCAGAGCCAGCATCTACGTCACCACCAACACCGGCATCGGCGCCAGCACCCACGCCAGCACCGACACCAGCGCTGGCCCTCACGACAGCACCGGAGCCGGCCTTCCTGCGCGGCCCAGGGCCGACAGCACGACTCCGAGGGGTGCGCGCCGCCGACCACCGGCACGCAGCCACCTCCGACGCGCCAACCGACCCCATGACCGACGTCGTTCCCGACTCCCACGCCGGCGACCCTTCCCGTGATCCACCCACTCCAGCATCGACGCCACCACCGACCCCATCAGCTAAGACAGCAGCGACGGCGTAGTCATCAACGCCGTCACCGAAGGCGGCACGACCACCAGCGCCGACCTCGGCATCGACGCCAGGCATGGCTCCTGACCTTGGCAAAGACTGCTCGCTCCTGACGCTCCGCACCGATGGACGCAGCAGCAGTATCGGCAGCAGCGTGACGGAGTCCAGCAGCACGACAGTGAACAGCAGGACGGACCCCAGCAACACCAAGGAGAGCAGCATGACGGGCGCCAGCAGCAACATCACGAGCCACGCGAGGGACTCCATTAGCACGACCGCGCGCGACACAACGGACTCCAGCTGCAGCATCGAGCATCGCGAGCAGCACGATGGCCCCCGGCAGCATGATCGGGAGCAGCACGATGGACCCCGGCAGCACTGTCGCGAGCAGAACGACGAATTCCGCGGCCCCGACCCCCCTGGGATGGCCGCCGACGAGCGGGCGGTCGAGGCCCCCCTCCCCGGTGCGACCCGCCCTCCTGCGCCGCCGCCGGGCGGATGGCCGAAGCCGCGGGAGCGGAGTGCGGAGGAGGCGCGGCGATGGCATCGGCGCCAGCATCGGCGACTGTCGCGACGCAAGCGCGGAGGCCTGTACCGACACCAGCACCGGCACCGGCGCACCCAGCCGCACCGGCACCATCATCAACGCCTGCGCCGGCGCCAGCGGCGACGCCCACGCCGATGCCACGGGCACTGGCGCAGCCATCGCGCCGACGTCAGTAGTGGCGCCATCAGCGATGCCAGCACTGGCAGTGCAGCCACCAGCTGCGACGCCACCGCCTACCCTTGCAGCGTCGCTCGCAACGACGCCTGCGACGACGGCAGAAACACTAGCACAGTTACCAGCCTCGACGCCAACCACAGTGCCCGCAGTGACGACAGCAGCGACGCCCGCGTCACCAGTAGCGCCGGCACTGGCGCAGCCATCAGCCACGGCGCCAACATCGGCTCTGGCAATGACGCCAGCACCGACGCCGGCATCAACATCTCCACCTGCATGAGCAGAGTCGCTAGCGTCGACGTCACCACCGACGCCGTCAGTAACGCCTGCAGCGACGCCCGCATCATCATCAGCACTGGCACCAGCACAACTACTAGTCTTGACTCCAACGCCGACATCTGCAGCGAGAGCAGCAACGACGCCTGCATTGACTGCAGAATCGGCAACAGCACAGCCACCATCCCTGACGCAATTCCGACGTCCGCAGCGCCGACAAAGGCGACGCCTGCCACGACGCCAACACGGGCACCGTCACAGCCGTCAGCCTCGACGCCACCACCGACGCCTGCGGCAAAGCCTGCACTGACGCCTGCATCGACAGCAGCACCAGCGCCCGCGCAACCATTAACGTATTAACGTCGACCTCCTCAACACCGATGCCTGCAGCGACGGTAGCAGCGACCCCTGAGTCGACATCGTTCATGCACCTTCGCAACCACAATCCTCGATGCCCACCCCGACGGCAGCAGCGACACCACCCGCGAAGCCCTCATCGTCAACGGCACTGGCATGAGCACAGCCACCAGCCTCGACGCCAACACCGACGCCTGTAGTGGCGCCAGAAGGGACGACCGCATCGACATCGCCATCGGCACCAGCGCGACGATAAGCCCTGACGTCGCCACTACCTGCACCGACGCCAGCAGCGACGCTTGCGTCGACGGCAGCAGCTACGCCTTCAGCAACGCCGGCGTCGACGCCTGCGTCGACGTCAGTATGGGCGCTGGCCTCGACGCCGCCATCCACTGCTTCCCGACAGTGTTACCTGAATTTGGCAGCACTTCTTCATCTACGTTCAACGCCGTCACCAGTGGCGACGTGGTCATAGGCACCACCATCGCACAAAGCACCGACGCCAGAAACGACGACCGCAACGACGCCACCAGCGGCGCCTGCATCGACGTCAGCACTGACACCTGTACAGCTTTCCAGCACCGAGGCCAGCACCGACGCCAGATGCGAGGTCCGCCTCAGCGCCTGTACCGACGGCGGCGCCGACGCCAGGACAACTCCCAGCATCGACGCTAGCTACTCCAGCATCGACGTGGTCAGCGACATCGGGGACGACATCATTCTCCTGCATCGATGCCGACACCTGCCTGTTTCCGCAGCGACGACGGCATCGACTCCCGCAGGGGCGTCAGCGCTCGCAACAGCATAGCCTCTAGCTTTGACAAAAGCATCCACGCCTGCAGCGACGCCAGCATCGAGGTCAGCACCAGTGCCAGCGCAGCCACCAGCACCGACGCCAATACCTACGCCGCCTGCAGCGCCGCCAGCACCAGCGCCGACGTCGACGTCAGTACTGACGCCAGCAACGCATCACGCACCGACGCCAACGACGACGTCTGCAATGACGTCGGCACCCACGCCTGCATCGAGGTCTTCACCGACCACGCCACAGCCTTCAGCATCGACGCCAACACCGACGCCAGTGGCGACGCCAGCATTTTCACCGGCACGCACTCCAGCATCGACGCCGACATTATCGTTCACAGCGACGCTAGCATATGCGTCAGTACCGGCGCCAGCACGGCCTCCAGCATCGGCGTCGAAGCCCGCGCCTACAGCGATGCCAGCACAGTCAGCACAGACACGTGCACAATGGCCAGCAGCGACGCCTCCAGCGATGCCAATGGCACTGACGCCAGCATTGACGGAAGCACCGGCAGCTCCCCAACCGCGGCTCCTGAGTCTGGCCGCTGCAGGATCGGCGTGCCACGCCGACGCCGGCGCCGACGCCCACGCTGCCGCCTGCAGCCACCCTGGCATCGTCGTCTGCACCGACGGCAGTGCCGACGCAAGCACAGCCTCCAGCACCGACGCCAGCAACCACGCCTGCAGCGGTGCTAGCACCGACGCCTGCGTCGTCTTCGGCGCCGATGCCAGCGCGCACAGCGGCAGCGACGCCAATGCTGATGCCTGCAACCGCGCCGCCGTGCGCCTTCCCGACCAGCCCTGGCCGGTCCGGCCTCCCAGCCCATCCTGGCGCTCAGCGGCGCATCATCGGAGTGCGCGGAAGGGGGCTCCACTTCGACGGCCACGCCATGCGCTCGACCTTCAGCCTCTTCGGCCCAGGAAGGTCCTGCCACGTCGCCCTGGTGCCGTCCGAGCGCCCCCTCGGCCGCGGCCCCGAAGAACTACGCCGCCGAGGAGGCCGCCAACAGGACCTGCGATTACTCCCGCACTCGCGGCGTACCCGCGGGCAACTCCTGTGTCGAGGCCACCGTCCCCCTTGATCAATGCCACAACCAGCTGCTCCAGCACCAGCACCAGCAACGTGAGCACGACCAGCAGGACCACCATGACCAGCCGATCCACCACGACCACAGCAGCGCAACCAGCACGACTGGCAGGGACCTGCAGCCCGACGGTCAGCAGCAGCACCACCGTCACCACCACCACGACCACGAATGCGACCAGCACCACGACGTCCACGACCAGCAACAGTACAGTGACGATCGAGACGCTGGAAAACAGCGACATCACCGTCTAGTTACCAGCATGACAGAAACCAGAAGTGCCACCCCGACCAGCACGACAGCAACCAGCGCCGCCACCCTGACCGCCGCACGGACAGCCAGCAGGCCGACGACAAACCCGCAGCACCATCGTGCCCCATACGGCGGCACACCGCAGCCCCACGGCACACACCGCAGCCCCACGCCCAGACCATGGCCCAGCCCCGCCCGCCGCTCCGCCTGGCCACGGCCACGACCCGGGCGCGGGCGCAGACCCCGCGCCTCCCGGGCCGCCGCGACGGCACAGGCGCTTGTCCTCCTGCCCCGCGGCGGCTGCGACCTCGCCCGGGAGCGGCCGCAGCCCGGGCGCGAGCTCCGCGCCGCCCGGGCCCGCCGCGCTCGCAGGCGCGCTGCCCGCGCGCAGGCCCGTGCCCCTCGACGGGGCCGCCCCTCCCAGCCCGCCTCGCGGGGCGCTCCGCGGGCGGCGGCCGCCCGCCGCACACCGCTGGCGGCACC
>CAUYUJ010001431.1:0-2500 GCA_963575745.1 Prorocentrum cordatum | reverse complement strand
CGGCGCCGCCCCCCGCGCTCCGGCGGGGGCCCCCGCCGAGGGCCCGCGGGGCCCGCGCGGCCGCGGGAGGCCCTCCTCGGGGGCGCCGCCGCGATGGGCGGCGAGGCGGAGAAGAAGTCGGCGGCGGGCTCGGCCCCTCCCTCTGCACGGAGAGAGAGAGCGCGCGGGGCGGAGCGAGGCGCGGGCGCGAGTGCCGCGTGTCTCTTTGGCTCGCCCCCGTCGGTTGCGTGCTGGGAGTCCGCGGCGGGCTCGGCGTTCCCTGCCGGAGAGAAGATAGGCAGAGCGAGCGAGCGAGAATCAGAGCACAGATCGAATAATAAGAATAATTAAAATAATAATGATAATAATAATCATATCAATATTCAGATTAATATTACTAAGAATACCAATTATAGCAATACTAGTAATAGTAATAGTAATACTAATAGTAATCGTAATAGTAATAGTAATAGTAATAGTAATAGTAATAGTAATAGTAATAGTAATAGTAATAGTAATAGTAATAGTAATAGTAATAGTAATAGTAATAGTAATAGTAATAGTAATAGTAATAGTAAAAATAATAGTAATAGTAATACTAATAATACTATTAATAATAATAATAAGAATAATAATGATACTAATAAAACGAATAATGATACTAATAATATATATTAATAATAGTAATAATAATAATAGTAATACAAAAAATAATAATAATAATAGTACCAATATCAATAGTAAACAGATCATGTAACGGGGAGACGGGCCCCCGGCCCAACGGGCGGTCAACTTTTTCCAAACTCCCCCCTCGGCCCTGTCCCCTTTTTAGTCCCGGGGGGGGGGGGGGGGGGGGGGCGACCTTTGTCGGGGCGCTTCGGGGCCGGGCCCGCTGTTGGGGGGCCGCAAATCGGCTTCCAAAGCGATCGGGCAGTCGCTCTGGCGGCCCAAGACGGCCCCGAGCCACCCGAAGACGGCTTCCAGGGGTCTCAGACGGCCCAAGGAGCTTTCCAAACGGACCAAGATGCCCCCGCTTCGGGCTTCGAACGCTCCTGGATGGCTCAAGAGGCGCCCAAGACCGCCCCGAACAAACCCAAGAGGGGTTCAAGAAAGCCCCAAGACGGCGTCAGAGACTTCTCGGGAGCCCCAAGATGACTCGAGAGGGCCCCAGGACGGCCCAAGAGGCCCCCCCAAGACGGCCCAAGGGGCCCCAGATCGGCCCAAAAGGGCCCCAAGCGGGGGAAAACGAATTCACAATTCATCATAATTCCAGCCTTCCGCCCCCCCAGGCCCCCAGGAGGCCCAAAGAGGCCCCGACGAGGCGCCCCGAGGTTCCTAATGGGCACCCCAAGAGGTCCCAAGAGGCCCCCAAGAGGCCCGAAAGAGGCCCCAAGAAGCCCCGAAGCGGCCCCAAGAGGCTTCACGGCCGACCCCGACGAGTTTCCTGACAGGCCTCTTACGAGGTGCCCACGAACACACACGAGGCTTTCATACACAGACCAGGCACCGCGGCGGGATGGTCCGCAGGCCAACGCACACACACACATATATATATATATATATATATATATATATATATGTATATATATATATATGTATACATCTATACATACATATCCATACACACATACACACATGCAGAGATAACCAGGCATAAGCACATATCTACACAGCACGGGGGACTGGGCCCAGGGGCGTGGGCGCCACGGCCCCTACCACAAAATGGGCGGCCCGGGGGCCGAGCCCGCTCCTGGGGGCCCCAGGAGCCATCAGAGAGCGGTCCGACGGGCGTCACGGCGCCCCAAGAGAGTCGCGAAGCACCGTCCAGACGGCCTGCAGGGGTGCCAGACGGCTCCAGAGGCGTCTCGAACGGCCCCCGAGGCGTCCAAGACGCTTGGAGACGCCTTCAAGAGGTCCCTCAAGAGGGCCCCGACACACAACCATCGACCCATCCTTTTTTTTGGGGGGGTGTAAAACGGATATGAGCGACACATTCGCTTTTCTTGTCCTCGTAACGTCCTTAAGACAACCACAAAGGCCCCCCAAAGCGCCCCAAGAGGACCCAAGAGGCCTCCAAGAGGACCCCAAGACGGCCCAGGAGGCTGGAAGCCGCGCGCGCGCGCGAAGCGCGCGGGTGGCCAAAGAGGGCCCCGACAGGGGGACGACATGGACACAAGGTGGGGGGGCTCGAGCTACCGCTTCGAGCCATCCGCCCCAAGATCACCCCCGACGCCGCTCACAGGCCCCCTAAGCGGCCCCCACGGCCCCAAGACGCCCCCCAAAGGGCCCCCGAAAGGCCCCCCAAAGGCCCGTGGGAGGCCCCCAGGCCGGCTCCAGCACCCCCCCCCAAACGGGCCTCTGAGGGACTTCCCAAGAAACCTTTTTATATACCTCTACGAGAGGCCTCTGGTCCACAACCCAGGCCCGTTCCTGGGGCGCCGCCTGATCGGCGCAGGTTTCGTTTGTCTGTGTGTATGTGTTTTTGTGTACGTGCGCATGTACGTACGAATGCACGATCGTA
>CAUYUJ010001430.1:60000-101330 GCA_963575745.1 Prorocentrum cordatum | reverse complement strand
GAGCGAAGCGACGCGGTCGGCTGACCGTTGCCGCGGCGGGCCAGGCCCCTGGCGGCGCACGGAAGTGCGCCTGGGCAGATCGGGTGGCACCAGGGTCGTGGGAGCGATGGGGGCGATTGCAAAAAGAACCGAGAAGAATTCGGAGATCACGAGGGGGACGAAGAACGACATAAGCATAAAAACTCGGAGGTCCGCGCGGATTTCCAGAATCCGCGCTGGACCCCCTCTGGCGGCTCCTCTGGCGCCGCCCCTGGCGCGCTCCGCGCGCCAGGGAGGGGGGTCCAGCGCGGATCCGAGAAATCCGCGCGGACCTCCGAGTTCTTATGTTTATGTCTGTCTTCGTTCCCCTGTATCACGATGGTGAAACAGGCTCCACTAGCGTCGCCCCCGCTGCAGGCGGCGCGGCCGCGGGGGGGGAGAAAGGACGAGCACTCAGAGGCGGAAGACTTCCGCCATGCCGGGGGCACCAAACACAAGTGCGCAAGACGCCGGGGGCACCAAACACAAGGTGAACATGTTCTTTGTCGGCGTTTCGACATTGGTTGGAAGGGGGGGGTCTGGCTCAGGACCTCTGCTGAGTGCGACTGTTTGCAGCAGTGCGTCCTATGGGGGAGACTCCACCTGCTGGGACAGGCGCCAACAACAAACAAGATACTACCCATGCGGTTTGGGCGAGGCGGGGTGGGGGCGAGGGCCCGTGCCGATCGGCAAAGCAAGCGTGGAACACGCTGCTACCGCATATCGCGTTCGGTGATCGGGGACCCAAGTGGGGCCTGAACCCAGAGGAGGAGGGGAGGAGGAGGAGGAGAGAGGAGGAGGAGGAGGGGAAGGAGGAGGAGGAGGATGCAGGAGGATGGGAGGATGGAGGAGGAGGAGGGGATGCAGGAGAGAGGGAGGAGGAGGGAGGAGGAAGCGGAGGGAGGAGGCAGGAGGATCCCGGGAGGAGGGAGGAGGATGAGGAGGAGGAGGAGAGGAGAGGAGGTGGAGGAGGAGGGCAGGAGGAGGAGGAGGAGGAAGGGCGGAGGAGAGGTGGAGGAGCAGGGATGGAGGCGGAAGCGGAGGAAGAGGAGGAGGAGGAGGAGGCGGAGGAGGAGGAGGAGAGGAGGAGGAGGGGGAGGAGGGGGAGGAGGAGGAGGAGGAGAGGAGGAGAGAGGAGAGGAGAGGAGGAGGAGGAGAAAAGGGAGGAGAGCAGGAGGCAAAGGGTCACTCTTGCGTGTAGGAGGAGGAGGAGGAGGAGGAGGAGGGAGGGAGGAGGAGGAGGAAAAGGAGGAGGAGGAGGAAAAGGAAGGATGATGCGGAGGAGCAGGAGGAGGAGCAGGAGGAGGCGGAGAAGGACGCGGAGGAGGAGGAGCAGCCGGAGGAGCAGCAGGAGGAGGAGGAGGAGCAGCAGGAGGAGGAGGAGGAGGATGAAAGGTCACTCTGGCGAAGGGTCACTCTTGCGCGTAGCCGAGTCACCGCGCCACGCCGCCCGACGCCGAGCACACGGCCCGGTGCGGGCCGCCGCCTCCCGTCGACCCCCGCCCGAGGCGCCCCCCCCCGCCCGGGGGCCCTGCGGGCGGCGACGGCCGCGGGCGGCCGCCTGCAGAAAGAGAGAGAGAGATGATCGAGGATCGAGGAGCATCGAGGGGGAGATCGAGTATGGAGGGGATCGAGGATCGAGGAGCATCGAGGAGCATCGAGGAGCATCGAGGAGCATCGAGGAGCGGGGGAGGATCGAGGATCGGAGGGGGCATGTGGGCGGTGGAGGGGGCAACGTCCAGGAGCGGACCGGCCCAGGGGGCCCTGAGGAGGGCCTGGCTGCGCGAGGAGCGCCCGAGGAACCGCCATGGAAGGACACCTTCCGAACCCGAGCTGCCTCTTCTTGTCTCGGCGTGTCCTGGCCGCAGAAGAGCGCCTGTCAGCTACCTGGGAAAGGGTTCCTCGATTCCTTCTCCTCCTCCTCCTCCTCCTCCTCCAGCTCCTCCTCCTCCTCCTTCTCCTCCTCGTCCTTCTCCTCCTCTCCTGCCAGCTACCTGGGAAAGGGTTTTGCTGCTTTCCGAACCCCTACCCCCCGCTGAGGGGCAGCGATGTGGGGGGGCCGGCCCAGGGGGGGCACCATGGCGCTGGCGTCGGCGACACATCGTCGACAGATCGGCGATGGGCCCCCTCGATATCACACCCGCAGGATCCAGGGCGCGGGGGGGCTGTCGGGCCCGTGTCGGCGATTAGTGCGATTTGGGGTCGATGCACCCCCCCGTCTGAGCCTGCCCCCCCCTGACGTTGCCCCTGAAGGCCAGGGGACGGGGCGGTGGGCGGCGGCGTCCCCTTGTGGCCGACGTAATAGCGGACGTAGAACTCGTCCTGCCGCGGGCGGGTGGCACGCGGGCACGCGGAGGGGGGGCTGGGACTGTAAGTGCTCGTCCCGGGAACCCTCGGAGCCACCAGCTCCACTCATGCGTCGGTGCTGCGCTGAAGGTCCGTCGACTTGAGTCGATCGAAACTGAATCGACACTGGGTCGAGCTGGAGCCGGATCGGAGTCGAACAGATCCGTCAGGTGGGCCCCAGGAAGATCTCCAAAACGAGAATACAACGGAAACGAGAGGCGGGACCGCCCGAAGAGAGATCTGTGTGCACGGCCCCTTCATCAGAAACAGCGCCGACCTACCGAACAGGCAGGTCGGGGGCGCCCAAGAGGAGGGCGTCCAAGAGGCAAAATCGTAAATCATGGCCCGAGGCATGTGCGCGGACGAATGGGGGGGACCAGGGGACGCATTGAAAGAAGAGAGAGGGGGGAAAAGGGGAATTCCAGTGAGATATCATGGCCACGGCCATGACATCCCCGCCCCCCGCCTAGTCTTCAACCGCCCTCTTGGACGACCACGATCGGCCCCCTCTCGTTGCCGCTGACCTCCGCTCATAAACATCCGATGTCTTCGTGTTGTAAATGCGGCGTCCCCAGAAGTCCCAAGCCTTCCCCCAAGGCGAGGGTTTCATTCCGAGTCGTTTCCTGACGGTCCTGGGGCCCAATGAAGCTCCCAGAGGCCAAAAAATACGGAAGCAAAACTCAGTCTTGATGGTTTCATTACGTTGATCCTCCCCCTCTCCCTCCTCCTTCGCGCCGCCAGCTGGCCGCCCAGGGGTCCTCCTCCGGCATCCTATGGCAGCCTTGATCGCCACGCCAGCCTCCGCCCTTGGGCGCGCCGCTGGGATCACCGCGGGCACATGCGCTGCCCTTCTGCCTCCTCCCGGCCTCCACCCATCCTTATCCACATCCACCCCCCTCCTGCTCTACGCCCTCCCCCTCCTCCTCCTCCTCCTCCTCCTCCTCCTCCTGCTCTCCGCCCTCCTCCTCCTACTCCCCTCCTCCTCCTCCTCCTCCTCCTCCTCCTCCTCCTCCTCCTCCTCCTCCTGGATGACCCAACTTCACGCATCGCTCCCCACGGTGCACAATCATCTTCGCGCCCTCAGGCCCTCGCGCCGGCGACTCGGAGAAGGGTAGCCGCTCTGGCCCAGACCGCGATGTGAAGGGCGACTCTCTTCGCGCCCCTGCCTGTGACCTCGCCACCCTTCTCCACCTCCTCTCCAAGAGGGGGGGACGAGAAGGGAGGTAGGGAGGGGAAGGAGAGCGGGCATCCTCCTCCTCTTCCGCCTGCTCCTCCCCCTGCGTTTCATCCTTTCCTCCTCAATCCCCCACACTGCCATCTACGACACTGGCGAACTTACCAAATGCGCATGCACCTGATGAACGAACCTTCCTGACCCTTCATGACAGCTATACACCTATACGTCTACATGTATATACATGTGTATGGTGCACCTACCTACCTACCTGCCTGCCTGCCTACCTACATGCATACATACATACGTGCGTGCATCTGTACGTACGTACGTACGTACGTACACACAAGCATACTTACATACGCACACGTACGCACTTGCGTGCGTGCATGCATACATAGTTATATCCACACATACATACATACCTACCTACATACATACATAGCTGTAGACATGCATACATATGAACATGCATGACTGTATACACACATGCATACACAGACATGCTTACACACAAACATCCATAAACACGTAGATCAAAACATCAATGCGCACATAGCTCCAGCCATACATACATACAGGCATGCATACACACATGCATACAAACAAATAGACACACCGACATGAATGCATGCATGATTGCATGCGTACCGATATATGTGCATGCATGCATGCATGCATGCATTCATACATGCATACACATATATGTAGACGCATATACACCTAAGACTGCATACGCACATACACACATACACACATGCATGCATACATGCATACATGCAGACATACATCGACACGCATGCATACATACACATACCTGCATGCACACATTCATATACACATACATACATGTATGCATGCATACATACATCCATACATACACACATGCATGCATACATACATACATGCATCCATGCGTCCATCCGTACATACACACATGCATACACGCATGCATGCATACATACAAACTTACATCCATACATACGTACGTCCATACATCTATACATCCATCCATCCATACATACATACACTAGCATACCCATACCTGCACATATACTCACATTCATGCATCCACAAAAGAATAGATAAATCGCCGTGACGAAAGTTTCTTTCAATGTGCCTTTTGGAATGATGCGCTCGTGCGGAATAGTTCGGAGTAGTTTTACTAAAACTACTCCGTGCGCAATCGCACCCCGCTCGATAATTTATATGGCTTGGAGCGGAGTAGTTTCCGATCCCGTTTTGGGGTAACAGAGTTATTAACGCCTCCGGATCGGAAACTACTCCGCCAAATGATCCCAGCACCATGTCACGTTAGGAATCTTGAGAGGGATGGGAGTGACCTTCATCATAGCAATTTGAAGAAACTTTTCACGGCTGTGTACATGCATGCCGTCATGCAATGTTGCATGTATGCATGCACGCATGCATATATACATTCGTACTTCCGTATGTATTGTTTGTACATACGCCCACACATACACCCATACATACATAGATGCATACATACATACATACATACATACATACATACATACATACATACATACATACATACACACATACACATATACATACATGCATACATGTACGCATACATGCATGCATACACACATACATGCACACATGCATACATACATGTATGCATGCATGCATGCATGCATGCATGCATACATACATACATGCATGCATACATATGTACATGCATACATGCATACATGCATACATGCATACATGCATACATGCATACATGCATACATGCATACATGCATACATGCATACATGCATACATGCATACATGCATACATACATACATACATACATACATACATAGATACATTTGTATATATCTATTCCAGCGCCGATGCTGACGCAACCTCTCAGGAAGTGCACCCTGATGTAATTATGCTCTCCTTCGCCGCTCCCCCCCGACACGCCCGCCGCGCGCGCCCGCCGCGCGCGCCGACACGCCCGCCGAGCGCCGGCTGGCTGGCCGGCCGGCCGGCCGGGCCCTGGGCGGCGGGGGCCTGCGGCCGGCGCGCAGCGGCCCAGTGTCCGAGGGAGCCCCCCGCCCGCCCTCCCCCTACGTGCCGGCGGCGCGCACGAGGGGTGCTGTTTGGGCGGCGGCTCTCCACGGGGGGATGCAGAGGGGCTTCCAGGGGGCTCTGTTTGGGCGGCGGCTCTCCTGGGGGGGGTGCAGAGGGGGGGATGCAGAGGGGGTTCTGTTTGGGTGGCGGCTCTCCAGGGGGCGTGCCTTCTGTCCGCTGTCCGCCGCCCGGTGTGGGACGGTTCGCCCGCGGCCTGCGCCCCGGAAGCAACGCGAACTCGTCGAATTCGCGTCGGCACCACGTCGAAGCTGCGTCGACTCCGCGAAGAATCCGCGCCGAATCGGCGCCGCATATCAGTATACTTTTTCTATAACTGGAAGACAGAATCTTCAAAGACAGACGCGGCCAGGGTAAGACGATAGAGGTGGCCTTTTTCAGTGCAGGATGACTGTTTAGACTTCTGTTGCTCCCATCGTACTTGAGGACACATCCCAGAAATAATCTCAAACACCCAGAAAAAGATCGAAACAGTGTCGAACGAGTATCGCTTCCCAGGGCCCGGCACGTGAAAACCTTCAAGTTTCGGCACTTTCTTGGTACTCGAAATTCTTCCTGGTGATCAAGGTTAAAAAATAAGTTGGGACATCATAAGTTTGGACAAGGGCACGGGTGGACAACCAGCAACACGCAGTTTTTGTTGCCGCCTGGAACGGCTTTGGAGAGGACGAACGAAGAATATCCACGGCGACGGCGATGCCCACACGAGCAGGCTAGGAGCAGAAACCGACCGTGTATAAATCGTCGCCCACGGCGCTGCAGCGCGACAACGCCCCCTCCCCCCGGCACTTCTCAAGCGTCGTCCTCCATCGAAGAATAGGTCGGGCGTGTCCTCCTACAGGCGGATTTTAAACGGAGGAGTTCAAAATCCAAACTAGCCACAAACAATCAAAATATGATGAACAAATGCTCAACAAAAATCGTTCCCAGACTATTTTTGACTATCTTTGACTATTCCTCCTGTAGAGGGACAAGCCCGACTCAAATCAAGGAGGCACGACGGGGGGGCCTCTACGACGCGCCCGCCCTTTCCCCCCCCCGCCACCACGGAGAAGCCTGCTCAGAAGCCCCGAGGTCGAACGGAACTCTGAGCTGTTTTTGTTCTCAACCTAAGGTTTTGCACCCTCGCCTCAGGTCGGGCATGTCCCCCTACAGGCGGATGCTCTACGAGTAGTAAAACGTAGCCAAAGAATACCCCACCAGAGTCAAACAATACTCAAACACATCGTCACCAGACTATATTCTTACTATTTTTGAAGATCCCCCCTGTCGAGGGACAGGCCCGACTTTTGGAGGCCTGGAAATGGGCACCAACACCAACACAGGGGGGTGCCTCCACAGGGGGAAGGTGATCCCAGATTTCGGTGTTGGAAGCCAGAATAGTACCACCATCACCGAGATCGGGATCTTCTTCCCTCGGCGGAGGCACACCGCCGAAATTGGTGGTCGTGTCGACCTCTGGGCCTGCGAGACTTACCCCCTCGCGGTGCCGTGCAGCCCCCTCCCTGGGGCAGCACCCTGCCCTCCCAAACCCCGTGCGCGCCGCCGACCCGGGGAGGCCCCGACGCGGGGGGCGCGCGGACCTCCGAGCGCCCTATGCTCGCTCGGGGCTGCCTTCTTCGGCTGCTTCGAAGAGCCCAGGGGCGACATCCTCCTCCTCCTCCTCCTCCTCCTCCTCCTCCTCCTCTTTGTCCTCCTCCTCCTCCTCCTCTACCTCCTCCTCCTCCTCCTCCTCCTCCTCCTCCTCCTCCTCCTCCTCCTCCTCCTCCTCTGGGCAAGGGGGTCGGATCTCTACGTGCTGACCCGGGTCGACCAAGTCCAGACCCGGGTCCAGTCAGGAGTTGCAGGACCCCTGAAGATCCTGCAGGATCCTGCGCCCAAGCCCGGGCCAGTGCGACCCTGGCTCTAGGAGGAGGAGGAGGAGGAGGAGGAGGAGGAGGAGGAGGAGGAGAAGGAGGAGGAGGAGGAGGAGATCCTTCTCGATCTATGCTTGCTCGGATGTGACCCTCGTCCTGGCCTCGTCTTATCTTCGACCCCCCCCCGTCTTTCTCCTCTGCCGTGGCCTTCCTGGAGGAAGAGGAGGAGGAGGATGAGGAGGAGGAGGATCCTGCAAGATCTGGCGCTCTGACTGACCCCCGCTTGCATTGACCCCCGTCCCCTACGCCACGAGGGGGGGGGGCGCTTTAACTGCGACGACCGGGGCGAACATCCAGGGGCGGGCATCACAGGCATACGCCCGGGGGCCTCGCCGAATACATGGACCATCGGCGCCCCTGGGCTATCTGGCATGGTGGAAACTCTGAGGGTAGGAAAGGGGTGTGGTGCGAAAGGGTGCGGTGCCAATGCTGGATCTGGCGAGGCGATCTATCGTAGATAACATCGCCATTGCCACGATTGGCACCATACCCCTTTATGCCACACTCCTTTCCGACCTCCAGAGAAACCTGACCTGAAGGAAACTGGTCCTGGACACCTGTGCCTTTCCGGGGGCCACCTCTTCATCCTGAATCGCTTTTTGATGGCCCTGGGGCCGGGAGGGCCGGGGAGCCCGAAAACGGTGGGAAACCGCAGGGCCCGTTTCCCTTAAGACCCCTTCTTTTCATTAGAGGCCTCCGTGATGGGTTCTGAGTGGATGGGACTCAAGGATCGCGCCGCATCGCCGATGAATCAGCGATGCATCGGCGATGCATCGGCGATGCATCGGCGACGTCGGCGACGCATTTTGACGCCGGCGTGGATGAAATCGGGCTTCGCGTCGAGCCGCATCGCCGACGCATCGGCGATGTTCGCCCCTATGGGTTACCCCCTGGCCTGCTAGCCCGCTTAAGACAGGGCTAGGACGAGGATAAATCTCTTGCAGAGCGTTCTGGGACGCTCTCAGAGTCTTCTGGAACGCTCTGGGAAGGCCGCATCCTCCAGAGCCGCGGGGATCTCCGGGATTCTCGACTCATCCTCACTCGATTCTATCCTCGTCCTGGCTTCGGGGGCGTCCAAGAGGAAGGCGTCCGAGGGGGGGCGGGGCGCAAATCATGGCTGGCGGCACGTGCGCGGCCCAGAGGGGCCGGGGACGTAGTGAAATAAGAGGGGGCACCATGAGATCTGGGAAGATGTCATGGCCCCCGCCATGAGATCCACCCTTAGACAAGCGCGTTCCGCTACTCGCAAAGTAGCTACTCGCAAATAGCCTGGATCCGCCGCGGGGGATCTACGATCCACTACACCGAGGCAGGCATGTGTTTTTCGGACGCTTGCAAGTAGGCACACAGCGAGCAGAACGCACTCGGCGACCCCTAGTCTCGGGGGCGCGCAGACATGGATTAGCGATCCATGAATTTGGCACGCAGTCGCCAAATCCGTGGATCGGGGAGGTGCCCTCCCGAAAATGCGGCCGGCGCCGCCTCGCTCGGCGGCAGAAATCCGCGATTTCCCCTGGAAGCGGGATCCGTCGCGTCAATCCACGCCCCCTCGATCCGTGCTTGCGATCGCCCGAAGTCACCACCCCTCTCGGCTGCCCCCGGGTCTCAACCCTGTCGCCGCCTTGGCACCGCCCAGCCCCGCGCGCCGGGACACCTCCCCGGGGACGTGCCGGCCGCCCGCACCTGCTGGCGCGCGCCCGGCGGGGGCTCCCTGCGGCGGGCACAGTCGCCGCGGCGGCCGTGCGCGGGCGGCATCCCTCCTCACTGCTCCCTCCTCCTCCCTCCTCCCTCCTCCTCTCTCCGTCTCCCTCCTCCGTTCTTCTCCCTCCTCCCTCCTCCCTCGTCCTCCTCCTCCTCCTCCTCCCTCCTCCTCCCCTCCCTCCTCCCTCCTCCCTCCGCCCTCCTCCATCCTCCATCCTCCCTCATCATGCCTCCTCCTCCTCCTCATCCCTCCTCCTCCCCTCCCTCCTCCCTCCCCTCCCTGCTCTCCTCCTCCTCCTCCTCCTCCTCCTCCTCCTCCATATCGTCGTCCCATCCTCCTCCTCCTTCCTCCCTCCCCTCATCCCTCTTCCCTTCTCCTTTTCCTCTCTCTCCTCCTCTCCCTCCTCCTCCTCTCCTCCTCCTCCTCCTCCTCCTCCCCCTCCCCCTCCTCCTCATCCCCCATGCCATTTCGATATCCGATAACTCATCTTTGTCACACCCCCAGACGCGTCGGTAGGGCGGGCCGGGCGTTTCGCTTGATGCGCCCTCACCCTGTATGATCCTCGAGCTTGAAATTTACAGCATTATCACGGATGGGAGGCTGGTCGTTTTCAAAATGTGGCTCTGGACTGAACGCCACACATATTCCGTGTAAAACTTTGCAGCAGCTTCAAAGAAGGGCGCGTCGTTTTTCAAAATGTGGCTATCGCCTTAGCGCCGCGCGCACTGGTGTTTCCGATGTGCAGCACTTTCACAGATGGAATACGGGTCGTTCTCAACACGTCGTTCTTGCCCTAACGCCGCGCGCATTCGCCCATCAAAATGTGCAGCGTATTCACGGACGGAGGCCAGGTGGTGTTTTAAGTGTATTTCTGGTCTTAGCGCCGCGCGCACTCGTCTTACAAATGACAGCAACGTCGCGGATGGAGGGCGGTCCGTCTACGAAATGTGGTTGTCGCCTTACCGCCGGGCACATCCGTCTGAAACTTAACAACCGCCTAAAAGATGGAGCGAAGTTCCTTTTCAAGATGTGGTTCTCGCTTCAGCGCCGCGCGTATGCGTCTGGAGCGCCTGGAGCGTCTGTAAAGGTTCAAGGATTCGCACAGTTGTAATTCCAAGAATTGCTTTCCTGGGGTGACTAAGGATCGTCAAATCTTAGCTGTCAGGCTGAGTTGCGGCGTCGAAGCACGAGGAATGGTGTTCGGGTGCACCTTGGGACTGTTAGGACGCAGCTGTCACGTTAATCTGCGGCGTTGGGATCCCAATAATTATTGCGTTTTAACGCGATTGGGCACTCTAAGATTATGTCTTGTAACGGGCCACTTCATCAGCCAGCGCAGGACTCCAAATGGACCCGAAAGCTGAAACGAAGAGGACTGGAGTAGACTGGAGTAGACTGGACTCGAAAAGACTAGACTGGGCGGACTTTATTCTGCTCCGCTCTACCCTATCCTACTCATATCTGCCCGACTCTACTCCACCATCTACCCGACACTACTCTATTCCGCTCTGCTCTGTTCTACCTTCCCGTGCTCTACCTGGCCCTAATTACCGTACCGCACCGTACCCTACCCTGCCCTGCTCCATCCCACTCCGACTAATACATACTCATACTAGGCCCTCTCCCCGACCAATAGGGTTAGGTCGGGCATGTCTCCCTCCAGGCGGCTTCTGGGCGAACGATAAAAAACAACACATACTCAAAACAATTGAAAAATAGTCAACGACTCCTCCCCATACTATTTTCTCACTGTGTCTGAATATTCTCCCTGTAGAGGGACAGGCCCGACTTGACCATGGGGCCCCCCTCCGGGCGCGTGCACCATACAGAAAATCTGCGGTGCCCGCCCCCACGTGGACCTTCTGCCGGCCATGCTGCAGAACGCGCGGTGGGACCGGGGCGGGGCGCACAGCCCGCGCGAGGGCCGTGATGTCGTTTTCGCCTCGGCGCCGCGCTCTCGCGCTGCGCTCGGCACCAGCAGGGACGCCCGGCGCGTGTGGCCAGGAGACCGTGGCGCCCCGCGCGCGCGCACGGCCCGCGCGCGCGCGCCCCGCGCCCGAGGGGGGCTCTCGGAGCCGAGCCTGCTGCCCCCGGGGAGAGCGGCGGGGGCAGGAAGCTGCATGAGATGTGGATGGCGGTGGCCGCCGCCAGCGGCTACACACTTCGGCCTGGCATGTCCTCCTGCGGGCGGATGTTGGGAGAAAGCTACAAAAGCGTGGTCAAACAGTATTCTCACCGTGTCGAAGATGGTCCCCACTCGTCCCCGAACTGTGTTTTGACGTATGTTTCAGCATTCCTCCTGTAGAGGGACATGCCCGACTTCATGCTACACGCAAGAGCGACCCTGGGTAAGAGTGGCCTCTGGTGCGCGGCTTTTGGGGAGCCGCAGGGGGGGGGGGTGGGAGGAGAGGGGAGGGGGGGGGGGAGAGGAGGGGGGGGGGAGAGGGGAGGGGGAGGGGAGAGGGGAGAGGGGAGGGTGGGGCGGGAGGGGGCGACACCCGCGCGCGCAAGACGCACCCACCGCATCGCACTCGGCCATCGGGGGACCAGAGCGGGCCCGCACCCAAGAGGACGCTCTGGCGCAGGATCCCTCTTGCGCGCAGTCCGTCGAGCCCAGGCCTCCGGCGCCCCGACGACGCAGAGTCGAGCAGCGGCCGAGCCCGGGCCTCTGGAGGCCCGAGTCCACCCCCCACCTGAGCGATCAGCGGATCGCTCAGGTGGGGGGGAGGGAGGGAAGAGGAGGAGGAGAGCGGAGGAGGAGGAGGAGGAGGAGGAGGAGGAGGAGGAGGAGGAGGAGGAGGAGGAGCCCAGGCCTCTGGGGAGCAGCGGATCAACCCCCACCCCCACCTGAGCGACGGCAACAGACTCACCTGAGCGAGACAACAGACGGCAACAGCGTGGCACCCAACGCGGAGAAGAGGGCGCGCAAAGGCCGACCTTGCGCGGGCAGCATACGCGCGAACTCCCGCGCAAGACGACCCCGTTTTCTTCCATCGCTCAGGTGAGGGCGGAGGCGCGCCTGCTTTCCACTCCTGGCCTGCGGATACCGCCCCCGACTTCCAGGCAGCCCGAGGGCGTAACAAATACGCCAGCGGCCACACTGGGGAACTGTGAAGGCGTCGGAACCTACAGCGCGACTGGGTCATAAGAGAGCGAGTAAAGTTAAAGACCCTTGGACGCACACATTAAAGTCAAAGTTGGAAACCCATGGCACATGGCATAGGGCTAGGACCTAGGATGGAACCCAGAGGCAAGGATGCGAGGGTACCCGTGGAAGGCTGCTTTTCCTTCAGACGCAGTTTGACTGTATCCGCAGCCATTCTTTAGGCCCGTCTTGACCTGGGGCCCGCAAGATGCAGCCGACGGCACGAGCTCCGCGCGAGTCTGGGTGGGGCCGAGAGCTCCGCAGGGGGGGGACACGCGAGTGCAGAGGCCGAGAGAGAGAGAGAGAGGCCAGGGCATCGGAGACCTGGGCGATACACGGCTATATGGAAGGCGATGGCCCCCGGGGGCCTCACGTGGATGCATCGAAGAAGACACGACGGCACAAGGATCATCTTCCGGCGGGCTTCGCGCGGGCTTCTCCGGCTGGATCTGGCGGAGCCCTCGCGCTCGGTGCGCCAGGGATGGGGGGGGTCTGGCCCGCCGAGCCGAGAAGTCCGCGCGGGGCCCCGGCACTTCCTGCTCGTGCCGCGCGTCTTCCTCTGGATGCCGGCCCGCCGGGCCTCAGGCGAACTTGTCGATCGACGCGCAGAGGTCCGAGTAGAACGAGCTCGACGCAGCGGGCCTCTCGGCGGCTCACAGAGATGGGGGCCCTCCGGGATGGGGCGGCCCTGAGCTCGTCATCGCTCGGACGTCCATTCCCCATGCATGCTTCGATGCCGTGCGTGCTTTTTGCCGCTCGTTGATGCAGGATGCTCCTCGATGGTCCTCGCCGAGGAGAAATGCACGCGTCCGAGCGATGCCAAGTACAGTAGGAGGTCGACCACAAGAATCCTTCCACAAGAAATAGAACCTTGAAAAACCAAGACGCCCATTGATTTGTGGTGTGGAAACGTCACGCTTTCCATGGCAAAACCATCGAAACCCGAAACCCTGGGCACCCTGGAGGCAAGCAGGGTGTTTCTTGGCATGGGTTTCCACTGTACTCCCCAGACCTCTCCCGGGGTGCCTTCTGACCAGAGCTCCGAGGCGAGTCCAGCCGTGGCGACGACGGCCTCCCAGGAGGGCCTCCCAGGAGGCCCAGAGAGGCGAAAGCGAGGGCAGAGCAGCGGTATCGCTACCCTTCCCTCCTCTGAGTCCTTGAACTGCCCACAAGTCACGAACTTCTGACCCCTTCCTCAGGGCCAGCTTTGTTAGATGCTCATTCTGGGGACCCTCCTGCAGCCACTCGCTCCACTCGTGCGTCGAAGCTGCGTCGAACCTGAGTCGAACATGAGTCGAACCTGAGTCGAATCTGAGTCGAACCTGAGTCGAACTTGAGTCGAACTTGAGTCGAACCTGCGTCGAACAGATCCATTAGCTGGCCCCCAGGAAGGTCCCCAGAACGAGCATCGAAGCTTTGCATATTCCGGGTCGTTCTTTGACAGGTCCCAGGCCTCGGCGAGTGCCCTCGGAGGCCGAAGGAACGACGAACCCAAATCCCGTGCTGTCTTATTCCGATGCTGGTGGCCTGTATGGGGTCCGAATAGATGGGGCCGGAGGTATTGCACCGAATGGCCGATGCATCGGCGACGTCGGCGATGCACCAGCGACGTCCGCGTGGAGGAAGTTGGGCCCCGCATCGCGCCGCTTCGCCAATGCATCGGCGAGGCGGCGCGGTCCTCAAGGGCGGTGCATCGGCGATGCGGCGCGAGGCGTCAGAAATCACGACCGGAGCCTTAGACCCCATCTTCCTGCGCCATTGTTGCTTGTTCCGATAAGCAGGATGTGTGGGTCTGTGAACCGCCGAACATCTTATCGCAAGGAGACGTACCGCGCGGGGCATCCGCGAAAAAAACGCCCCGTATCCGCGGGGTCGATGCACAGAGGCCCAGCACGCGAGGCCGCGGATATGGACGTGTTTTCCGCCCAAAATCTTGAACGGTCGAGACCGAAACGGGTACAGAAGAAATAAGTACGATACCCGTTGGGCAACGATCGCCGTTGGGCAGGCGGCCGTCTGTCTCAAATGGACTGCGTCCGCGGCGACGCCGACAGCGGGCAAAATCAACAGGAGATGCTGTCGGTCGTCGTACCCGTTCCTTCCGCACCTATTCCGACCGCGCCGATCTCCGAACCGCCGAGCCACTGACGAGTGAACCATTGCAGACGTCCTCGGTCGACTTGTCTGCATGGGGCGTTCTCTCAATACCTGCTTTGAACCGCTGAGCCTCTTCTCCAGCCCCGCCGTGCCGCCAGCGGCGGCGGCGCGGCGCAGCAGCACGGCGGCGAGCGGGCCTGAGGGGCAACGACAGGGGTGGGATAGGCAAGGGGGAGAAACGTCGACCTGGCATCGGCGATACAGCGCCGATAGATCGGCGATAGGCCTCCGATAGTGACTCCGCGCCTTCCTGGGCAGGTTGGGGCTATCGGGCACCTATCGGCAATCAGTGGGCGATTGAAAGTCGATGCGTCTCCCCCTGTGCCCATCCCCCTGTCGTTGCCCCCGAGGGCCGCAGAGCGCGAGGAGCCACGGCAGCAGCCGGGGCCGCTCCCGCCCGGTGGCCGCGTCCAGGAGCTCCTCGGTGCCGCTCCAGGGCAGCTCCTCGTCGGGGTGCGCGGGAGAGGCCCAGACATCCTCCTCCTCCTCCTCCTCCTCCTCCTCCTCCTCCTCCTCCTCCCTCTCCTCCAGCTCCCCCTCCTCCACTTCTTCCTCCTCCTCCTCCTCCTCCTCCTCCTCCTCCTCCTCATCCTCCTCCTCCCTCTCCTCCAGCTCCCCCTCCTCCACTTCTTCCTCCTCCTCCTCCTCCTCCTCCTCCTCCTCCTCCTCCTCCAGCTCCAGCTTCAGCTCCAGCTCCAGCTCCAGCTCCAGCTCCAGCTCCTCCTCCTCCTCCTTCTCCTCCTGATTCTTCATCCCTCATCCTCATCCTCTTCCTCATCCTCATCCTCATCCTCATCCGCATCGTCATCGTCATCGTCATCCTCATCCTGATCCTCATCCTCATCCTCATCCGCATCCTCATCCTCATCCTCATCCTCATCCTCATCCTCATCCTACTCCTCCTCCTCCTCCTCCTCCTCTCCTCCTCCTCCTCCTCCTCCTCATCATCATCATCATCATCATCATCATCATCATCAATAGCAGCAGCAGCAGCAGCAGCAGCATCAGCAGCATCAGCATCAGCATCAGGATCAGCAGCAGCAGCAGCAGCAGCAGCTGCATCAGCATCATCAGCATCAGCATCAGCATCAGCATCAGCATCAGCATCATCATCATCATCATCATCATCATCATCAGCAGCAGCAGCAGCAGCAGCAGCAGCAGCATCATCATCATCATCATCATCATCATCATCATCATCATCATCATCCAAGTCCGGGAGGTGGCATCCGCGCAGGCGCTGGCACGGATGAGGGATCCACGGACCTGGCGCGTGGGAAACAGATATCCGCGGATCGGGAGGACCACCTCCCGCAACGTGCGGCCGATGGCGCCTGAACTGGCGACGGATTGCGCCGACTCCGCACGGAAACGGGACCCAACGCTTATGTCAGCGTTGTCTTATTCGGCGGTTCGACATTGGGCGGAAAGGGGGGGGGCGGGGGGGTCTGGCTCTGGACCTCTGCTCAATGTCACTGTCTGCAGCAGTGCGTCCTGTGGGGGAGAGGCTCCACCTGCTCGAAACAGACGCCAAAAACAGCCAAGATCTTCTCCATAAAGGGGGGGGGAGGGGGAGGGTGCGAGGGCCCGCGCCGATCGGCAAAACAATGAATACAAAACGATGAGGAACCACACATTTTGACCCATGTTTGCGCTACCTCGAGACATGGCCTCGGCCGCGGTATCCCCCCCCCGTATAGGGCGACGAGACCTATATTATATGGATCCACTGCCCCAGGCCCCAGGCCCATCCCGGGCCTGGGAGCGGTGTCTATACATGTATATATATATATATACACATATATGTATATATACATATATATACATATATACACACATATATATATATACACATATATACGCCCTCCTGGCTTGGCCAGGGAGGCATGCACACGGCTCCCTGGCCAAGGATGGGTCAAGTCTGGGCAGTGGATACATATCATTATACATACCTATAAATGTATATATACATACTTATATATATATATACATGTATATATACATATAATTACACATACATATATATATATATATATATGTATATAGATCTCGCCGCCCTACTACAGAATGCTCTCCCCGCTCTTGAATGCGAAACTCCTCGCCGCCGCCGCCGCAGCCGGCCGCTGGGCCGAACTCCGGCTCGAACGCGCAGGTGTCCTCGTCTACGGTCCGCTGCCTCTCCTCCAGCGACAGCTTGTGGGTCTCCCCCATCCTGAGGGGAGGGAGGCTGCTCCTGAGGAGGAGCCGGCCCTACATCTGCAGATCAGGCCCGAGCCCTCTAGGCAGCAGCCTCCGTCTACAAAGCCTTCCCCCCCCCTACCCTTCTGTCGGGCGTGTCCCCCTACAGGGGGATTGTCGACGAAGAATCAAAAATATCCCAAAAATACCCCGAAGAGGTCCCAAAAAACTCAAAAATAGTACCCAGACTATTTTTGAACTATTTTTGGGGTACTTTGGGACAGGCCCGACGTAATCCTACCCCCCTCTGAAAGTGGCTGGGAGGCGGGTCTGAAGATCAGCAGTCGGGATGCGGCTCCCAGGGAGGGAGGCTTCCGCGGCCCCTCAAGCGGGAGAACGCCGACATGGATGAGAGATCCTTGGATCTGGCGCGTGGGCGGATACCCCCCTGAAACGTGAGACCGATGCCGCTGGATTGACTTGGCAACGGAACGCGTCATTCTCCACAGGGACGGGACCCGACGCTCATCCACGCGCCTTGATCCATCTTTGCGCTTCCTCGGCACATGGAATCGGAGACACATCGTCAACCGATCGGCGACAGGGGCGACGAGAGGGCAGCGCCATCGGAATCTCCCCCCCCCCTGACTGAGGGGCAACGTGGGGACTGGCTAGGGGAGAAAGCACCGACATGGAATCGGCGATGCATCGCCGATGCATCGGCGATTGCCCCCGAGATTGCGGGTCCGCATGCTCCTGGGTGGGACGGGCTATCGGGCCTTCTTGAAGGGGCCCTGGGACACAGAAATAAATACACACAAATAAAATGATTCACCATATTTTCCCATATGTGTGGGGTTTCTGTCTTCCCCCTCACTTCCCATAGTTTCCCACATTTTCCTGGGAATCGACGATTAATCGTGTCTGTGTTTTTTCCCCTCCTGACTTATCGGCGATCAGTGGGCGATTCATGGGCGATTGGGGGTCGATGCATCTCCCCTGAACGTACTACCCCCCCAACGTTGACCCTTGGTTCTCGGGTCATGCGCGGGCTCTCGGGCGAGGCGCAGCCGCTGCACGGGATCCCGAGGCCAGGGAGGCACCGAGAGCCGACGAAGAAGGCCAGCGAAGCTCAGGCCTGGAATCCTCTGGCCCATCCGCCCTGAGCTTATCCCCCGCTAACGCTCGCCCATGGCTTTCGGGCCGTAACTCGGTTCTCTGGCGGGCGTTCGGGACTGGAAAACCGCCGAGATTACACGAACACGCCAAAGGACCACGAATCCCAAACCGAAAGCCTCGAGCCTCTCCCCCCCTAACGTTGCCCCAGAAATGCCCCCCCTCTGTCGCAGGCACACCCGGGCGTCCGCTGCAGCCACTCGTCAGGCGTCTGCGGGCTGGTGGTGCCCGCCTCGTGCGGGTAGGGGCACTCGCGCGGGAACGCGTGGTGCATCCTCGGAACTTCAAAGATGGGGCCTGAGACATGCCCAGACCCCTCGCGCAGTGAATTCAAAACCGATGGGTGTCGATCTGCTCGTTCTCTTGTCACGTTCGGTCTCCAGGTCCCGGGACCCTGAAACAACGACCCAGGATGAAAAGCCAGGGCCAGGAAGTGCCCCCCCCCAAACTTAGGAAGCGACTTTCGGGATCAGCCCAAATTTAAGCCCAGGAGTAAGCCGGATTGGACAGGATTCCGCGGAATGAAACGGAAACTCTGCTGAATGTTTGCCGCTCTTCGGCCACGGATACGTATACCAGCGCCGATGCTGAATTGACCTCCCAGGAGTTGCCTTCCTAAGACATGCGGCCCCAAGGCGAGGACGCCCTGAAAAACTCAGAATGCCCGTCGGTCAGAAGAAGTGAGTAGAAATATTCGGTAGGAAGGCGTGGGAAGCAGATTGTGTTTCCGCCCGCCTCCTGAAGAGGAAGGGGGAGGGAACACCGCTCGACTCTCGAGGCGGCCAAATTGGATTGGGACCTGGGAACCCAGAAATACCTATTCGCAACGACCCACGGGTGAATCTGGACGCCCCCTTCGATCCTCAAGGCCGCATCCCTTGAGGCCCCACCTTCGATCGGGGGCGCGCAAACATTGAAGGGGCCCTGGGACACACAAATAAATACACACAAATAAAAAGAGTCCCCAGATTTTCCCATATGTTCTGGGTTTCTGTCTTCCCCCCCACTGCCCATATGTTCCCTTATTTTCTGGGGAATCGACGATTAATTGTGTCTGTGTGTTTTTTCCTCTCCTGAAACATGGATCGGGGGAGGCGCCCTCCCCAAAGTGCGGCCGGTGCCGCCCCGATCGGCGGCGGAAATCCGATATTTTTCCCATGGAAACGGGCCCCGTCGCTGATCCACGCCCCCCTGATCCACGTTTGCGATCTCCTGAGACGGGCAAATCTGGACGCCTCCTTCGATCCTCAAGGGGAACAAAAAGTGACATAAACATAAAAACTCGGAGGTTCGCGCGGATTTCTCGGATCGGCGCTGGACCCCCCTCCCTGGCGCGCGGAGCGCGCCAGGGGCGGCGCTGGAGGCGCCGCTGGGGGGGCCCCAGCGCCGATCCGAGAAATCCGCGCGGATCTCCGAGTTTTTATGTTTATGCCACTTTTTGTTCCCCTACTCAAGGCCGCATCCCTCGGGGGCCCCACCTTCGAACACCCCCCCCCGCGTCCACTGGGCGAAGAGCCGGCCGTGCAGCGGCACCAGCCCGCCGTTGCTGGCGGCGATCTCCGAGAGGCGGCCGAGCAGCGCGGAGGACAGGAAGCGCGGCGCCTCGGGGGAGGAACGATTGAAGGGGCCCCGGGACACACAAATAATTTAATACACACAAATAACAGGATTCCCCATATTTTCCAATATTTTCTGGGTTTTTGTCTTCCCCCCCCCTTCCCATATTTTCCCATATTTTCTGGGGAGTCGACGATTCATTGTGTCTGTGTGTTTCTTCCCCTCCTGACAATAGGGTGCCGATCCCGCGCTGGACCCCCCCCTCCCAGGCGCGCGGAGCGCGCCAGGGGCGGCGCCGGAGGCGCAGCTGGTGGGGCCCAGACGCGGATCCAAGAAATCCGCGCGGAGCGCAAAAAGTCTATGTTTTTTTTTTCTTCTTCTTCTTCGAGATACCTTGGGGGTCCCAACACGGTGCTCGGCGGCGAGCGAAGGGGGGAAATGACAAGGAGAAGCCTTCTCAGAGGACGGGGGGGGGCTTCTCAGAAGGCCTCCGGCCTGCTGAGAGGTTGTCGGTGTCTTCTGGGAAGGCTTCGAAAACTTCCGAGCCTTCCGAGAAGGCTCGCCCGCCCCTTCTCACTTTCCCCCCGGGCTCGCCGCCGACTCGGGGAGGAACAAAAGGATGCCGATACCTTCGGGGTCCCAACACGGTGCGGTGACAGTTCGTGCGGTGACCTTGAACACCCCAGACCTCACCGCACGGTCCGTCACCGCACCGTTTTGAGACCCCAAAACCGTAAGGGCACCCCGAGTCCTCGGGGGCGGCCAAGAGGGGGGCGTCCAAGAGGGGGGGGCGCAAAGCATGGCCGGCGGCATGTGCGCAGTCCAGGGGGGGGGGGCGGGGACGTATTGAAATCCACCGATCCGGCGTGAGTTTCAAAGGCCCTCAGATATAGCCTGAGCCTCAGCTCTTGATCTTCAGCTCTGCTGAGGGGTGGTGGCTCTGCCGGGGTAGGGGGGGTGGGTGGTTCCATGTCAATTTTGGTTGCAAAATCGGAGCTCCAGCTCACTCCAGGTTGGCCCCTCGCCCCGGAGAGCTCGAACGCGGGCTCATAAAAACCCAGCGGCCGCCCAGACGGCCCCAGAGGGCCCTGAGTGGCCGAAGCATCGCTCCAAGACGCTCAGACGGCTCCAGAAGCCTCCACCTTACCCTCCCAACACCTCCTAAGAGTGCCCAAAGACGGAACATCTGTCCCGTTCCCTACGGAAAACGTACATTTGATCAATTTACGCTTCTTCGGCCTGCGCAGTGTCCAACACGGCCCAAGTCGGCCCAAGAAGGGCCCAAGACGGCCCGGAAGGCCCCCAAGACAGCCCAAGCGGGCCCCAGGACGGGCCCAAGAAGCGCCCAAGAGCGCTCCACGACGGCCCCAGAAGGCCCCAAGACGGCCCAAGAGGCGCCGAGGAAGCACCAAAATGGCCCTAGGAGTCCCCAAGACCTCCCGAGAAGCTCCAAGTGGTCCTCAAGAGGCCCCCAAGAGGCGCCCAAAAGCGCTCCCGAAGGCTTAAGAATTACCTCCTACACACCCCCAGGAGGCCTCCAGGATGCCTCCTGCATGCCCCAAGAAGCCCAAAAGGCCCCCAAGAGGCTCAACAATCACCTCCAAGACGCTCCCCCAGGAGGCCTCGAAGATGCGTCGTAGAGGCCCCTCAAGAAGCCCACGCAATGCTTCCAAGCTGGTTCCAAACCACTTACGTTTTAACAAGCGCGCTGGGGCGAAAGCGTCCTTCTGACAGCGGAATCGTCCCGGATCGGCGGCACCGGCCGGAGGCCTCTACAATAAGAAGAGGCGCCACGAGATCTGGAGAAATATATGGCCCACGCCATGATATCCACCCCTCCGTAGTCCTCACCCCCCTCTTATGGCCGCCCAGAGCTCCGAATCCCCACTGACTACCTACCAGAAGACCCCAACCCAACCCGAAGACCCGAATTTGAGCCGAATTTCGGGTTGGGGGGGGTACGGGTTCCATGTGTTTTTCCAGCGCTCCCCGACCCCCCCCCCACTGGAAATGGAGGGCAAATCGAGGCCTTCGGGTTGGGTTCGGGTGGTTTGGTTGGTGGTGACCGACTGACTCACCACGCGGTGTGGTCACCGCACCGCCTGGGGCCACCCGAGAGATGCCGCTGCTGCACGGACCTCTCCCGGAGGGCGTGTATGGGCCAGGATTCCAAGGAGGACCCAGCACTGGCGTTGGGTCGGGCATGTCCCCCTAGAGGCGGATTCTGGACGAAACATAAAACGTAGTCCAGAAAAACTTTCTAGTCAGAGAAACAGGCAAAAAACGATCGGAGCATCACCCCCCGACTACTTTTGCTTGTTGTTGAATATTCCTCCTGTAGAGGGACATGCCCGACTTAGCCGTGGCGACGAGGACCCCGCCGTGGCGAGCGGAGGCCATCGGCAGCTCGAGGGCGGTCTCTGGACTGGTGGGCGAGCGTGTTCCACCACCACTGCCACGTGCAGGACGGGGGAGAAGGGAGGCTGAGGAGGTCCTCCTCCTCCTCCTCCTCCTCCTCCTCCTCCTCCTCCTCCCTCTCCTACCTGTGGTAGTGGTGGTGGAACATGGGCCCATCATGGACCCTCCCCGGGATCTAAACGCACCAGTGTTCCGAGCTGCGGCCAGCCGTGGCGACGAGGGCCCGCCCCCGCGGGCCGACTGCGCTTGCCTCGCCCGGGCGACGACCAGGGACGGGTCTTACGCGAGATGGCGCAGCGGCCTCACGCCGCGGCGCACGCGGGCCGCCAGCGTGGCACACCGCGTGGCGAACAGGGCGACTGCGCGCGACCTTGCGCGGGAATCTTCTACGCGCGAGTGCCGGCGCAGTCGACCCAAATATTCCTCCGTCGCGGAACTGGCCATCCTCTGATCCTGAGCCTCTGGGCCTCGACGGTGTCGGAGGGCAGCGCCGCCACGAGCCGCGCCACCTCCAGCTCCGGAGCCGAGGGCGCACCGACCTGCCTCTCCAGGTGGCCCAGCAGGTCCTCGCACTCGTTGCGGCAGCAGAGCGCGTAGAGGCCGGAGGCCTCCAGGCAGTTGGTGCGCGCCGACAGGTAGTTCGGCAGGATCACCGAGGGCGAGCCTGACTAGAGAAACTAAAGGGCCCCCAGGACACACAAATTCGCCGGCCCAACGGGCCAGAGGCGTGCTAAGATCTCCGGTAACTGGTTAACAATTGTATATTGTACTAGTTCGCGCGCGCGGGGCGGCCCCTGGGGGTCCCCCGGCGAAAAGTACCCCGCCCGCCGCCTGGCAAGGTCCCGCCCGGTTCAACTCAGAGATGGTTTTCCTTCTGGGTGCGGCCTCTCAGGCCGCCCTGAGCGCGCCAAGAGTGCCCCAAGAGGCCCCCAAGATTGCTCAAGAGGCCCCCGAGACGTTCAAAGAGCGCTCCAAGGCGCCGAAGATGACCCCAAGACGGCCCAAGAGACCCCCAAGACAGCCGAAGAGGCCTTCAAGACGCCCCAAGAGCCTTCCAAGAGGCCTCCGAAGAGGGCCCCAAGAGGCCAAAATCGTTGATTTTCATTGGTTTTTCCGATGTTTTTTGCGTTCTGGCTTTTTCGGCTTCCGGACGCTCCAAGACGACCCAAGAGGCGCCCAAGATCGCTCCAAGACGGCCCACGAAGCTCCCAAGACGGCCCCGAAACGGCCCAAGAGGGCCCCCAAGACGGCCCAAGTGCCGCCCAAGACGGACCAAGAGGCCCCAAGACGGGCCCAAGAGGGGCTCAAGAGGGATACAGAGAACTGAAAAATCGAGCCCTCCGCCCCAGAAGCCGCCCAGGAGGTCCCAAAGAGGCCCCAAGAGACCCCCAAGAGGCCCCCAAGACGCCCCAAGAGGCGCCCAAGAGGCCCAAGAGAGGCCCCAAGAGGCCCCCAAACGGCCCCCAAAACTCGGCTAGCCCACAACGGTGCGACAATATGGGCCGGCGGAATGAGCGAAGCGATTAAATAAATACACACAAATAAAAATATTGCCCATGTTTTCCTATATTTTCTGGGTTTTTGTCTTCCCCCCCATTTCCCATATTTTCCTGTATTTTCCTGGGAATCGACGATTGATCGTGTCTGTGTGTTTTTTCCCCTCCTGAGAAACAACCGCACGGCACACGTGTTCAGAGGCCCCCGCGCGGACAGCTTGCATCGGCGAGTGCGCGAAGAGAAAAAAAAAAAAAAAAAACATAAAAACAACAACTGTCGACGGCCCGAGACATTTCTCGGATCCGCGCTGGGCCCCCCTCCCTGGCGCGCGGAGCGCACCAGGGGCGGGACCAGCGGCGCCGCCAGGGATGCCCCGACGCCGATCTCAGAAATCCGCTCGGCGCTCCAAGAGTTTAGGTGTGTGCAATGTTGCTTTATGTTCCCAACCCGATAAGCTGGGCTTCTCAGACTTGAAGAATAAAGCAACCGACCCCCTCGCACACCCTGCACACCCGCAGCCGCCAGGCCCAAGATGTGCTGGCGCTCCATGGGTAATTGCCCCACCTCACGTCTTCGACGAGTGACCATTGCCGTGCGACGTCTTGTTGTTCTCAATACGCGGTCCCTAGAGGTCCCGACCATTGCCCCAGGGCCGGTTTTTAGCCCGTCGTTTTTGACAGCCCCGGGGTCCAGTGAGGGCCCCGGAAGCCGCACAGAGAGCAAAAGCGTCCACGACGCGAGGGGGCCTGGGGTGGGGATCGCTCGAAGCAAAATGACAGGCGTGCAGCTGGTTCTCCTCCGAGGGCCCGGCTCGGACTCGTCGAGGGCCCCAACGAAGCGCAGGTACTCGGGGCGCTCGTCGAACTGCCAGTGGCTGTAGAGGCCCTTCCTGTAGAATGCGGGCAGCCGCACGCGCCCAGCGCGGCCCTCGAGCTCGCCCATGGTGACCTTGCAGGATCAGTCTTAGGTCGGGCATGTCCCCCTGCAGGCAGATTGTGGACGAAAAATAAGAAGTACTCAAACAAAGTTCAAACGTAGCGAAACAACTCACGAAACGGATCGCCCCTAGACAATTCTTTGACTAACTTTGAATTTTCCTCCTGTAGAGGGACACGCCCGACTCAAGATCAGTCGGCATCGAATCGGGAAAGCGAATCGAATCGAAGTATGTGTCGGATCGGGCCGCATCGACATGGGGTCGAACCCGAGTCGGATCGGCTGCGCCAGAGGTTGCACAACAGTGCAGTGCAGCCACCGCCCCGCGTCGGATCATCGGAACGTCGGAATCGAATCAGATCGGGCCTGCCAAAATCGATTCCGAACAGGGCCAGACCTAAACGTTGTTTTCGTTTCGTTGTCCGTGTTGCTCTACCTGTTTTCCTGCACCTCCCTCCCACAACGAAAGACAAAACACAGCCGAAGTCCAGCAAAACAGCGTTCAGGTCCAGCCCTGATTTCGAATCAGATCGATCGGATCTGCATGGGCACTGCCTTGAGGCTGCGGCACTCCAGGTCGTTGAGCGTGTGGTAGCGCTCGCCGATCTCCTTCGCCATCTGGACGACCTTCGAAGACCAGAACTACAGAAACACAGACCGCCGGAGCTCTGCTCGGATTTCTAGGGTCGGCGCTGAACCCGCATTAGCCGGCGCTGCGTTAGCCGGAGAGGTGGGTGCAGCGCCGATCCGAAAGAAACCCGCACGGAGCTCTAAACAGGAACATGCTGGTGCTGGTCTCTGCTCGAGACCCGGTCGAACGGGTAGGCGCCACCGCCACCCGAGGCAAAGTGGGGCGCCAGGGTGTCCGTGAGCCACGCCTCTGGGGATACATCAAGAGGTACGGATACTGCTACTCCCAGGACCTCTCACGGGATGCGTTCTGACCAGCATCTCGAGTCGAATCCAACGATGGCGACGAGGGCCTCCCAGAAGCGCGAAAAAGGGGGGCACGGGCGAAGGGTAGCGGTATGGGTACCTTTTTCCTCCTCCGAGCATTAGGTCGGGCATGTCCCCCTACAGGCGGACTTTGGAAGAAAAATCGGAAATAGCCAAACAATGCTCAAAAATAGTCAAAAAACACATAGTCGAAGCATCGTCCCCCGACTATTTCGTTGACTACTTTGGACTAATATATATATATATATGTATATATATATGTACACACCTATATCTATATATATATATATATATTCCTCCTGTGGAGGGACAGGCCCGCCTTCAGGGTAGCGGTGTGGGTACCTTTTCCTCCTCCGAGCCTCGGCCTCCGCCCAGCCGACGTAGCTCCTGGTGAAGCTCTCCAGCTCGCGCCGCGCCTCCTGGGGGCTGCCGGCGGCGAGGTCGCCGCCGTCGAGGAACCCGGCGTAGTCTGCCGACCTCCGCTCGCCGGGGGTGGAGGCGTGTGAGGCATCTGGCCTTCGGTCGGGCGTGACCCGCTACAGGCCGATTCTGGAGGGAAAATGGAACATAACCCCCCAAAACAACCCCTAAATCGGCGGGGCGAAGGACCCAACCATATGCAGCCGCGAGGACTGCGAAGGACATGAGACGGAGGAGGGGGGCCCACGGTGGCCCAAGCCCCGTGCGCGGCCGTTTTGTCACTATCTTCTTCCCGTCGTGTTCTCCTCTCTCTGTGCTTCCGTTGCGTGTTGCACGTTTGCTTTCGTGACTTGGCCTGAGCCCCCTGCGCGGCCGTTTTGTCTCCCTTCCCAGCTTAGTCTGCTCTCCATGTATACATTGCGCGCTCGGTGGAGCTCCCCCATGAGGCCACGAACCGTGTGAGGGGTGCGCCCAAATGGGGCGGCGCGGCCATGTGGACCCTGCCACTGGGGTCTTCGGTGGAGCTCCCAATGAGGCCACGAGCCGTGTGAGGGGTGCGCCAACATGGGACGGCGCCGCCAAGTGAACCCTGCCACTGGGGCCTTCGCTGGACCCCCTATGGGGCCGCGAACCGTGCGAGTGGTGCGCCAAAATGGGGCGGCGCCGCCACGCGGACCCTGCCACTGGGGCCTCCGGTGGAGCTCCTCATGGGGCCACGAACCGTGCGAGAGGTGCCCCCAAGATGCGGCGGCGCCGCCATGCGGATCCTGCCACTGGGGCCCTCGGTGGAGCTCCCTGTGGGGCCACGAACTGTGTGAGGGGTGCGCCACAGTGGGGCGGCGCCGCCATGCGGACCCTGCCACTGGGGTCTTCGGTGGAGCTCTCAATGGGGTAGCGAACCGTGTGAGGGGTACGCCAAAATGGGGCGGCGCGGCCATGCAAAACCTGCCACTGGGGCCTTCGGTGGAGCTCCTGATGGGGCCACGAACCGTGTGAGGGGTGCGTCAAAATGGGGCGGCGCCGCCATGCGGACCCTGCCACTGGGGCCTTCGGTGGAGCTCTCTATGGGGTAACGAACCGTGTGAGGGGTACGCCAAAATGGGGCGGCGCCGCCATGCGGACCCTGCCACTGGGCCTTCGGTGGAGCTCCCTACAAGGCCACGAACCGTCTGAGGGGTGTGCCAAAACGGGTGGCGGTCCCCGCACGCGGACCCTGCCACTGGGGCCTTCGGTGGAGTTCCCTGTGGGGCCACGAACCGTGTGAGGGCGCGGCGCTGACGATGGCGATGGCGATGCTCATGATGATGTGAATCATGACGGTGGCGATGGCGATGACGATGGTGACGCTGCCGATGACGATGCAGAGGCGGATGGGAAGAGGGAGGAGGGGGAGGAGGAGGGGGAAGAGGGGGAGGAGTGGGACAACGGGGCGCTGTCTCTTCAAAACGAGGACCCAGCACCACAGGATGGTTGGGAAAAACATCAAATTGTCCTGGCGAAAGGCCGAACCATACGTAAGTGTGAGAACCGCATGGCACGTGGGACGACGCAAGGGGAATTCCCAATGGGGACACGAACCGTGTGAGGGGTGCGCCAAAATGCAAGGCCGTCATGCGAAGCCTGCCACTGGGGCCTTCGCTAGAACTCCCTACGGGCCACGAGCCGTGCGAAAGATGCGCCACAATGGGGCTGGGCCGCCATGCGAACCCTGCCACTGGGGCCTTCGGTGGAACTCACTGTGGGGCCACGAACCGTGTGAGGGGTGCGCCAAAATGGGGCGGCGCCGCCATGCGGATCCTGCCACTGGGGCCTTCGGTGGAGCTCCCTGTGGGGCCACGAACCGTGTGAAGGTGCGCCAAAATGGGGCGGCGCCGCCATGCGGACCTTGCCACTGGGGCCTTCGGTGGAGCTCCCTATGGGGCCACGAGCCGTTTGAGGGGTGCGCCAAAATGCGGGGCCGCCATGCGAACGCTGCCACTGGGGCCTTCGGTGGAGCTCCCTATGGGGCCACGAAGCAGAGTACTGGGGGGGCGAAGCGCAGAGAAGAGGGGGAGGAGGGGGAGGAAGGAGGAGGGGAGGAGGACTAGAGGAAGTGCGAACGCGGGGCGCCGTCCCTTCAAAGCGAAGACCCAACGCCACAGGATCACTGGAAACAAAAAATGAAACTTTTTGGGTCGGCGGGTCGGGAGCGGGCCCCTTCCGGTTAAGAGCTAGGAGGGGCGCGCGAAGCCCTAATTGGGGAGACAGGGCGCGGGCGGGCGGGGCCTCAGGCGGCTGGAGGGTGCAGAATACACGCGGTGCCGAAGATTTTGCACAGGACAAGGTACGCCATGGACAGGAGCCGGGGGCGAAGTCCCGGAGGAACAAAAATCAAACAAACAACACAACAAATCGTCCTTGATTCTTCTTTGACCATTTTTGAACATGCCTCCTGCAGAGGGACAGGCCCGACTTTAGCCTGGCCATGTTCTGCGCGGGCTCCTCCCGGGCGGGCGGGCGCTGGCTCCCGGCGCCGCGGAGAGCGTTCACGTTTCAACGATCGGCCGCTCCCGAGACCTCCGCTCGTGCGCCTCGGCGGCGGACAGACCGCACTTTAGGAAGCCACCCTTTAGGAAAAACTCGGGCCTTGGCAGAATTGGGTTCAGTGGAACCTGGTTCAGTGATCTGTACCAGGGGCGCCCCCCGTCCCATTTCCACTAACCGGAACTGCCGTCGCCCGAAGAAACACCAGCTACGGCAAACCTGGTTTAGTGATTCTGGCCAATTCAGAAGCTCCGGGGCCCTACCACTAACCGGGTCCCCTTTTACCTGGGGTCCTGGCCATACCCGAAAAACGGCCTAGGACCCAAACCGACGGAACTGGACCCGCAAAAGTGACGGCCGCGACGCCCTCCCGCGACCCGAAAACTGAAAATTCGCTGATCGACGTGTCGGGGTAGGAGGTCTATCAACCTCCGATCGACATTGACCGACTCCAGGTCGCCGGCGGCGTTCAACGTTGAACGCTGGCGGCGGGGTCGCCGCCGGTCGACACAACGCGAACCTACCGTTCGGGCGGGTGGTAATGGGGGGTGATTTGAGTGGGGGGGTGGAAGAAAAGGCCCTGAAGGGACCCTTGAGGGCACCTTTTGCAGCCAGCAGGGGCCAAAAGTGGCCCTAAAGTGCCCGTTGAGAGCCCATTCTTTCCCCCATTCGGGTCACCCCCATTACCACCCGCCCGATCCTCCCTCGCCCGCGCGCCCCTCCTCCTCCTCCTCCTCCTCCTCCTTCTCCTCCTCCTTCTCCTCCTCCTCCTCCTCCTCCTCCTCCTCCTCCTCCCGCCGCCCGCTGTGCTTAGCTCGGCCTCGTGCATCCCACGTCTAAATTTGAACGCGGCTAGGACTCCTGTCGCTGCGACAAAGAAGGTAAAACATCTGGCTGTTCCCCTCCTGACTACCGACTTGACCACCCCAACCCAACCCGAAGACCCGAATTTCGCCCGAATTTCGGGTTGGGGGGGTACGGGCTTCATATATTTTTGTTCCCATCTTCCCCAACCCCCCCCCCCCATTGGAAATGGAGGGCAAATCGGGGCCTTCGGGTCGGGTTGGGGTGGTTTAGTGGGTGGTGACCTCCTCATTTCCCCAAACGTCCCATGGGAGAGTGTAGAGCTCCTCAACGCACCCCTCGGGCTCCAAGTCCACCCTCCGTGGCCGCCAAGATGCCACAAAAGCCTTCCGATGTGGCTCCAGAGGGGAGCCAACACGCCAGAGAGGCCTCAAAAACATCCAAGATGACGTCAAGGCGGCCCAAGACGGCTCACGAGGGCCTCAAGAGGGCCTCAAGAGGGCCTCAATTGGGCCCCAAAAGGACCCCCAAAGGGCCTCAATGTGCGCAAACCGTTAGTCGTCCGCGTGTTTTTGGTGGATGTTCACGTTCTTGCCTTCTCGGGCATCTGACAACACAAAATGGCCTGAGGCTTCCCCCAGACTGGCCCAAGACTGCCCAAGAGGGCCCAGAGACGGCCCCAATAGCCGAAGGGGCTCCCGAGACGCCCCCCCCCCCCCAAAAAACTCAACCATGCACCATGGGAGCCCTCCACCGCAAGATGTCCCCCAGGACCTCTAACATGCTTCCAACAGGCACCCAAGAAGTCCTCACAGGGGGGGGTCCAGAAGCCCTGAAAAGGCTCTAGGAGGCCGCCCCCGCGGGCCTCGCAGAGCGCCCCAATAAGCCCCGCAGCAGACGCGGAGGAAGAGGAGGCCGAATCAGCAGCAACGACACGCAGGCAGCACAGCAAGAAACTGCGACAAGGACGCACACGAAGTCGGAAGCCGCACACCTCCTGCTCTGGGGGATCGGCGGCACGGCCAGGCCTCCTGCATACATCGAGATGGTCTCGAGCACCTCCTCCTTGTTGAGGCTCGCCGAGACCGCGCGGTCCAGCACGCCGTACACCCTGGCGACGCGGTCGGAAGTCTCCTTTGGGAGCGGCCAAGAGGGGGGTGTCCAAGAGGGGGTGTGCAAATCATGACCAGTGGCATGTGCGCGGCCCAGCGGGGGGGCCAGGGACGTAATGAAATACAGTCGAGGCGTTGACCTAAGGAACCCTAAATAAAGAACGAGGCCCCTCTTTCCCGTAAGTTCAACCTCGATCTCCCATGGAAAACCTCAGGAAAACCCGAGGCAAACTTTGAAACAATCAAGGAACACCGAGCCCCTCCCCAACGAAGAGGGTTCCTTCCTCAGTGCCCCGACTGTAAGAAGAGGCGCCACGAAATCTGGGGAAATATCATGGCCCCCGCCATGATCTCCACCACCCCCCTTATCACCACCCCCCTCTTTGCCGCCCCCGACTCCTTCGCGACCAGGTCCTCGAGCGCCGCGGCCAGGGCAGCCAGCTCGTGCAGGCTGGCGCCGCCGCGGCCCAGGCTGCGCTGCTCCAGGCGGCGCTGCAGGAACGAAGGCACCCACTCCGACGCGTTCGCCGAGTCGGAGCCGGGCTCGAGGCCTGTCTGTAGCCAGAGGCGACGAGAAGGGGCGAACAGCCGAGGGGGGAGCAATACTGAAGGGGCCCCAGGACACACACAAATAAATACACACAAATAAATATACGCCCCATAGTTTCCAATCTTTTCAGGGTTTCTGTCTTCCCCCCCACCTCCCATATTTTCCAATAGTTTCGGGGGGATCGAGGATTAATTGTGTCTGTGTGTTGTTTCCTCCTGAAAATACATATATCCAGGCGCGCCGATGATCCATGCCTTCGGCGAGGCTCCCGTGCGAATGCGTGCAATGCTGTCCGCCCTCATCGTCCCTGCAGGTGTAGGGCGGCGAGATCTGTACATCTCCACTGCCCCTGGCCAGGCCCGCCCTGGGCCCAGAAGCGGTATGTATATATATATATATATATACACATACATACATACATACATACATACATACATACATACATACATACATACATACATACATACATACATACATACACACACATGTATACATATATATATATATATGTATACATATATATATATATATATATATATATGTATGCCCTCCTGGCCGAACCGTTCCAGGGGCTTCCCGAGTCATGCAGGAGAGAAGGAAGTCCTTCCCCAGGAAGGATGCAGGCAGATTCCAGGTAGCCGGCGAGGCATATTCTATACATACAACGCGCCGGGCTCCAGGTCCAGGATGGACCTGGCCCAGGGCCGTGGAGATGGATAGCGTATACATCTCGTCGGCCCATTTTCGGCATGACCCAAGCGGGTCACGAAGGAAGCGGGGCAGCTGTGCACGGTTTCTCCCAGGGCCGTAGGCGACCCGAGGAGGAGAAGGAGGAGGAGGAGGAGGAGGAGGAGATGGAGGAGGGGGAAGGGGAGGGGGAGGAGGAGGATGAGGAGGAGGAGAGGAGGATGAGGAGGAGGAGGATGAGGAAGGAAGAGGAGGAGGAGGAGGAGGAGGAGAGGAGGAGGAAGGAGGAGGAGGAGGAGGAGGAGGATGAGGAGGATGAGGAGGAGGAGGTGAGGGGAGGTGGAGGAGGAGGAGGGGAGGAGGAAATGGAGGAGGAGGAGGAGGAGGAGCAGGAGGAGGGAGAAGGAGGAAGAGGAGTAGGAGGAGGACGAGGAGGAGGACGGGTCGCCTAAGCCCTTCGGAGAAACCCTCCAGGCAGCGGGTCGCTGGACCCTGGGGCCATCCACCGAGGCCAGCTCTCCGTCGCAAGGAGCGCTCTGCTGACGACCCAGTATGGAGCCCAGACAAGGGCCCCGAGGAGCCCCGCGCACGGCGAGGGACCTCGGCAGGACCTTCTGTGTATCATCTATGCGTGAATTTAGAAGTCAGCAAATCCACCCGCATAATGACCAGCCCGACACGCGAAGTTGTTTAGTCAACGCGCCCAAAGAAGGAATCGAACAGGGCAGGGCTGTTTAGTAAACGCCCAAGGCCGTTTAGTAAACGCCAATTGTCCAGTCCGGGTGATTTCCCTCCCTTGAAATGTTTAACAGGCTACGCCCGATTAGTGCCTATTAGTGTCTAGCAATGTCTCTATCAGCGCCTATGGGCGCACATCATCAGTGTCGATTCGCGCTTACTACGTGCCCATTTAGCACCGCTATCAAGCAACGACAGATGCGAATCGTCAAGGCAGACAACGACTCATGCACAACATGACCCACGCATCACCTAAAAAGGACCCGCTCCACTCCCCCTGAGGGTCCCGCTCACTTTGCGGCGGCCTTTGATGTACCATCCGCGCTGCTGCACGAACAGCCGGTGCAGCGCGTAGCGCACCGCCTGGTGACCGAGCTCCCCGGCGGCGTCCTTCGGGAGGGCCGCGAAGGTGGGGCGCAGCGCATCCTCCAGCGCGGCGAGGCGGCCGTCCGTGTCGCCCGACAGCTCGAGGGCGAGGGAGCTTGCGGCGTCCTGCTGAGGGCTGCCAAAAACGCTCATCACAATCGGGGATCTTCTGACTCGGGTCAATCCAGACCCGGGTCAGTCAGGCCTTGCAGAATCCTGCAAGATCCTGCAGGATCTTGCGCCCAAGCCCGGGTCAGTGCGCCCCTGGCTCTGCAGGATCCTGCAAGATCTGGCGCACTGGCTGACCCCCGTTTGCTTTGACCTCCGTCTCTTGAGCTCCGACACAGACAGTGCAAATGTCACGCCGGTCGAACGACAGCTGCAGCGTGCTTCTGCCGAAGAGCGACAATGCCCTTTTTGCACAATGAGCGAAAGCATACTTCTAACGGGCGCGGTTTGAAGCACGACGAAGGTATCATTGGCACTCTTCTTTTGTACCTCTCCCTTCCAAGGTGCCCCGACGACGTGTCGTTGGCAGTCCCGGAGTTGATCCTCGATCTCGACCCGAGGGGCCCGGTATTGGAGCCCTGGGGCCATCCAACATCAGCTGGGGACGATAAAACTACCCCCGATGGCGGTTGACGAAGCCTCTGGAGCCGAGCTGAACAAAACATCGTCAAGTGTCTGGAGCGGTTTCCCTTGCAGGAATTTTGCTCCGGCTTCTCGCTCCGTTTTGAACCCCCGGGGGCCCTCTGGGCCCTGCGAGGGGCGCTCGGAAGGCCGCGGGGCCTCCTCGGGAAGCCTGGGGGGCACCTTGGGCCAAAGACTCTTCTGGCAGCACCCGATCCTTCTCGCTGACTGGAGCGGCCACTGGGGCGGCCAGGAAGCCGGACGCGGTCGACAGCACCATCAGGTTCGCGGACAGCGCAACGACTAACACCATTGAGAACTTCATTGTGACTCACAGACACAGACCGGGGAGCTTTTGAGGCGCGAGAGCCCAGAACGCTGTAATTGCCTTACCTGATAAAAGGGGGTGATCTCTGGCCAGCAGAGAGAGCTGGGTCAAGCAGCTTGATCCAGAAAGGATGCGGGACTCAATGATAAGGAAAAGCAGGCACATGACAATGAGTAGGATTAGGATGATTATAATGAAGAGGATCATGAAGAGGGGGCGGAGAGGGGAAGTGCGAGGATAGCGGAACAAAATCCAATCAGCCCTCTGGGCGTCAATGCTTTAGAGCGTTTCCTCTTCCAACTCCCCTTGTTCCCCCTTGAGGAAAGGTTTATCACTGTGTTCCCTATTCATATACATCCCCTATTCCACCCAGCTGGCGGCCAACTCCGAACCATGCCAGCCCCAGGAGGGCCACCACCGCACCATCCCTGTCACATTACACCTGAGAAAACCCAATCAGTGGATGATTTGAAAATTAGTCATATGGATCTTGAGATCCATTGTGAGATCGATAATGAGATCGATAGTGGAATCGATAGAGGACGATTATAAGGTCAATCGTGAGATCGAGAGTGAAACCGATTCAATGAGATCGATAGGGAGATCAATCGCGAGATCGTTCGTGCGATCTCTAGTGAGATCGCTTGCGAGATCGATTGTGAGATCGATTGAGAGATCGATGGTGAGATCGATAGAGAGGAAGTGGGAAATGAGATCGATGCTGAGAGCGATCGATAAGAAAATCGACCAGGAACCCGGGAACCTGGGAACCTCGCCGCCCACCGAAATCGGCCCGGGAACCGGGAACCGGGGAACACGGGAACACGGAACGGGGAGCCCGGGAACCCAGCGTGCGACCAAAATCGGAGGGAAACTTTCGCCAAGTCCTTCAACCTCCGCTAGGACCCCTTCACTGCAAGCACAAATTGGGGAAAAACAATACAAAACGCACTCTGCCTCCACATGTGCAGCATGCGCGGCCAACCCGATGCGCCCCCCCCACCATCCCTGTCAAACAAGCCATACAAGACACACTTTCGGGCAAAGCCTTGAGTCATGTTCGTGAGGCCCGCGACCACTTTGTATGGTTTTTGACAGGGACGGCGGGGGTGTCAGCATATTCCCTGCTGCGCGCAGGGCTACCATCCCTGGCAAAAAAAATACAACATGCACCTCGCGGCTAAATCTTGATCATGCGCAGCCACCCCGCGATCACTGCCAAGTGGTATTTGACAAGGACGGCGGGGGTGGTGGCGCGTGGCCTGCTGTGCGCAGGCCCACCAGACACAATGATGGGCATTGGTTTTCGACAAGGATGATGGGGGCCGACATGTTTCCCGATGTGTGCTGTCACGTGCACAGACGCACCTGACACACTCTGCACGTGCCCCGAACGAGGTGCACCTGGCGCGGCTGGAGTGTGCGGTACACCTGGCGCACTCGGAGCACGTGGCGCATCTGGTGCACCAGGCGTGCCTGGCACGCTCGGGCCCCAGGGGTGCCTGGCGCGCGTGTCGCCCATGGCACGCGTGGCGCACCTCGCCCCATCGTCGCGCACCTGGGGTCGGCTTTGGTTCCCAGTAGCTGTCCACCCTAAAAACCACCGCTGAACATGCTCAGGCTGGGGTGTTATGTGTTGGCAGGGCGGGTGGGAGTGAACTAGACAGCTTGCGGGCGGGTGGGCAGCTTGACCCTTCCCCAAACCCCCTCCCCCTGGGTTTGGAAAGGTGGGGGGTGTCGCGAGACCCCGAGCTGCACGCCCCGGCAGCTGCGACGGCGCGGCATGCCGGCCAGCTGGCCTAAAGGAACGGTTGACGGCGCATGGAACAAACTGGCCGACGGCGAGCACGGGAGAGACGGCGAATGGAACAGAGTGGTCGACGGCGAATACAGTAGTGGCCCGACCACAAGAAACCTTCCACAAGAAACCCAAACCTGAGACCACAGGACGTCCATGGCTTTGTTTGGTGTGGGAACGCCGCGCGCTCCACAGCAAAACCACCCAAACCCCAGAACCCCCAGGGCACCCTGGAGGCTAGCAGGACGCTTCTTGGCATGGGCCCCCAGTGTAGAACCACCGGGTCGACGGGAAGGACGAGCACGAGCGACGGCGGATGGAGCACCCTGGCAGAGTCCTGCCACTGCACGGCTGCCCTGCGCCGGGGCACGGCCACAGCCAGCACTCGTCTGCGGTGCGGCGCCCTGCCGTCGGAGAAATCTCGGGGCACGGTCTCTCCGTCGAGGGCGCCGGGGGCCCCGAGGTGCCCCAGAGCTCCGCGGGCCCCCGGGGGCCCCCGGGGGCCGGAAGCTTCCGTGGGGCGCCTGCCGGCGCGCCGACTTACGACGTAATGTGCCAACGGTATCCCGAGGATCCAGTTTTTACGGCTGCGCGCTCCCTCCCGGAAGGGCCGTCGCGGTGGCGCATTGAGAGAGGCCGCTGCAGTGCCTGGCCTCTCTCGCGCGGGCACCTCTGCACCTGCCAGCAGCGGCATACGTTTGTACAACAGCCGATTCGGAGGGCCGCCTGAAAAATGTGTTAATCGTGTGCGCGCGCCGAGGAGAGGACAGCGCAATCCTCACGCCGCCCTGTGGAAAGCCCGAGCGCCTCAAAATTCTGCCAGCAATCATGTGGATCGGGCACCTCGGTTCCAACAATACTTGAAGAGAAAGAGGGGACCTTCCCAAATTAATGACACGCCCTGCGCACACACAACACATGTGCACGACTCACGTACACTCGCATACAAAACAACTGACGAAACACGAGCCCCCCACACACACACACACACACACACACACACACACACACACACACACACACACACACACACACACACACACACACACCCGCGCGCGCACGCACGCACGCACGCACGCACGCACGCACGCACGCAAACGAACCATCTCTCTCTCTCTCTCCCTCTCCCTCTCTGCCTCTCCCTCGCATATCTCTCTTCCTCTCTGCAACGACAATTCCCAAACTGGTCAACAACTAACGGGATGCACTAATCAATTCAAAATGTACACGACCTTTAATCGGTGGCGCTCAGGAGCAATCCGTGCAATCCCAGGGTAAGGGGCACAACACACGCACGCACACACATACACACACACACGTTGTCCTCAAAGACAGTGGAAGGAAACCACAGGTCACCTCATAGCAAGTGGAACACGACCACCTTGTGATGTAAGCACACACGCACACACGCATACCGAACTACACTACCTGACGGGCACCGCGAAACACGCCAGTACGAAACACAGGATCAGAAATGGACGCCCGATGCCCTAGCCTACAAACCACCTACGAAAGGTCACGCCATCACAGGGGTCACGAGAGCCGACAACGACGCCTGCACCTGGGCTTCGTCCACCGAGTCCACCTTTGTGCCCCGCCCCACCGAGTCCACGAGAACGCATGGCACACCCCTACACAAAACCTGTTTCGATGGCAGCAACGTGCGCACCACAACGGCGGTAACAATCATGGTCATAGGCGGGCCGGAGGAGACGAGCGGACTGAGAAACCTCGCACAAGCACACACACGTACGCATGTACGCAAGCGCACATTCACACACGACACGAGACCCGAAATTGACGCCTAGCACGCCAGGCGATTCACCATCTAAGTAAGCATGTTAAGCCGATCCAGCAACGACACGATCCACGAGGAACCATCGCACGCACGCAAGCGCGCACACACAGATACAAAGAACTACATTCACATGTCAACTATACTACGCTCATACAGACAACCACTCGTACACACATATCCCGCGGCATACACAGCCGCCGACGACATGAGCTCCTAGATTGACACCCTAAACTGCGACTGTTGGACAAAATTGGACAACCGATTTCACCTTTGCAACCTTACTCCCCCGCGCAAAAACTAACTACGAGAAGCCACGGCCCAAACACGAGTCACGAGGTCCGAAGTCGACATCCATCTGCGCCCTCTACGCTCATCACAAGGAGCCTGCAAGCCTAGCTCGCTTGGAGGCTGGAAGGCGCCTCGCAAACGTGCAGCTCTGACCAAATTTGGTGGGAGGCCACCTGCAGCGACAAACCGCCGCCCCACCCCCGAGGCACAGGAGGTGGAAGAAGGGTGGGATGGCCAACCGCTGGCGTGCCGAGATTGAACATTCCGATGGGGAAGGGCAAGTCTGAGACGCGTCCCGTCGGAGAGGTTTTGCAACCCAGAGCACCTCTACACGGCCAGCGCAGACGCGAACTTGGCGGCCATCCAGTTGCCCTCCGTTGCAGCGATCGCCGTCTCATAAGGAAGGGTGGCCTTCCAGACGCAGGCCTGGCAAGGCGGGGCGTTCATAGTCCAGCCCGTGGGCCTCATCTCCGACACGGGCGGCACGTGGTACTGGTTGCCGCAGTATGCCCACTGCTCCACGCGCTTTGTCTCTCCAGGAAGGAGGCTAAGATGAACGGCATCCTTGAGCACCAGGTTCTGGAAATCGCGGTTCTCTGCCGGAGCCAGAAGCATGCCAGCAGGGAGGTCAACCGTGATGCTGCTCTCAAGGTTGGTGTTGTGCAGGCCGATCGTAGAAGCAAGAACAACGACATAAACATAAACTTTTGAAGACCCCGCAGATTTGTTGGATCTGCGCTGGACCACTCTCCCTGGCGCGCGGAGCCCGCAAAGGGCGGCGCTGTAGGCGCCGCCAGTGGGGCCTAGCGCGAATCCAAGAAATCCACGCGGACCCTCGAATGTTTGAATGCTTAAGCCGCCTTTTCTGCATCGAAATCACCAGCGCGCCCTCGTGGTTGAAGCCATTCGACATAAACTGGAACTTCAGGCCCTGCGCGGCCGCCTCCTGCGCAAAGAGCGGCGCCGGCTGGAGCAGATCCGAGTCCAGGATGTCGTCTGTGTAGCCGAGCTCCTTCGGCGTGTAGCGGGCACCCAGCGCCGACGCCTCGGGCTTGCTGAGCGACTGCCGCGGGGCAGTGTCGTGGATCTCACTCAGCTGGAAGGAGTACCTGAGGGGGAATGGTACAGTCGGGGCCTTGACCTAAGGAACCCGAAATAAGGAACGAGGCCCCTTTTTTCCACAAGTTAAACTTCGATTTCCTGACGAAATCATAAGGAAAGCCTGAGGCAAGCTGTGAAACACTTAAGGAACGCGGAGCCCCTCCCCAACGACAAGGGTTCCTTCTTCAGCGCCCCGACTGTAAAGGGGGACCGGCTCAGGAGGCAACAACATCGACCCGCAATCAGCGATAGGCCCCGGATTGCGAATCCGCACGTTCCTGGGCGGGGTGGGCCATCGGGCCCCTATCAGCGATGAATGAGCGATTCGGGGTCCGTGCATCCCCTACTGAGTCTGTCGCACCCAACGTTGCCCTGTCTGGTTTTCGGGCCATAACTCGGCTCTCCGGCGGCCGCTCGGGACGATCCGGGAACCCTGGTAACGCTATCCACGAGGCGCAGCTGATGTTGGAGGCTGCCGGGGGATCTGAACTGGATGGGGCTCCAGAAAATCCGCCGACCGTCGGCGTGTGGAAGACGCTGTTCTGCTTGACTCGCCATCGTCGTCGTCGTCGTCGGCGGCGGCGGCGGCGTCGTCGTCTTCGTCGGCGTCGGCGGCGGCGTCGTCTTCGTCGCGTTACACCCCCATTTCCTTGGGCTCGTCGCGCTCCCCCATCTTTCACTTGTTCCTCCTCCTCAAGCGAGCCAGCCAAAGCGAAACCAGAGCGAAATTGAACAATTTCGAAGTCGAGTCGAAGGGAAGCCCCTTCCCTTTGATCCCTTCCCCCTCAAAGGGGTGGGGGGTGGGGGGGGTCCCGGGTCAGAATACCATCCTCCCCTGGGGGTCCTGGGGCCCAAAAAAGCCTCCAAGACAGCTCAAGAGGCCCCCAAGGCGGTCCAAGAGGGCTCCGAATCGCCGAAGAGAAGGTCCAAGATGCCAGAGATGGTCTCCTGACGGCCCAAGCGGCTTCCAACGCGCTCGAAGAGACCTCCAAGAGCACACCAAGAGGGCCCCCCCAACACGCAAAATTTAATGATTATCGAATGGTTTTTGTTGCAAGATTATGGTGTTCTCGCCTTTTTCGACTTCCCGACGCCCAAGATGCCACCAAGATCGGCACAAGAGGCCCCAAAAAGGTTTCCAAGACAGCCCCAAAACGACCCAAGAGGGCCCCAACACTCGAGGCCTCCCAGACGGCCCAAGAGGCTCCCACAACGGCTTCAAGAGGGTGCCCGCAGGGGAGCCCGAACGAACATCCCCAGCACTCGGCCCGAGAATCTCCAAGAAGGCCCCAAGAGGCCCCCACGAGGTCCCCACGAGGCCCCTAAACTGCCCCCCAGAGGCCTACGAGCACGCTCCGAAGAGGCCCCACGAAGCATCACTGAGGACTGCGCCCCACGTCAGCGTCTTCGTCGCCGCCGACGCCGCCGTCATGGTCGTTGTCCCCCTTCGGCGTCGGCGGCACCAGCTGTAAGGCATTCCCAATAGATCAAGGGGTAACGAGGGCAAATCTGCTCAGAATCGGTCCCCGGACCCCTCGCAGGGTCCATCAGGTGCAATTGTTCACCCCGGGTCGTTCGTCTGAGCCCGAAAACTGCCCCAGGAGGCGGACAAAAGAAAGCCGCCCCAAACCCCCAGCCCGCTCCTCCTCCTCCTCCTCCTCCTCCTCCTCCTCCTCCTCCTCCTCCTCCTCCTCCAGAAACCTTGGGAACCGTGCGGAAACGCCCGCGATCCTGAGCAGACCCCCCCCCCCCAGCGCTGCCCCCGAGCACCAGGCGAGCAAGGCGGCCCCCGCGACGGCCGAGGCCGCGAGGACGTGGGCGCCGCCGGAGCGCCTGCTGTAGCCCATGGCGAGCGCTGCGGCCGAGGGGGGAACTGCCTTGGGCGGCGCGCGCGAGGGGGCATAGGGGAGGGGGGAAGGCTTCTCTCGTCGGGGGCGCGCGCAGGCATGGATTAGCGATCCGTGGACCTGGCGCGCGGTCGCCAAGTCCATGGATCGGGGGATGTGCCCTCCCCAAAATGCGGCCGGTGCCGCCTCGCTCGGCGGCGGGAATCCGCGATTTCCAATGGAAACGGGGCCCGTCGCTAATCCACGCCCCCTTGATCCATGTTTGTGATCGCATGACTCTTTCGGGGATGGACAGAACCTCCTTTAGCAAAACGTGATTTAGCGAAAATGACCTCGGGCCCAAACCTGGCGGGCGCAAGCCTGGAAAATGGCGGCCGCGGCGCCCCCTCGAGAACCGAAACGGACTATTCACCAAGTGATCGACGTGTCAGGGCGGGGGTTCTGTCCAACCCCGACTCTTAGAATGAGGCTGCTTCTTGGAAGGCGCCCGCCCTACACCGACAGACGAGGCCCGCGCCTTCTGAGAAGCAGAGGTGCTTCTGGGAAGCCTTCCCCCCCTGCCCCGACCGCCCTCAGCGCGTGGCCGATAACTCCCGAAGTCTCGGGCACGGGCACGAGCCCGACCTCCAACGCATTGACACATTCAACGCGGAGGTTTCTCGTCGCCTGCGGCTTCTGGGAACCCTCGCCGCAAGACCGCCCAAAGCGACTCAGGATACAGAACCAGCCCCAGGGAACGGGTCGAGACCTCCCGGGACCCAGCACCGAAACAAAGCAAAGCATCGGATATCTAGGCCATTCTTCGCGGTCAAGCCCGTGGCCGACCCCGCCCCCCCCCCCCCATCTCTCACCCCCCCGGTCGCGTCGCGATTCGCGCCGGCGCCGCGTGGGAATTGGCAATTCCTGGGCCTGCCCAGGCGGCGCCAGCGCGAATCGTGGCGTGCCCGGCTCCCTCCCCCCACCCCCCGGGTCACGCCCGCTATCGCCTGGAGGCCCCAAAAAATTGTCTCCACGGGCACGCCGTTGGGGCGATATGTCCCGATTCGCGCACGTTTTCT